>VWYI01027245.1:249920-305114 GCA_013399455.1 Anthoscopus minutus
CGAGGCTGCAGCCCCGCGGGCCTGGGCGGCGCCGGAGGCGGGCAGCCGGTAACAAAGCCGCCCGCAAGGCAGGGGAGATGCGGCCGCCCAGGCCCCGGGTGCAGCGCCCAGCGCCTTGCAGGAGACCCCGGCCCGCACCCGGATCCGCTCCGTGAGCCTCGGTCCGCAAGCCCAGCAATGAGCAAATGGGGAGGGCGGGTGAGCAGCGATCCCCGTGCGGAGCGGGGGAAATGTTCCTGCGGCTGCTACATTGTTACCGCTACTGACGAGCAAGCGCCACTGAGGTGGTGCTTTGAAACGCCGGGGTTTTTTTAAGTCGCACAGTTATCTGCACTGACGGCTATCGGTGTCATCAGCTGTGAGTATGAGCCAGCCTTCACCGTCTCCTCAGTGCCAATTACCCGTTTATTTCACAGCAGCTAGGTACCGACAGCTCTACATTCCATACTGTTTCAGCAATTTCACTTCTGCTTTGTCCATCATAATGAATTCAAGATTGTTTTCATAGGAAAATGTGGTTGCAAAAAAAAACTACAAGTGAAATGAAAACTTAAAATACGTTAATATGTACAAAACACGTAGTAATCTAAATGAAGAGAGATGCGAAACACTGCAGAATCACAGCCCAACAAAAACACGGTAATGTCAGTAACAGGAAAAAATTGACATAGTCTTACACTATCAAGGTTATGGTTATTATTATGAGACAACACCTCATGCTTTGTTTTCTAAATCATACTAAGATAAAATCTTCGCACAACCAAGGAGCGCATCAGCCTCCTTTGTATTCCACATCTGTTTTCTAATATACATACATACACCTATATATATGTATGCAAAACAATATATGGGAAACAACACGAGTTTCTGTAGGTACAGTTTCTTCAGAATAACCAGGTGGCAACTATATTAAATTAATGCATGTCAAAATTAAAAGTAAATATAATGCATTCTCAAAGCCCTGGGCTTGGAGAAATCCTTTCTGTACTGAAGCCCATGGCACTGTGGGCTTGGACTTCAAAGAAGGAGGGGCTTTGCTCTTCAACCCTTCTGTATTAGAAGAACTGCTCCAGATACGAGTGTATGCGGCTGGATTCCAAAGTAGGTCAAGCTATAAAAGTCATTGACACTCTTCTACCTACCTGAAGCTTTAAAACTTTGGTTTGTTCATTTTCTGTGACTTGCACACCTTTTGGCACATTGGTCCAAAGTAGTTTAAACATGCTTAATGTGCAAATGACCAGTGTGCAACTGATTAGTGTTACACAAATTTTCCCTTATACTGAGGAGTGATGTGCAATTGCAATAAATGATTTGGTTTACATTAAATGATCAGATTTGGATGATCATATATAGGTTAGTGTTTATTTAGACATCGTAGACACACCTCTCTTTTCAGCAGTATCTTGGCTTGGCTCCAGTAATGTAACACTTATTTTACTTTCTGAAGCAAGATGAAAATAGGGAAAAAAAAAAAACCAAATATGTGCAGTGCCAAGAGTTTCATAACATTTATGATTATTTGTGCTTTGGTTTTGGTTATCATGACATTTTTTTGATGTTAAGATGAGAAACCCAGAAGATAAAAACCTCTATCTAATGAATTATTCTCAGTGGATTTGCAAGCTGTTAAAGCCCTTTGACTGTATAACATGAGTGAAGACTTTCTGTAAGTTAAAACTATTCATCTGTCAGATTAAAAAGTACATAAATCCAATGCACTGGATTTTTGTCTTTCTCTTCCTCAAAGTAGATACTGAAAATGTTCTTGTCCACTAAGCAGAAACATTATTTCATATGAATCCTCTTGACTTCCCCCAAACAAAAATGGTGGCAATCACAATAGGAAAATCTAATGTATTTGTAGAAATTCAGCACTACTGCTTCCCAGTGGTTACAAACCTGTTGATTTCTATGCATGCTTTCCTGACATATTCACATTCTATGCTACATGCACAGTCCTTTATTAACAGTTCCCACATCGTTGGTGTGAGTTAGGATTCTTTCCTGTTTTTCTCAGATGTAACTCTGGCTGCACCTGAGTAGAGCAGAGTACACATTAGAAAATAAACACATTCCATAGAGGAATTGCCAGTCAGTCTTCATGGGTGCTCACACACTGTGCTAGGAAGCAAGAGGATAACTTTTCAGAGCTGTGCACTGAGGCAATGGGTAGTTTACCCTCAACAGATTCAAAATCACAGAAAACCAGCCTGCTTTTCTGCAGCAGACAGATGTATTTTCTCCTCTTTCCAACTCTATTGCTCTTCCCCAGCCCTTCCTGATCCTTCTTATCTCTCCTTTGCCAAGAAGTTCATGTGAAAAAACCAGAAACTCCTGCTGCCTTCTCTAACATTCTGTAACAGAGATAGGTAGTGCACAACATGTGTCAATACCTTTCCAGACGGACAAATTTCTTTTCAAAGTTAAGTTACAATGCATTTGAAGCAAAGCTACTACTGGGTCAAAGTTGGAAAAATTATAATTGCTCTCACCTGGAGATTAGGACATAAAAATAGTCGGAGTAGTACTAGCATACAAAATGTAATTACTTAGTTACTTTCCATACAAATACTAAGGAGACAAGTACAGAAAAAGCAAAATAGAACTTTCTGGTAAAATATGTATAAAGAAAATAAAACAATAATCCATCTGTTTTCTTTTTCATTTCGTTATCATTTAGAAGAAACAAAAAGGACTTGATGAATCATTACTGAAGGTCACCACTCACCACCATGGGATCAGCAGCAGGCTATGAAGAACATGCCCTTTGAGGGGGTAACTTTCCTAAACCACAGCAAGAAGTGTTAAAAGACAAGGAATACTCTTCTATATTACACAAAGATTCCATATTTTCTCAGCTAACCAGCTCTATACAAAGCAATGGGCCAAGCTGAATGTCCAAAATAACACATTCTTTGCCATGGCTGTTCAAAAGCCAAACATGAAAAAGCTCAAAGGATCAACCAAAAGAACATTCATGTGAGATGGAAATGTAATCTTTCACAAGATTTCTTCACAGATTAGTGTTCAGCAGGTGAAAGTATTAATTGAAAGAATCACCTTAGGTGCCAAAATCTGCAGGACATAGTCCCTGACCTGTCCCACCTCTTTTGTGCTGCACAAAAGGCTTAACGAGAGTGAAAATCGTCCGCAGCTCCCCAGCAGGTTTTTTGTAGTATAAAAGAGTCCCTGAGTGACTGTGGAGTTGTCCAGCCCATGAGAGGCCACACACCCCTACAATCTGGGCAGAGAGAGGGGAGAGTACAGTGAGGGAAAGCATTCCTGGGGTTTGCTGCTCCCATCACCTGCAGCTGGTCCATGGGCCCTCAGGAGCCAGTGCCAAATTGTACTATCGGTGCCAGGGCAGGCATTTGTCCAGCCAGAGACTTGAGGAGCTCCACGAGAGCTCTCCACTCCTCTGGAATACAGGGAATGAGCCCTCTGCACCAGGCCATCTGGGCTGGTTAGAGCTCAAATTTGCAGTCCCCAGTCTGGCAAAACTCCCATGGGTATCTTTGAGCATTCACTCAAGTTGGTCTTCTGGTCTTGGACTTATAGGAATACTAATACAGAGAGCAAAGAAACACATGGCTGAGTTTTGTTTCAAAACCATTTAAACCATTAATGAGAAGTATATTAATTGCCAAGAGTAAAGCAATCTCCTACCAAGAGCAATTTATGAAATTATTGAAATAGTTCTTGAGTACAGAAATTAAATCTGTGCAGTTCCTAATGCTTCCAAATAGTTATTGAAATGTGCATAAAGATCACTGAATTGGAGTTGAACTGAACCAAAATATATATATTTTTGGATAAAACCAGTTATCGGTTTCTGTTGCTACTTGCAGAGATTTAATTTTGAACTATACCCTAAGGCAAGTAATATAGGATTAGACCCATAGACACTGCATTAAAAAATACTGAAATGTCACTTGTAAAACACACTTTCATGATCTTTCTGTTTGACTTATAAATGTGTCAGTCAGACCTGCAGAGAAAGCCTGCACTAGGCTCTAGTGAGGTAATATGAATGGATCACGCTTTGGTAAAATCAAGAAGCTTCCATAACTGAAGAAAATGAGTGCCTTAGCTTTTTTTACAATGTTCTTGTTGAAGCAAATAAATGGAGTTTGTGGGGAAACAGTCCAGCATCATGAGACAAATGACATAAAGATTGTGAAGGCATCAAGACATTAGTGAGGCTGAAAAGAGGATCGCAAATCTGTATCAGAATCCCAGAGAATTTAAAGATCTGTACTGACAGTAGTGGAATAATTCTTTATTTTACCCCTTGTTTTATCTTTGTGAAGGGAAAGCAAAAAGGCTCGATCAGGTGCCGCAGGACTGCCACATTACTAATATCACTAGGACTCAAATCTCAGAATATTTATCTGGTGACCCTCTTCATGGTCGTTTACACTTGTAGAAAATGGTTATTTGAATTATACATTTAGTCAATATTTGATTAAAATCTTCAAATGATCTCTTCAGGAATCTTAATGCTTACCACATCAGCAACACTTAACGTGTAAATTAACTCAGTAAGCAAATACAGCAGATAGTAAGTGAGCAAGCTACCCTTCCACTGAATTTTCTTTAAATGATTTGAAGGAAGCTGTAACTTCTTTGGAAACTAAGCAGCAGGTTACCTTAGTGACATTCATTCCCTCTGCATCCTACATAGGATTGAATGTGGAATTAGCAGAGCTTGAAAATGCAACTCAGGCAGAAATAATTTACTTCTCACTGTAAATGGAGGCTTCTCTTCAGGAGACTCTTGAGCTTCAACTCTCTTTATCAGACAGGGTAACATGAATATACATTTCACTAACAGCCATGATCAGCAATGGAAAGTCAACTTATCATGAACTGAGAGAACTATCAAACACTTGAGCCACATTCATCCTGCCACAGAAGAAATAAACATTAATGCCAGAAAAATAAAGCCACTCTGAAATCCTGAGGAATCAACAAAGAAGCTTCTTGCCTATGCCTAATCCAGCTAAACCGTTTTATAGTCCCATTCAAAATAGACACTTGACATGATTCCCATCCACAATAGCTTTCTTACACATTCTATCTTTTTCCATTTATGAAAGGACTGTAAGCTTATATTTAAGAAACCACAGAGTTATCTAAAGTACAGATGCTGAAACTATCATTTTGGCTAAGAGTTCCATTCAGAATGGTGAGAATAAATAGGGCTTTCTTTACCTTCCCAAACACTTTTGTCAAATCAAGAGAGAGAAGATATAAATTCAGTGAGTGCAAAATACACCAGTGATGGTGACTTTAAAGCCAGTGTTTAGACAGATTTCTGTTTAGAAATGTCACCATACCATACCCAGCACAACTACAAAGATAACCACAAAATCCTAACAACCACAAATATTATCTCCCTCCCTGCTCAGGCTCAAAGCAAAAGGAAGATCTTGTATTTTTGTATTTTTACCTTGTTCTTACTGCAAGGTGTTACATAACCTCAATGTCAGTTTCCACCTGGCATTTTTTCCTTGGTATCACATGGAAAAACAGCAGTGGTAAACTATTAGTTTGCAATAATGGCAGCATTCATTCCACAAAAATATGTATCTAAGTTATTCTGTTTATTTAATGAATTGTAAGCTACCTGACAACCTTGAAATGTGAACACTACCTAAAAATAAGGGCTCCAAACTAAAGCCACAGTGACAGACATTAACACAAAATCTGAGCAACCTTGTCTAATGGCAGGTGTCCCTGTTCCTGGTAGGGGGCTGGAACTGGATGATCTCTAAAGTCCTTTCCAACCCAGGCCATTCTAAGATCCTTGAATATGCACGTCGAGTTAAGCCAAATATCAACAAGCAAAACCTTTTGCATGAAATCACATTCAAATTCATAAATTGCTCAGAAGAGTATGATGCCAGAGAAGAATTGACAATAGCAAAGGACATTAGAAGAAGTAATGATATTTGAATTCTTCACACTGAAAAAGAACAAACAAATATTTGGGATCACAGAGTAAATAAAAGCGGAGGATAAGAAAATAGGCCCAAATAAGAACCTCAGTGTGATGAACAGTACAGGCTACTGCTGAGCCAGCTACCCAAATTTCTGTCTGGCTCTGTTAGCTGTTGAAAAGAGAAGTGGTGTACTGCTGACTGTGAAATCTTGTTCATGTCATCTCCATATTGGAAACTAAATATGAAGTCCTGCAGGTGCTTTGGAAGAGCAAAGCCAAGAACAGAATCCTCAAAACTTTACAACCTCAAAGGACAGGAAAAAATATGTAGAGTAAGACCTGTCCAGAGTATGGCTGTAGAAGTTCTCTAAAAACTTTAGCATGGAGAAAACAAATTTCTACAAGCACTTACAGTTTTAGATGTTCTGATAAGCAGATGACACACTGCTTAGGATATCTGGAGTGCAGCTGGAACATATCAAACTCTTATCCTGGCATAGCTGAATCAGGAATACCTGTCAGTTTTCAGCTAAGCTCACATCACTCTATTAGGCAACCACTTAAATTCCATGCATGGTTTTGGGCTGGTGTGTGATTTCAGAGCAGGAATCACATGGCAATCATTCCAGGAGTAGGGAAACCACATAGAAGTGTTCCTCTCACTGAGGAATGTGGGTTTGTTTTTATAGCAACATTACTAAGTTGAGGTAGGCAGCACAAATGTTCTACACTTGTGTCTTTCTCTACTTTGCTTTATATAAAAACCGAAATGTTTTCCATCTTCTTTATTCTGTGGTACAACTCAGAGAACAAAGAATTTCGCCATATCAACACCCTGCTGGTAGTTTTGGTTGATAGATTTAAATGTTAGTTTTGTGCTTTACTACAATAGTTGTTTTACAAGGCAACTTTTGAGACTTCACTTATATCCCACTTTACAAACTTCCTTTATGATAAAGACCCACATTCTAGTCCCTGAAGCAAATACCAAAGTGTGTGTTATGAAACTTGGATTTACATGTTGAGAGGCTGTAAGTATGGGCATAACATCCCACCTGTGTATTACACTGAGATACCCAGATTTCCAGAGTGAGGGTTTGCCTGTGGATGGGCTGACAGCCTATAGGAGCTCCACTGCCTGCTGTCCTGTATGAAACACCAGCTCCCAGACTTAATGAAGTCTGAGTGCGTGGTACACATCATAAATACAGATGTTTAAAGTATGACTCCAGAGAGTGCTTTCAGTATTCTATGAAGAACAACCCTGCAGCTACAGAGTGCAGTCTATACATGCAGAAATACATCTCACTCTAAGGGTTCTGGTTCAAGAGACAAAGATGCCATTACTTAACAGCAGGGACCAGAGACTTTTGATCACAGGAGTTAGGCAATTACACAACCAGATTACTGCAAGGTGAGTATTCTGCAAGGTGGGTATTTGCACCTGCCTTTTATCATTGAATAGGAAAAAGGCTCTAAATTCTGCAAGGTCTGTTCTAATTAGGTTTGAATAGCACACTTAATTCTAAATTAATGCATCTCAATGAGCATGAGTGGAATTAATTTCCTAGCAAAAAGCTGAATGTAACAGGGGGAAAAAAAAGGCAATAAAGGTTACTTAGTTTAGCCTTACTGGCTAATTAAGGTACTTCACTATACTATTATCAAAGGTGCCTGAGTAACTTCAGTGGCATTCGAGAATATCTTACTGCAGAAAACAATCTCCACATAATATTCCTATGAATAACGAATGCTATTTAGGCATTAAGATATTGCTTTCACACAAAGCTGTAACATTACTTCCCCAAAAGTATGACATAATGAGAAAAACAAAATACTCCAGGTAATGTAACTACTTAAAAACCATCATGATTACAACTTGGTGTGTGTTGGAGAACACCATTGCTGTGCATTTGTTAAACCTCTTAATTTGCCTTAGAGTGTACATGATTTGGAGGAGCTTGCATTTATTTAATGTATTAGGACTATTTTTTCTCAGAAGTGCCAGGTTGACATATGAACAGAAAGTGGCAGAAAAATAAATACTGTTTCTCCCACAGCAAGCGCACTAATGTAAAGCTTAAAAATTAAGCAGCAGCAGCACATTTTTTCCTCAGACCTTTGAGCTGGACCATATGGTTGACGCTCAATTAAGCAAAGATTTATCAGTCCCCAATTGGAACGTGTCCAGAACTCTCAATTTTCACAAATCTTTGAGCCAGAGGACTAGAACTGAACAATTTTATTGACTCACATATAATACCCCACACTTCTAAATCTTTGAATGAAATGAGGGAAATTAAATGTATTTTTGGGGAGTATGCATTTTTAGCTTTTAGAATCAAAATATAACAGTGCCATAAAAGCTACAAAACAGCAGCTTGATGTTACAGCTTTAGGCAACTCAACATCTCACCACCATCAAAAAGGTGAGGTCCAAACCCCTACTACTTCTCCTCAAGCTGTCCCATCTCTTACTTTACATCTGCTTTAGCACCCACCAAACTGCATGGCAAAGAGTATTCCATTCACAGAAATGACAGAGTACCCACACAGAAGTGCTCGTGGTTTCTTTCCAAGCAAACAGAATGGGCTCATGAGCAATGCAAATGGCACAAGACCCCATGTGCCAGACAGTGATTTCATGTTTGGGAACAGACAGCAAGGAGAAAGGTATGAGTCAATGCCTGTTTGAGAGCACAATGCTGTTATTTTGACTTCAAATCTAAATATTAACTCTTTTCTGCTCCCTGGACACTTGGCTTCTGCTTTCAGCTGCCTACATTTTCATCACACCCGAGTGCAGCCATAAATTCCTGAACAATAGACAAGTCCATGACTTCAAATCTAAAAGTGTTAAAAGTGGATTGAGAAATAGGAAATTTCAAATTAACCCAGTTAGAATTTTATCTAAGTGAGTACTGGAAAGAATATTAAGATCTGGAACATAACATGTCATAGCTGCATAGAAAAAGATGTAACTTTTTCATTCAAGACTGTATATTTCATTCATTTGATAATGGGCTAAAACACAGATACAATATTAGACAGAATTGGGTCATTATTTTTTTCCCATCACATTATTGGAGGCTATAGGAATGTCACAACAAAGCTGTTTACAGTAAAAATCCTAACTCAAAATTAGGCAATACTGAAGTCAGTCAAACATAAAGCTGTTATGATGAATTGTAAAAGCTTAATTTTAAATTCCATGTGAGACTCTGTGGTTAAATTCTGATTTTATAGACAGATGGTAGGGTTTTTTCTTTACTTGTTTTTTATAAATGTACTTGAGTGCATCTATTCAATTCACTGATAAAAAACCTGCAAACATAATTTGCAGTATTCTAATCCACAAGGCTTAATTCCTTTGCAATTGCCATTTCAATGTAGCAGCCGATTCCACTGTCACTATTGCTACAAAGGGATTAACATTTCCCTGTTGATAGGGGAAAAAATGTGATTGAAGGGTTCAATCAGTTTTGAAGGTTTTTGTTTACTTATTTTTCCTTTTCATAAGTGTGACCTCATCACTGCCATTTTTCATAAAGGTTGAAGTATTCTTCTGCTATAATTCTAATGCTATAATGTCTAAAGATATTTCTGTAGTCGTGCTTTTTGTAGAATAGTGTAGATTGGAAGGGACATTAAATATCATCTTATTCCAACCCCCAACCATCTTGTTCCAACCCCCTGCCATGGGCAGGGAGACCTTTCACTAGACCAGGGTGCTCAGAGCCTCATTCTACTTGGCCTTGAGCATTTCCAGGGATGTGACAGCCACAGCTTCTCTGGGCAATGTGTTCCAGTGCCTCACCATCCTCACAGGAAAGATCAAACCCTCTGTCAGTTTGAAGCTATTCCCCCCTGTCCTGTCACTACATGCTCTAGTAAAGTCTTTCTCCATGTTTCTTGTAGGTTCCCTGCAGGTATAAGGAGGATGTAATTAGGTGACCCCTGAAACCTCATGGAAGAGTAACTTCTAATATAGCAAGTATAATGGTGGAATGAAGAACAGTACTTAAAACTAAGGTCCATTGTAAATTTACTAGCAACACTATAGAAAAAAAGTGTATTTACAGGTGTTCACAAAGGTTACAGAACCATACTGGTACATTGCAAACCACGGCTGTTCTACTTTCATCACTTTTCTTATGTGCTCCTCCAAACTCTTTGATCAGGGAAGATGCTCTTTCTTGATTTGACAGATTAATGCAAACTTTATTACCTTAACAGAAGGACTCAATAAAACCTTCCTGCTACTCTGGCACTGAGTGTTTCTATCGTAATTATTTTACACATATAGTTCAATAAAGAAGTTTCAATTACTTGGGCAAAACACTGCCTTGCTACACTGGTAAGACTCCAGGAGATGGACAGGATTCCTAGCTATGTGTGTGTCCAGGGGCAAATGAAGAGATAAGTCATTTATCTGAAGTCATTCACAAAGCAACACCTTAGCTGGAACCCAAAAATTCAGCTATCAGATTCTCAGCTAGAACACTGTGTTCTTTCTTCAGTCTCTTTGTACTGTGTATTTTCAGATCTTTCCTTTTAGTTGTTTTTGTTTGGAAAGTATTGGAAGGAATAGAGAGGGCTCATCTACAACATTTTTTCCAAACACTCTTTTATTAAAAAAAAACAGATAGTGCCTCAGGAATAAAAATCTGTGAAAATGTTGTACTCTTATTCTTGGTAGGAAGGCATGTGATAAATATTCAGCATTTAGGCAACCGAAGTTTATGAATTTAAATGTTACCATATGTATAATTTTCATTTAAAATATCCACTACAAATTTTAATAATAATATGGCCTAATTCCTGACTTAGCCTGTCAAAAGTCAATTCATACAGCTCTTAACTCACATAAAAATGTATTTATATGAAGTTTGTTTTGCTTTTTATAAGTGCAATTCTTTACACGTGATGGGGACACCATCTCTTCTTTAGGATAACCCCACAATCTGTGGGCTGTGGATTTACTCATGTAGGTCTAGTCCATCCTTCTGCCCTAAGGCAGAATGAATTATGACAGAACCACTTTTGAGATATTTTACACAGAACATCAGAGAACATGGTCAGAACTCTGGCCACAAATTCTATAAAAAGTAGTGATTACCTTGAAAATGCGGTAAGATTGCAGCACATCATACTCTTTTGGTGTATATGGTGTATTATGAATTCTTATTACAAAATACTATGGACAAAAAAACCTGTCCTTATAAACTCAGCTAGTAAGTGCTACAGACTTCAGTAAGAGTCAATGTTTCATTCAGCTTAATCTTCCTCTGATACAGTAATTTTGACCATATGGGTAAGAATCTGTGCTCACTGTGTTCTGCACATCACCAGTTACTGAAAAATGTCCCAACACTCTGATAGTTTTCTTGAATGGTCTGACACTGCCCTGTTGAATGCTATTGTGCACTCTGCCCATAATCACACAAACCTTTGTAAGTGTCAGGAAAAGCCCCTTACAAAGACTTTGGTGCTACTGTACATATCTGTCTTTTTTTAAAAAGTCTGGAGAAAAACATCAAATTCCATGTGGTGTCAGCAACTGACAAAGGTAAACGTTAGCAGAAGGGGTTCTCTCTAAATAAGTTCTGTTTATTCATCAATACTCTTTGTTATGAGCTGAAACCAGGATATTGTCTGCAGTTTGACGCACAGAGTTAAGAACATAAAATCTGTCAGCACATAAGGAAACAGGGTCAGGAGAGAGTAGTGTTTTATAAAGCAGTATTTAGGGCAATTGCATTTTAACATAATTAACATGCCATTGGAAGTAAAGCAAACCCTGCATTGTTTGTAAATGCAGTTAAGCCTTTTAATCTGAATGTCACCTTTTCAACAAAAAAACTTGTTCAACAATAAAAATGACAGCCAATAGATAAAAAGAAAACAATTAATAATAGAATTTTGCTTTATTATTAAAGGTTGACTTTAGGATGTTCAAAATAATAAGCATTATTATTTGTATTATATATATTTTGCTGAATGCATTAAGTTTTGAATATAAATCAAACTCTGCTATGAAGTAGAACTCAACATGTCAGCTGCATTAATACCTGTTACTGCTGGAAATTGTTTTAAGATATACCAGACTGGATTCTCTGTGTGGAACTGGTATTTTGCACTGCACTCCAGTGTGCTCCATTAGACCCCAGTGTAAAATGGATGCTAACAATGGAAGTCATGCTCCTCCTGGTTTTCCCTGCTACTAGCATAAATCCAGACTCAAATCCCCAGTCCTTTGGCTCAGTCCTCATAGATCCACCATAAATTTGAAGTAGACAAACAACACTTTCCTTCTCACTGATGAATTAATTCTGTACAAAGAGGAGCCAAGAATTTGAGGTGAAAAAAGGCAAGCTGTAATCTCCTTTTGTGCACACATGTGGTTTTACTGCACGTAAGTCTGCAACTCCCAGAACATGAGCCATGCTCACCAAAGCCATGCAGCCATCCCTGGTTATTCACACAAAAACAGCAAAGCACTTCAAAGAGTGCAAAATGCAGGTTTAGCATACAAGGCAAAATCCCTCCCAAAAATACACGCTGACTTTTGATTATATGCAAAAAAGAAAATGTTCCTCTTAAGGGCTGCATAAACAAAGCCTGAACTCAAATATAAAATAGTAATTAAAATTTAATGTATCCTGCATGATGCCTTTCTTTGTTCTGCATCTCTGGTTTAAATCTGAGGCTGGTTATCTTCCTGACTAATAGGGCTCTCCTGCTTTGCCAGTCACTTGTTCTGAAGGAGAAGTCATTCTTCCAGTAAACACAGCAGTCATTTACCTCGGCTATCACGTCAGTGTCTTACCCTTAGAGACTCTTCCCTTCAAAACTAGGCCAGCAGATACATTAAGCTTATGTGTCACTGGCATTAAGGCAAGAGCCAAACCCTTCCTCAAAATGTAATTCTGTTTATAAAAAACATTTAAATAGGATTTTCAGCTTTCAATGTTTTAATTTAAATATAGGAAAAAATATTTCTAGGGGCACTGTTATCAGTTTAACAATTGGAACCTTTGGTATTACTACTCCTACTGGAGATTTTCAGCCAGGTAGGCAGAACATGTAGAAAGCCATGATGGAAAACAGTAAAAGCTATTATATATTTTCCAGCATTCTTGCACTGTTTTTTCCTTAGGTTAAATATCAACATAGCCACTGCCAGCTCCTAAAGCATGAGAAAAGACTGAACTCTACAAAGAACAGATTTTCCCCTTCATTCTCACAAAATGTATTAAATTGTTTCACACCATTGAATTACATAGGTGTAAAGAAGTAATGTTACTGTTTGTAGGAGTACTACTAACAATCTGTAGAAAATGGATTCAAACACCCAGCAGAATTCACTCTACTCTTCTTACATGAAATATTCTCAGCAGGAGGGCAGGTCACTCTTCTATAATCTAAGCACACCAAAGGTTCTGGTATTATTTCACTTAATTTCAGTGAAGACCTGCAAATATCTGCAACTGAAATAATGACAAAACATTTCTGACACTGCAGGACTATCATGTCTGAATACTTTAGATTTCATTTAAACTTGTAATGTATCTTTAAATCTGTTGAAATTTAGGCATTAACTTGTCAGGTATAATGACACTTTGATGACACTTTAATTCTGCACTCTTTTAGTTCAGTACCTAGAAAAGAAGGTATTTGTCTCTGAAAGCTAAAAAGCAAAGAATGTCAAGCGCCACATTAGTTTTTTAATCCTAAAGCCCTGAAAGCCATGGAGTTTGTCTGTTAAACTAAGATGGACTAATTAAGGTAGAAGCTGGTCCCAGTTCCATATCTTGGAGTGAAAACAGTTGTCCTTATTACTTGTGCTTCTGTTTTCTAAGTACTGTACAAAAGTTAGAAATGGTAAATCACTGCACTTGCTGAAGTAAACCTGAGTGCCATAGAAATATTTTTGTTGAAAGCAACAGGACTTTTAGATACTCCTAAAGAAGTATATGCCACTTCATATTCTTTAGACTTCTCAGAGGAGAGTTGGACAGCAAACTGAGACATTTTCAAGATGTTGATTGTCCCTTCATCAACTGCTTTAGAGTCTGTTTCCTATTTCCAAAAGCAAGAGTTCTGATTCAAAATCAATATACCACTTACATTGCCAGCTTATCTGACTCTTCTTCAGGTAGAAATAGAATACAGATAAAATGCCAATTTGTGTATATGTGCTCTGCACTTCTCATATTTGCATTTACACCCTGGAAATATCATCTACTGGAATATTCATTACAATGAAGTTGGAGAAGGTTATTTATTCTGCCCGCAAAATTGTGCAGAAAAGATTCATATGCTCTGTGTGAATATGAATGTTCAGAGCCATTACATTGTACAGGATGTAGACAACATATTAACTGATCACTGAAGTTGTAAGACATTGAAAGGAAAACAAAAGCAGGAGAAACATCAGTCTCCTTTTTGCAGTATTTTAACTGGAGACTGCATATGTGCCTACAGAGGTAAGAGAGAATACAGCTGCAAAATTTGTATTTATATTTCAAATGTGTCTGACAGTGTTCTGAGCTACAGTTACTGGGGTTTACTGTGAAAATAAACTACATGTGAGAATCAATCAGAACAGAATTTATACACAGCCAAAGTTCAAGACTTCTTTTGTTTAAAGCTTTCAGTCCTGGCTCAGCAACACACAAAAAACCCTGTCTTCTAGGAGAAAGCAGCAGGACAGAAAAGTACTGAATAATTCAATATGTGTTATTAGTTGAGTAACACCTTGGATAATACAAATTTATTGCTATATTTTCTGCATATATATGGATACACACACATATACAGACAGAATCATGTCCTTGCATGTTTCTTATTAAAGGCCTAAGTCTTCATAAAATATCAGGGTTTAGTTTATTTGGTCTTAGTGTCTATGTCCTTAAACTCATAATTCTTCAGTGTGATGTCTGTCATTTTAAAGATGCTAAAGTTATTATGAAAATATCTCAGACAGGAAAATAAATAGAAGAATTTAATCATACCTGTCTGAATTCTGTTTTCATAAAACTGATATTAATAACAAGAAAGTTATTCAAGAGGAATAAAATCACCTAACATTCCACATGATATGTGGAACCCTCAAAATGCCTTAAAATAAACAAAAATACTCTAGTTGTAAAAAAGTGCTTAAAATACCCCTAAAAATTAAAAAAACTCTTAAAAATCCTAAAAATTCCCTAAATAGTCCTAAAAAGCTCTAAAAATACCCTTTAAAATGTTAAAAATTCCCTTAAAAGGCCTAACCATCAAAATGTCCTAAAAACTCTACAAAACCTTTAAAACACACTAGTTGTAAAAAAGCCCTTAAAATATCTCTAAAAATTTTAAAAAAACCCAAACATAAAATTCCTAAAAATATCCTAAATAGTCCTTTAAAAGCACTAATACCCTACTTAAACTCCTTAAAATGCCCTGATAAGACCCTAAAAATGCTCTAAAAAAGGATGACAGGTAAGGACAGAAAAATGAAAACAAAATATTGTTCTTTCCATGGTATACTAAATAAGGATTATATATTACTCTCAGAATAAGGGGGAAAACCACATTATATAGACACTTACAATGTTATATTACTATGTAAAATATCTAATAATATACTTACTGTAAAATTCCAAAGCAGCTAAGAACCTTAATCCAGGGATGATCTTGTCATGACACTCTAACTCAGAATCTGGTCTGCAGCTTTCCCAAAGATCTGACATCTTGCTACAGGGAACGAGCATATGCAAACAAACTGGGCAGCACACAGTGCAGACTTATTGCCAATAAAGCACCACAGTGGTAGGAATATACTGATAGCCTGAACTCTCACCAGCTTTTGCAGATGTGACAATGTACAAGAGTTTTAAGGGCAGATCAAAGAACAATTCTTTTAGCATATTTATGTTGCTACCCATCTTAGAGTGCAAGTGATGAGAATAAATTAAAACTCCACATATGTGCTTTCATAAGAATTAAAGTGTTTTGGAGTCCAGCAACATGGGCCAAGCAAACTCAGAAGTCAGTATCTCATTAAAGATAAAACAGAGCAGATAGGATAAGTAAAAATCACAAAGGGTTCTGAAGAGCTTCCAGCTCACAATTTCCAAAACTCACTTCTGATGCAATAAAGAAAAGCCTTGCGGAAGAATGGGATAAACTAATTGAAACAAAGCTCAAAGAAGGCAGAGTTACAGCAGTAACAGAATAGTTGAGGCTCTTATTCCTACAAAGTACCTCCCTTTGCAGAATGCTAACCTGTATGGACAGACTGGTCCAATTTAGAAGGTTTAATTTATCCCACCTCTCAATTCAAACTTGCAAGTTCCACCTACTGCTGCAGCATTCTTTCATGCCACCCAAGGAATCCAAAATAGAGATATTTGTAATAGAGTTTGCTCTCTGATTTACCTTCATACCAAAGTGTTCTGCATAAGCAAGTAATTGAGTGAGATGAAAAGGATTCTAAAGACAAGCACTGCCACAGTGCTGGCAGCTTAGACTCCACCTTGAACAAAGACTTCAGTTTTTCCTCAAAACAGTAGAAGGAATCAAAAGAAGATCAATGTAAGGAAAGTATTTTACCTATGCTGGAATAAAACTTTGTTAACTAATGACAGTTGTAGCACTTAATTATCTCCAAACACATGGCAAATCTAAACAGAAATTATAAAATTTCAGAATAGTAAAAAAAGCAATAGCTAAAAGAAATATCATTACAAGAAAGGAAAAGGCAAAAGCACCTTTAAGCAGCGAGCTCTACTGGAACAGGGAAAGACTTCCCCAGAAAAGCCCCATTCCCTGAAAAATTTGAAATCAGACTAAAAATTTAATTGGAGATAATACCAAAAAAACCCCAAACCTGGAGCCATAACATTGCAGAAATAATAAAAACATTCTATGAATTATCCGACTTTTACATATAATTTACATGAAAGCTTTACTGAGATATGAGCTGCAGTGCACATCACACGAAACACAGCTGTAAGAAACAAAAGCATACTTGTGTTCTTAACTACAGTGAAAACATTCTTCTATCCCATTTTAGCTTGCAACTTTGTACATGATTCCACCAGGCATAAATATAGGTGGCAAAGTATAGAGGAAATTATACTGATTTGAAGGAAAAAGTAGGTGGGCTGTGATCATAATGCACCTGCCTACCCTGTCTCCTACTGCCTTATAAACAACATTAAAAATAAAAATATTATTTTTAGGTTATTTTGACTACTCCTGTGAAACAGGACAGGATATTTGGAGCAGAAAAGAATATCTAATTGTTTAACTTCAACTTTCAACACTCAAATTCCTTTGATCACAGTCATCTTAAAAGTTTCCCATGGAAAACATGCTACAGACATTTTGATGTACATATTTTACTCCTACTTTTTTATACAAAGTAACTCTTACCAGACTATACACCAACTTCTGAAAGTAAAATAACAAATGGGAACAAAAAGCTCAAATCTAGCAGTTCTCCTAATGCACACTAAATTAAGAATAGTACTTGATCTGTTTGTTTCAAAATTTATCAATTGCTGTCAGAATTTGCCATCTTTCTGTCAAACAGTTACCCTAAACCAGCTCATGAAAGGATCTCTCAAATAAAATTTCCATTTGACCCACATATGAGTTGCTCTTTTATGTTCTTACCTCCTGTGTACACACTGTTCTACTGTGTAAACCAGGCCTCACTACATGGCCATTATACCAAAATCCTCCCACTGATGACCTAATACAGGACCAACAGTTATTGAGAAACTGTACAATAAAAACAATGTTATTTATGCATCCCTTCCTTTGGTGAGAAACTTAAGAGTTACTTAATTTATCATTTTAATCTCCTTTCTCCCAAGTGATTTTTATATTCCCTCACATCCTACATTTCTTCACAAGCCTCCTAGCAACATCCCCCAGGCAAAGGCTTTCTGGAGCAAATTCTCAAGTGGAGCAATGACATCCTTATGTCAGCTGAGGATCTTTTTATTACATACACAGCACTGATCAAATGCAGCACTGCCCTGTCTGCAGAGTCACCCTCTGCTCAGAAAAGCTCCAACTCTTCCTCCAAAATAAGCAGTCATGCCAAAAGATCCTTAAACCAAAATTATAATATTCATCAGTAAAGTGCAAAAATTTCAGCATTAATGGAGAGCCACCAGCTGCAGTTGCACAAATTATAAAATGCACAGTCACCATATTTAGAGGTACTAATAAATATCATTCCTCTCTGCTGCCATCTACAGACAGACTTCAAGTTTTTTTTTTTAGAAATCTACTTTTCCATTCCAGATACACATTAAATAATGTCATGTCATCCTGCCCGACAAAACAGTTCACCCCAAACATATATTATATCAATAGTATTACCTCAACATGTTAGAAGCTTCAGGAAAAGCTGAGCCCAAGTGATGGGTCACTGAATGGTGCTTCGATGGTATTCACACTGCATGAGGATCCTGAGCCAAATCCTCAGCTGGGAATTAGTGGCTCCTGGTCCCTGTCCAATGCATGGGAGGAGTTGAGTCACACAGATGTCCCTCAGAAGCCATGTGAGCTGCCAAAAGTGAAAAGGAGATCCTAAATCTCTAGGATAGCCAGCTTAAACACATTTCCTTGAGTCCCCAGAACTTCTAATGCTTAATGGTTGTAGCATTACTACTTGCTTCCTACTTCAGACAGAGGACCTTGCAGTTTCACCACAGCTGTATGTTCTAACCAGAAGGCTGCAAAATCAGTTTCTTTCTCTGCATAAAAAAGAAATTCCGTACCAAAAGAGATACAATTTTAAAAGCCTAACACCTCAGATGAACAGTGGAGACAGAGTAACGCAGTACAATTGCCAGACTGTGTATCTGTATTAAATAACTGCAAGCCATACGGCTGCAAATATAAAACACTGTGCTTGCTTACGACCAGAACTGAATGAAGAATGGTCTGGTTTGGAAGAGACATTAAACATCATCTCATTCCAATCCTCTGCCATGGGCAGGGACACCTCCCCCTGGAACAGGTTGTTCAAAGCCCCAGCCAGCCTGGCCTTGAACACTTCCAGGGATGGGGCATCCACAGCCTCTCTGGGCAACCTGTGCCAGAGCCTCATTCCTCACCGCACTGAAGTCTTCTTCTTAGTATTTAACCTAAACATGCTGTGTTCCAGATCCTAGCCATTGCCTCTTGCATATCATTTGATATGCAATAAATTAATCATGTGTGGAAATAACCCTTAGGCTGAAGGTCCGAAGGCTCCTGTGGCGCAGCTCCCCGAGGAGGAGCGAGCCCTCACACGCCGCAAGCCGGAGTTAGAATCCCTCAGTGTTCTGCTGTAAAACGCCGCGCGGCGAGCGCCATCTGAGCAGCAGACGAAGGCGAAGCCCATTCACACAGCCCCGGCGAGGGGCTCGGGGGCCAGCCCAGCTCCCCCCTCAGCAGCACCGGCGCATCCCGGCCCCGGAGGGCGCGGCAGCCCCGCCGGGCTCCCTCAGGAGGAGCCGTGGGCTGGGTGGGCCCGGCCCCGGGGAGGGGACGCAGCGGGGCGGGAACGAAACGAAGCATCGCCAGCCCGTCCCGGGAGGGGATTGTCTGGCTCTGTTCTGTGCTGGTGTGGCCTCACTTTGGCTTCTGTGTCCAGTGTTGGGCGCCACAACATGAAAAAAGCTGTTAGAGAGCATCCAAAAGAGCGGCACGAGCAGGTGAATAGCTTTGAGGGGAAGCCCCAAGAGCTCGTATGAGGAGCAGCTGAGGTCACTTGGTCTGTTCAGCCTGGAGGAGCCTGAGGGGAGACCCCATTGCAGTCACAACTTTCTCGTGAGGGCAGGCACTGACCTCTGCTCTGTGGTGACAGTGACAGGACCCAAGGGGATGAATGGCCTGGAGCTGTGCCAGGGGAGGTTTAGGCTGGATATTAGGGAAAGGTTCTTCACCCAGAGGGTGGCTGGGCACTGGAACAGGCTCCCCAGGGAAGTTGTCACAGCTCCAAGCCTGAGAGAGCTGAAGAACTCCCTGCTCTGGGGCACAGGGTGTGATTCTTCGGGTGTCCTGTGCAGGGCTAAGAGTTGGACTTGAAGATCCCTGTGGATCTCCTCCAACGCAGAGCATGCCGTGATTACGTGAGGGGGAAGCCAGCAGGAGCAATGTTCTGTAGCAGCCACAATGGGCCTCAGCCGTAGCTGCTGCCAGTCCCTCAGGAGCACACACAGAGTAGGTCAGTCTTTCCTCCTTTCCATCTTCATGCATTTCAGAGTCACAGCTGGAAGGCACTTCTGGAGATCATCTAGTTCAATCCCCCCCCTCTGCCCCTTCCCCAGCCAAGGCAGGGTCACCTGGAGGAAGTTACACAAGATTTCCACTCAGAGATCCCAGAAACACCTGCTACCCACCCAGCCATTAGCCCTGTGCAGGCCAGGGTAGCAGCTGTGTGAGAAAATACACGGTGTAAGAACTACACAGGGTAGGAACTGTGACACTCTAACTGTCAGTTAGAGTGGTGTTCTGGCCACAGACAGAAAAGGAAATGAATACAAAGAATGCAGGTACTAAAAGTTTATCACTTCCCTCTTCATTTGCACTTGGCACTTCATTCCCATTTTTAAGTTGATTCCATTCCATTATTTCTCACTAGTCTCAGTCACCTAGATCAGAATACTTGACTAGTTCCAGAAGAGTTGAGTAAAAGCTCAGTAATATTGTGCTACCAATGCTTTTACCATTTAGTTTTTACAGTGCTGGAAGTAATAACCACTTGCATACACTGGAGATCCTAAGAAACAGGTCCTAAAATCACATTGCTAAAACAGGTCCTAAGGTCCTAAAATCACACTGCTAAAACAAATTCGTTTAAACATCTTTTGAATGTGTGTCATTTGATAACCAAAATTTCATTTCTACAGTAAGTCCGTAACATTGATATATTTTTTCTGCTTGACACAGAACTCTTCTGTCATATTCCTTAAGATAAAGAATATGAACTAATAGAGCATTCAGAACATTAAAAAATGTCACACTTTTTTTTGGTATTCTTTACTGTCTAAGTTATTTTAATTCTGTCCAAGCCTTCTTCTACTTATTTTTTGCTTCTCTGTTCCCTGTTGTCAAAGGTTTCTTTCATCTCTTCATTTCTGTTAGCTGTGCTTCTAGGACAGCGGCCTTCTTGTGGCCATCTGGACAATTGTACTAATTTGAGAAGCTGCTCCAAAAATAAGCTGGTCTGGGAGGAATTTATGCCATTTGGACACTTTGATTTTTTAAAATGTTTTAGTGTTCCATGTAATTGAAAATTTATGCCTGAAGCTATTTATATATCAAGAACTTTGTTGTTGTTACTGCTTTTTGCTTTGTTTTCCTGCAAGGTGGTGACTTCTGCTCTTTTATCCCCAGTGACCCCAGCAGCAGGTTCAGCTGGTGCTGGCAGAGCTGTCTGTCAGCAACAATAAACTAACGTGTGACAAAGTACCTCTCAGCATCCTATTTTACACCTCAAAGGGGAAACTTGGCTTTTATTAATCTGAGATAAGGTTGTTTAACCTGAGCTCTCTGGTACATCATCTAGAGGGACGTGTTTATTTATTTTCTCTACTTATTTGTGTAGTGACAAAGACGTAGTAAGACAGTTCTGATGTAAAAATCATCTTCAGTTCTGCTCATACTGCCTTCAGGAGCCAAGATGCATCTCTAGGATTTGGGATAATTAATTTGCTTAATGTGTGAAAATAGCAGAATGGCTAAGAGCCACCAGGGGGCATTAAAACAAAATAGATGGGTAAAAATTAGTTGAACGATTGGAAACATACAAAACTTTATTAAAATAATTACTAATTAATAAGGACAGAGGCACACTGTGGTGGTAACAAAAAACAAGCAGGAAGTAAAGCTTTACTTTCTTGGTGACCTATGTAATAGAATTTGGGACAGTGGTGGAAAGATTGCCACCTTTCTTCAAACCGCACAGGATGTTTAGTGATTAAATGAGAGCAACAAAGCTGCTTTATGCAACAGTCCTGATGGTAGTGACAGTAGGATGCGACCAAGACATTGGACTTAGATTAAAACTAAATTCATTTTTATCTTGGAATTATTTACATAGAAGGATAAATTAGAAGTGATTCCTGCTTCTTCTGCTATGAGACTCAGAAAAGAAAACAGTTGCTCTGGGTAAAGAGACATTGTCACTTCCCTTCCATGTTCTACTTCAAACAATGCCATTTTGTTTCTGCACTAAAAGCAAGCTGAGCTATTTTTCACATCTTTTTTCTTTAAGACTGAAGTGCTAAACTGAATAACAAGATATTAATTGAGCATATGTACCAAGTAACCCTTTCAATCTCACCTATAATCTGGTGAAGAGTGAGGTGCACAGGTGGCCTTTCAACTAAATGAAAACTAAGTGGCATTTATCATACTTTAAAAGAAAAAAAATTCTAATTTTTTTTTCTATAAATCACTTCAGTTTAGCGGGATTTGTAGCAAGAGCTTTTGTCCCCCATAGCCTATTGTTTTTACCAGGCTCAAAATATCTCTCTTATCCAACCAAACAGAAGTGTTGTGGCCCAGTAAATTGCCCCCCTCTGCTGCTGTTATGTCATTGTATGTGACATCATGCAAAACCACCCACCACACCCCCTGCCCCCAGAATAATTTGTCCTTTCATCACCTTGTCTTTGCACTGCTGTATCACAATATCCAAATTATTACAGATTGCATGGATTACTGTAGTATTTTGGTGTGAAAATCTAGGGATCAGATGTTTAGGGTATGAACCAGCATGAAGCAAAATTTTAAAACAGTAATAAAAGTGCCCCAGCCTCAGGTCTTACATGCTGTGTTATCAGTTCAAGTGTTGTTCTATGATTAGGAAGAAATCCCAATAGCAAAAGAGTATTTCTGTAGCACTTATCAGGTAAAGTAAGTCTGTCCTCATTTTCTCAGGAGTTTGTGGCACTCAGCATCTGTTTTCCCCCCTTCCTATGCCTCAGTATTTTTTGCTGTGTTGGAGACCCATGCTGATTTCACCACCGCTCTAAAAGAGGGGCAACTCTTTTTCACAGCATAGCAAGAGAGCATCACAGAGCTCCCTCTCCTGCATACAGGAGAAAGATGTGAAGGGCATGCTGTTCCTACCCCTCACACATGGAACACAGAAATCACTGTTCTCTCTGCAGTTCCAATTACACCACCTTGCCTAGATCACAACTGGCCTAGAAGCAGCAACTCACCAGTGGTTCACATGTAAGTTTCACAGCCTGCAGCTACAAGTTCTGAAAAACCTCGAGCCAAGAAGTGAGCAGCCCCCAAAAAGAGGTAAAAAAACCAAGTATATTGATTTCAAAGAGTGAAGCAAAGAAAAGTTACCTGAGTGGTTTTGCAGGCTGAGTCAGGATTTCAGTTTTCTAGACTTCCTTTTGTAGTTCCTTACACCCACTGGTGGAGAGCAGACTTCCTCTTCAGGTTTAGTTTGTTTCCTCCCCTTTTGCCAAAAGACATACTGAAGCAGCAAAGACTATTACAGGTACAGAAGAGCTTCAAGGGACTGTTTTGTACTTAGAAAAGGTGCTTTGTACACACTTCATGCCTGGTTGATGTTCATGTTTCACTGATCTGAAAGCTAACAGCTAATCTGTTTTCCTCTGCATTCACTCCTCACCATATCAGTGGCTTATCTTCCCTTGTCCATGCTCTCTACAGACACCCTTCCAAAAGCCATGCTTACCTTCTTTGGATAGGTTCCTCAGCTTTCCCCATAATTAGTTCTTGTACAGCCATGTAATTAGCTTTTTAGAGATGTCAGTATTAAACTGCTAAAACTTCATCTCTTCTTCAGTAATGACAAGATTTCTCAAAGAGTCATCAGCTTCATAAAATAGCACATCTTTTCCCAGGTGGAAAAGCAAGGAGCCTCCCCCTCACACCTCCCTGGAGACTCAGGGCAAAGAGCAGGCCTCTAGCTCACCCCTGGAGAGGCCCACGTGAGCTGTGCAGGAAATGAGCTCATCTGAGTGGTGATTCCCAGCCCTGGGAGAGCATCACCTGCTGCCAGGAGACTCCCTGCTAGCACCCAGGTGTGTAAGAATCTAGCACTTCACTTGATCTGACAGTTAGATAGGTGTGAATTGCTGAGGCCAGCAGCAGATAAAAGGTGCTCACAGAGCTCCCATCTACAGGGAACTTCATAATTCTTGTTTAAACCCTAACAGCTGATTTGAATTAACTCAGACCTCTCACTCTGAGTCTCAAAAAGACTCAGGTGAGTCTTTTTGACTCAGGTTCTTAGCTTTATGAGGCTAACAGTAAAATAATTATAACAAAACAATTATTATTTGTAATCACTGTAAACAGTATGCTGTTGATAGGCTACATGTTTGCTTTTATCCCTTCTCTTTCACCAGCTTTGGACTAAGGCCTGGCAGGTGCTATCAAAACAAAGACTGCAGAGGGTTCAGGTAAATTACTGAAGACAGAGTCATGTGCCTGTGGCTGGACACTGACGTGACTGGGGCATAGAGGAACTGGCAGGACTGGCTGCTTATAATGATATCTGGGTCATGAGAGAACATAAGCTTTGGGCTATTTCAGGAGCATAGAAGGAATTCATGAGGTGTGTGATGTTATGCCACACATCACCTTACCTTTGAAAGAATTAATGGAATTTGTTCAACCTACCCTACAGTGGAACAACAGACTGGGGAAAGAGCAGCTTGAGCAGGAGACTTAGGTCATGATGTGCTGAAGAAGATTACAGCATGGATGGTTTTCAAGACAAATGATTAGCTCATCTTCATCATAGCCTGTTCTTCCATGTGGTGCCAGTACAACCTGGCCTCAGGACAGGTGGTGTTGCACTCTGACCTGCTTCAGCAGAGCTGCTCACCACCTCCTCTGTGACCCATGGCACTACTGTGTCTGTGGGACCCATACATGTTGTGATACTTGTTTAGTATAATAGGGAGAAAAGTCTTGCATGCATCTGGAGCCTAGGGGTAGCCCAAGGATATTCTGGAATTGTCTCCTTCTGCTCCTCCAGAAATTTGGCCCTAAACTGTAATTTATATGGTAGGACTGCCGACTAATGCAAGAGCCTCTCTCCCTTGAGGCAAACAGCTGTCTCTGAGAACAAAGGGGTAGCTCAGCACACCAGCAAAGCTAAACACACCTGAGCCTCATGAAATTGTGCTGCTTAAAATTAGGTGTGTGCCATATGGCTTTAGGTTTGTCTTCTTCAGTAGGATGTATGTTAGCTGAGAATAAGTAAACACTATTAACCTCAGAATTTTTATTAACAAATTCAGAGAAAGAACAAAAAGTTACATTAGTTTCAGTAAAACAAAGATCAATCCCCTTCAAATACAAAAACTGCT
This sequence comes from Anthoscopus minutus, assembly GCA_013399455.1. NCBI lineage: Eukaryota > Metazoa > Chordata > Aves > Passeriformes > Paridae > Anthoscopus > Anthoscopus minutus. The sequence continues at coordinate 275,232 of VWYI01027245.1, forward strand.
AGGAATATGAAGTCCTAGAAAACTCTGAATATTTTAAAGATCTTGAAATACTGAATTCTTCATGCTCTGGGATGGTTCTACATTATTGTAACTTAATGCTGTATATTAAATTACCCTCATTACCTGTGAATATGGCTTCTTCAGCAACCTCAGTGGTAATTAGTTGAAATACTGCACACTGTACATTTTCTCCCCCCTAAAAGCCCTCAGCAGATCACACTGGGCCTTAGTTTTCAGAGTTTGATTCTATATACAAGACTGAATATATTTAGATCTCAGTGCACCAAAGGAGAAGAGCTAAGAGCAGCCACTCATGAGCATGTCAGGGGAGTGCTCAGGATGTGCAGTTCCCACCCACATGTGATACAGTGCAAATGGCAGAAGGCCACAAAGCCACAGCACAGCACTAGCCACATCTCTGACCCTCTTCAGAAAAAGCTGTACTTAATACCAGCTTCCCCAGCACTTCAAAATGCAAAAGTCAGTCCAAAGGGTATCAATTCCACCTGCACAAACCTCATCACACAACTACATAGGTATACAACATCTTCTGAGCCATTCTGGTATTCCCACTGCTCTGGTAAATGAGTGACAAGTTAAAGGCAGCATCTCTTCTCAAGTCTGTTTGATCTGTTTCTATTCCCTGTAAAAATAATGATTAAAAAAGTTATCAGTACACAGAAGTAGTATAAAACTGAAATATGAATATCCATTACAGTGGAATCAAATTACATATTCACAGTCAAATTACATATTCACAGCCAATTCAGCTGCATGGGAATACAAGTATTGTAAGTTACCAGCAGAGTACTAGCTTAATTTGTCTTTGTATGCTAAGTATTTGTTTCTCCAACCAGAACGTGGATACTGCCTGCATCTCTAACAGGGTCATTAGACTGCTGCTCTGAACTCTTACTTTACCAACATTGCCCATTTTCTAAACACACTTGCAATGTTTCTACCTACCCATGCCACAGACCAGACTAGTAAATGTATGACATGTCAATTAGGATCCAATACAGATCAATTAGAATTAAAATATGGCTCAGATGCAATTAGGCATTCCTAATACTAGTCCAACGTGCTCCAGCATGCTGTTTTATAGTATGAGTATACAGAACTTCCAGTTACAATTCACTGCATGTAATATATAGAAAAGTCAGCTACTTAATCAGGAAAAACTGTTTAGCAATCCTTTTTGCTCCTGCTTCAGCAAAGGAGCAAAATCCTTCAAAATTTATCTATCTTTGAACTTAACACATGCTTAAATACATTATCAGGTGACAATCAGATTTGGGCTTCCAATGACAAGGAATAAAAACAGAAATTGAAGGAGGTGCAACTACAGATATTTTATGTACCTATTTTAACTATGACTAAGGAATGCTTCACATTTTCCTGACTTTATTCTCTGTCCATAACTTACAAAGTTACAGTACCTCTAAGGTGAGGGGAGGGAGTTCAAGTGCTCTTTGGTAATAGTGGATTGCCAGGTGCAGCAATCCCAGCTGGTGCAGGCCACGGCCTAGGTTGTAGAAGGACTCCTGGCATGGTCCACGCAGATCCAAGTAGCGGTGCAGGAAGGAGAATCCCTGTAAGAGAAATCAAGCACACAGCTTTTTCCTCCCCTCCTGTGCATTTTATTTTGTTACCATTTTGAAGTGTGATGATTCTGTTGTAAACAGAGGACCTTCTTTCTAGGGACTATGCTGGTAATCAGAGAAGGTACTTCCTTCAATATGAGGAATTAGTTCAGACACAAGCAGCTAATAATCCTAATTTAGGTCACCATGGTTGAATTTATAATTAACAACCACAGCAGCAAGAAATGATGTAAAATCACTCAGTATAGTAAGCAAGAAATGAGAAGAGAGAGCAGGGAACTGTATTGCCAGGGGGTAACATAAATAGGACATTGTTCAAGAATGTTATAAAACAGAACAGGGCAGCCCCTGTAAAAAAGTCAAGCTAGTTACAGACAAAAAAGTTGATAAAAATATTAAAATTAGGTCCAAGTTTGCAAGTTCAAAATATCTTGAAGCTGGACACTGTCATAAGTGGTTTTGTGTTATAGTAATGGGGTTCCTGTAGCTTTGTCAAGATTAGTGCAAGCTACAGTCTTCCAGAAGAGCTCAGGATCCTCACCATATTGTGCTGACTGAGCTCAGCAGCTACAGGAATTAAAAGGTACTTCAAGTTAATGAAAATACTTGGTATAAAGTAGAGGAAATTACTTCCAAGATTCTCTTTGGGACTACTAAGTTTGTAACTGGATCTTGCAGGTGAAAAGAAAAACGTGAATAAGGAAGCTAAAAATTTGAAGGTAGCTAAGATGGAGCTCACAAGATCATTACAAATAGAGCGTACAGAGGCACCTAAAAGGGGGAAAGGAAGATGGGGGGAAAAACCCACTCTCCAAGCCTGCAAAATTTGTTTCAAGAATGCAGTTTATGAGACATATCTATGAAGGGCACATGGTAAAGATTCCACTCTACAGCAATGCAGACCAAAAAAAATTTGAAAGAAAATTCAAATTACAACCACCAAGAAATTAGCAATATTTTCACATATGGCTGGCAGCTATTAACATCAAGGTGAGTAACAAGCTAAATAAGAAGAGTCAGTTGGTGTAACTATAGTTCAGAAGCACATTCATCTGTGCTCATGTTTTACCACTTCCCTCTTTAGAAATGCCATCTTAATTATGAAAAATTATTTAAACAGAGTATGTTGTAGCCGTAACCATCTGCAAGATACAAAGCCAGGAAGCACTGTGGGTCAGAATCATACTGCCTCACCTGTACCAGAAGAGCATGCCTTTTCAGCACATATTTCTGAGAGGCCATGTGGATGAAAGTTAGGCCAATACATAGACTGTACAGAGGCTCATCTGGGTTTGTGCGGAAGGCTTGCACATACTGACCTAAAAGCAAACAAATGAATCAAGATGTTGGCTGTGAAAAGCATTCCTTAAGAAGTTAAGGGCAAGAAAGAAAATATTTGAAGTGTGAACAACAAAAAGGAACAGTTTAATACACGTATATCAAAATACACAGGAAAAAACAGGGAAGAAAATTTTGTACCTTCAGTACCCACTGGATTCTGAAGGAAAAATGCAGATTTTGATGTAAAAACAGAAGCAGAAAACAATCATACACAGTAGGCAAACATGGTTCTTGCTGGGATTTAAATGTGACATTTGGAGGACTTGACAGAAAGCAGCAGGTTTACTTCAAAGGCCTGCTTAAAGCATGCAACCAGCTGTATTTGCTGTTTAAATTGGGCTGATTGTCATTATTATCATCATTAGCCTCCAATTATCTTTGCAAGTTAGTTATATTTGCAATGTGTGCTAAACTTGAAACATGCCAGCTTAATTTTTATTAGCAAAACCCTTCAGTAATGCTCTGATTTGTGTACAGAGTAATTAAAGCACCAGACTAGCATTGTGAACCTATAATTTTCTGATGGAAAAACAAACCAATTTTCCTTTTTTACAAACTTTCACTAGTTCTATTTGTCAATATTAGAACATGAAAGATATTACCAAGAGCATGCTTGAAACTGCCAGACACAAAGGCATTGTGCCCATTGAGGACACACAGCACATGATTGTCAGGATTTTTCAGCATCAGGCGGAGACAAAAGCGATGGTGACGGACATCCTGAGACTGCATAGTGACTTGATTGAAAATGTTCCACAGCTGGGGCTTATTGACATTTTCCATGACCATGATCCTACAGAATGAGAAGTGTGCAAGAAATTAGTAAATGCTATATAGTATACACGATATCTTCAATAAAATCTCAGCAGTTCAGGGAAGATAACAAAAGAATAGAAACTCTAAGAGAAGGTCAGTGACAGCGGCAAAGATAAGAGTGTAAAACAGAACCAATGATTCTGGCCAAATTAACCAACCTATTGCATTGTGCATTTATGGAATCTGAAGCTATTGGAAAGCTCCTTCAGTTTCAGTAGCATTCTCTCATTTAGCCAAGGCTGGAAAACATTGGCCTGCCTATTTCAGCACTATCACCAACAGTGTGACTACAGCCTCAGTGGAAGCAATTGCAGCACAGACTGCTCTGCCTTCTCAGTAGCCCACCTGATATAGTTGTAAGCTTTTCTGAAGTTCTTGTCCAGAATTGCAGCAGAGAGCCCGAAGTACTCCAGCTCTTTGCGCTTTTGTCTATCCTCATAGAATGAGTAATATTCCAGTGAGGAATCCACAAGTAGCTCCGCCTCCTTGTACCGGGAGAGGTCACACAAGGCATATATGGCCTTCAGGAGGAGGTTCCACCAGTCATCTTTTGTCAGAACACTCGTGAGAACAGCAAAAATTGCTAAAAATATTGGAGCCAGAAAGTTGAGAAAAATTAGAACATGAAAGATAAATTTTTACAAGATACATACATCAAACTGGTATTGTCAAAGACATTGTTGTACTAACAGCTAATATGAAGTATTTACTTAGTTTAAGGGAAGTTCATAAAACACCAGCAAAAAATACTCACAAAGTGGGAACAAAGGGCAAGAAATACACCCTGTCAAGCTGTAAACATACTACACGAATGCAATGAAGTTCCTCTCCCTAGTTTATCAAGCAGCGTTTAAAAACATGTAGTCTGGCTCAACCAAGCCTGGAACAGCTAAAAAATATCACACTACTTTTACAATATATTTGTATTACATTCTAGATTTGTGTGTGTGTTATTTCCCCTGAGGAGAATGTTGGCCTATAAGATTTCTAGAGACCTTTCTCAATCTAAATTATTCTGTAATCCTACTATTTTTCTCTGAATGGAAAATGTTCCCTTAAGATACATCATCTTCAGTTTTGCTGCCTTCTTTGCCCAAGAAATAATGCAATGTTCACATGAACTGCATGGATTTTGCATGCAAAATAGAAGCATTTCTATAATTTTTCAGAACTATGGAATTCACCTTGTTACTTTATTTTTAATAAACAATGTGTGATTTGTTACCTTTTGCATCGCAATTTGCTGTCTCTTGGTCATCATTGTCAGAAATTTTATCCCTTGACACCTTAATAAGATAGAGGTGTCTCTCTCCAGATTTGGAACTAGATATCAAACACACCTGAGCTCTGCTCATTGCTACCTAGAAACAAATTTAACGGCAGCATTTCAGATTACAATATAATATCCTATGACAAAGGCAGTATTATGGCTATCCATCTTGCTTATGTTGCATCCCAAAACAGACTGAGACATCACTATACAGCAAGGTCATCAGAGAGAACATTCCCAACAGGAATATCATCTCTGCATTGTCTCATGCTCCAGTGCAAACTGGGCTAAGCAAAAGCAAGATACAAACTCTTCCAGCCACTTAAAAAGACTTCTCCTGGGATTGGAACATCCCTGGGTATATTGAAATCATGACTCTTCGCACAGAAGTATAAGAATAATGCCTTTCTCTATCAGTTTCAGAAGTTTGTGGATAGGCAGCTCTTCAACTAGTATAATACAACAGTCAAGGTGCTGAGCAGGTGGGTAAAATGGAGATCTAAATATTCCCTTAACTCATGCCCTATTTATAAATATACTAACCAAGTAACACAAAACTGCTGTATTTACTGGCTAAAAAAATTCTTGTCTTTTTATCACAATAAAATAATAAATAAATTAAAAAGAAAATTGTTGAAATAGAAGCCAGTATCAGCACCTCAAAAAAGTTGTGTGCTGAGTGTTAAAAAGGCAAGAAACAGCTTTAGAACTCAGCGGGTTGTAAGCACACTGAGAACAGGGAGCTGAAGTCTCTGTATCAATAACTATACACCCAAACAGTTCTCTGTTCTGAACACTACCTGCAAGATTACTATCTAACAAAATTATGAAACCACTTATATATAAAAACCCACTAGCTTTCCTCCTGAGTTCATTTGTTATTTGTCTTGACTCAAGTCACAGCTGTTCAATTTCTTACAGTGCAGCTGGAGAGACTGGCTTACCTTCAGCAGCATTGCCAGCATTGTGAGCAACGTGTCAATGTAACCGTACATTTTGCCTTGGGAATACAACAGCGTCGAGCGATGCAGGAGTAGCTTTAATTCCTGGACAACAGTGAACATTGTTATTCAACCTCTTGCATAGAGTGAGTTTATAAAACAAACAGTTTGGACTTGGTGCAGTGCTAATAGGATTGTAAAAGCTTCCAGAAAGCTCTAAGAATCTGCAGCAGCAGGTAAGCTCTCCCTAAACTGATCTCAGGAGTTACTTCTCCAAATTCAGAGAAATCTGGCATGACTCTCACCTATGGGGAGGGTGCTTCTACACAGGGGATTCAGAACCTCTGCTCTCAATCAGACAGAGGCCAAACCATGTAGCTCACTTGTAGCAGCTGCTGATCAACTTGATGTAGAGTCATAACTGGCTCTCAGTGGCCAAAAGCTTGTGCATTACACAGAAGTTATCGGGTGGGACTAGGGAAATGCTGAGAGAATGGAGAATGGTCAGGGGCAAAGTCAGGAGGACGTGTCCCTGACGCTGTTATGGATCAGTCACTGCTCTCAGCAAACTCCCCATGGGGAAGTAAGTCTGAATCCCTGGTCCTATGCAGACATATTGGACTACTAGTTGGGCAGAATAATACATCCTCAAGGGAAGCACAGAACACTTTACCCACCTGCTGTGCAGCGTTAGCATCCTGAGCCAGCGTATCTGGGTCATACATTGGTTCCAGAGCCTCCAGAGCTTTCTCAGGCCTGCCCAGCTGCTGCTGAAGTGTTGAAAGTGAAATTCTTGCATCGAGATGCAATGGAGCAAGACCAACAACTTTGGCATAGCTCTCTGCAGCACGCTCCATGTGTCCCAAAGCCTTCAAGCACTCTAGAAATACCAGAAGCAACAAAAGACACTTAAGTGTCAGAAAAAGGTTTCAAAGTTTGCAAATAAATTAACATACCTTCTCAGTAAAATCACCCCAAACATGTATTTTTAAGTGAAAATATTCAGATATATGCACTGATGCATTCACAGTTTAACTTCAAACATCAGCAGCTGACACAGGATGAAATGCAGAACAGATGCTACTTCACTTACATGAACATAAAATACTTTTAGCTGTAGTGTGTATATATATATACATATATATATATATTTCAGAGTATATGAATAGAAAAAAAAATGCTTGACAGAGCCGTCATGATAAACCTCATTCTGCAAATACCAATCCTGATTCAACCAGTCAATCTAAAATTCCCATGATCTTGGGTGAAGGTCCCTGGAAAAGCTCAGCTTTGCATTATTATCTCTCAGACCCCCACATTTAGCAGTCCTGCCTCTTCTCACCTGCGTGCCGAAGCCACACAACAGCCTGGTTGTATCGTTCTGAACAGACAAGGGAACTCAGGAGAGGCAGGGCTGAGTTATATTCTCCAACATCCAGAAAAGCCTCTGCAACATCCAAATACAAGTCACCCACATCTTCTGGATTTTGTTCCACCAGAGTAGTCAAAAGAGGCTTTAAGAAAAACCACACAAGCACAAATAATCAATGAGAACACTTCTTTAAGGCATGCTTATTGGAAGCTTACATTTTTATCCTAAGATTTTTGTTCTATTTGCATTCTGAACTATACTTCCTTTATTTAAATGTTAGTTTAGAAGTGAAAAATAAAAGATCTGAAACTCATAATTCCTGAAGAAGCCCCATTTTTCTATTCTAGATGTTTCACACATCCAGTGGGTTAAAGTGTCCATCAGTGAGGAGTGTCTTTCATGAAAGATCAATCTTCAGATTTAGTATGGCTTTAAAACAAAGTGAAAATGTGTTCCTTAGTGTTCAATAACTTTGTAATATAGTCCTGGGCCTATCACAGCACACAGGCTGTGCCTTACTGAGCTTTAGTAATACTTACACTGGCATAATTTCTAAGGGCAAAGGTATTATTTCTGCTGTTACAGGCCTGTGAGGTTTCTCTCTTGGAGTTGGAGAGAAGCAAAAAGAATCTCCACAGCTCCCTAAACCACCTGTCTATGAAAACAGGAACAATTATTTGCTTTTGCAATTTTTTAGAACATTCTTCCCCTCGTGAGTTAGTTTCCACTTACACTGAGTGGCTCCAGGATGTTCAAGTGAATCAAGCACACCATCAGCTTGACCGTGATGTCTATGGGAACACCCTCAGGTATGCAGCAGCTGACCTTCTCCACAGCTGTGACAAGATAAAGAATTTCCTTTAAACCCAGAGGCTTTAAGAAGCACTTCTCAAGCACCACATCCCCTCCAGGCCATGCTCAGGAACTGACAAAATATTCTTATCAGCTCTAGCAAGTGTTTTTCTGCCCTTCTTTTCCTCCTCATCTATCTTTTCCAAGAGTTGGAGCAACGTCTTTCTACTGTCTCTGAGTCTAATAATTCCATGTGAGGTATCAAGCGCTGTCAGTCTGCATTGACTTCAACAGCAGGATTCCAAAGCATATGCTAAGATCCTTTGTCTACTTAAGAGGTACTTTCACAGTAAAGCTTTCCTTTAACAACTTATGCACCTGTACCCTCTTCTCCTTTTTTTCTTTGAAGGAAATGCCCTGTATTAAGGTTCTCTTTCTTGCTAATTAAGTCCAGCATACCAGGCACTGCCTGAACACATTGTTAAACACAGCTAACTACAAAACTTCACACAACAGGTGGGCTGAATGCAACCTGATCAGAATGCAAGCATGAGGCACAGTAGCTACCCATGACAATACCAGCAAATGAGAATTCACACAATAAAATTCCATTATCATAGGTCTTTCACATACAGTCATGACACCTACTTAACTTCTGGTTAAGTTCTCCTTCACTTCAATGCTTACACCAGACATTCAGTGTGACTGCTAAAACCTGAGAAAACTCTTGATTTCCAACCTCAGGTTTCCCTTTTACCTCCTACATCCACATCCCTTTAGTGCAAATCACAACATGCAGACAAATTTATCATTCTCTGAACACTGTAATACTCAGCACCAGTACTGGTATATTTTCACAAAATGAAAACTGGCTGGCTGGGTAAGAAGTTCTGAATAAGGGAAAGAAGAAAAGCACAGAAGAATTCTTTTCTGGATGAAGCCCTCTTTCTGCACTGTTATAAATCTCCAGCTGTTACATGATTGCAAGCTGGTTCCTAACCATATGATCAGTTCATAGACTTGTCTGAAATTAAAAAAATAAATTATTTACCTGGAGCGCTGGATTCAGCAACTGGATGACTCTGGTCGTCAGTCACTGCCTCCTGGCTTTCCTGAGTTTCTACTGCTGCACCTGTATCTTTTTTAAAAGATTATGAGATTAACCAGTAGGACCAGGTAAGCCAACACTTACTTGCCTTTGAATCCATAATTGATTTGTAGCTTACTCTGAAAAGTGGATTGAGTTTCTCGTTTCAGTTTGCCGTTTTTTGTGCTGTATTGTTTTTTAAGCACAGCAGAGCAGGAAGCAGTCATAAAAGTAACAGAGCAATATAGGAGAACCAAGCTCTTTTAGAGGCTTTCTCTCAACCAATGGCACACAGGAGGTAACTTGGAAACATTGTGTTCTAATTCCTAGACTCATTATAGATTTGTTTCTTATCAATTTACTGCTGAAAGCCTCCATCAGGACAGTTGTTAATAATCAACTGTATTTTTTATCTGGTCAATCAGAGCAAAAAGCCAACAGAAATATCTTACACTTGTACTGGGCTTGGGTCCCAATACAGATTGAGACAGATTTTAGCAATTTCAGATTGCTGAAACAACCACTTGAATCACAAAATAGACTGTCTGCTTATGGAGTTGGTGTGCCCTGTCCATTCTACAGCCTAAATAAACATTTTCAGATGAAATTACTTTGATAAAGCAGGTTTCTCAAAGACAACCTACTTCATTAAATTACAAGTTAGTACGCCTAGATTCCAGTTAGATGGTTAATAACAGATGCAGGATGTATAAAGAACATTACTCTTAGGTCAAAGGCTGATATTCTTGAGCACAGTTACCACTAAGCTTATCTTTTTATGGTTTTTTTTAGGCACTATTTAGCTGGTAGAAATAGCTGGTCTGACTAAACACTCAGAGGAATGTTTAGAACTTTAAAAGGCCTCCAGTTGCCTGGAGAGCAGTCCTTGTCTTCAATGAGTCAGCAGGGCTATGGGGACACAAGAGTAACTTCTTACAGAAGGCTGAGGTCACACCATGTAACTCACTAAGAGCACTCACAGATTTCAATGGAGAAAAAAGCCTATCAACAATGCAGCACAATATACCCAGGAGTTGAAAAGGTAAAGGAAAGATGTCATATCACATGAACAGCAGGGTCACAGTAACCACTTGACATCTACTTACCCTTTTTCTCCTCAGCTGCACTTTTTTCTGGTACTTTTTTTTCCAGTACAATTCCTGTAAAATCTGTAATAACCTAAAACAGAAAAGTAACTTGGATCATTTCAAAAATTTAAAGCCTAAATGGAGCAACCAGCCTGTGTGACAGTTTTAGACATCACAGAAGTTATCAGAGGAAAAGCTGCATTCATCTACCCAAGTTGAACCTTCAAAAAGAAAGAGGGGAAACAGCTCTGTGACTACAGTTCTACTGTATTGATAAATCCAGTAGCTAAATGCTATGTACATAAAATTGACTGATTGATGTTTAAAGAGGGAAGAAGTACAAAAAAGGATGAGATGACTTGTTTGCAGGCTCATGATACTGTGGTCTGACAGAGCTGAATAAAATCTAAAGAAAGAAAAAAATCCAAACCCCTAAGTAATTTGATATCAACAAATAAGAATTTTTACAAGAAGTTCCAACTTACAGTGTCTTTTCAATCTATTTTTGAAAGTATGATAATGGCCAAATACCAACATCTTCGCTCTCAAAGCCAGATCAAATAAAGTTGGAAATATGCCTCAAAAGTGAGAGTTAACAAATCCGGACCAGATAAGCAATATTCTCTAATTCCTGATGTCTTGGAGTTAAGATGTATTGTCTTTCTGGAATGTATGCTTAGTGCTTAATGCATAAATTATGAGTTGTAACACAAGTCTGCCAGATAAATCGTAACAATCTGCATTTGAACCATCAGAGCGTCATGATTTTAACCTTCTCCTCAGAGAATGACCTCTGCTGGTATTACTCACAAAATCAGCCTGAAGGTCTTCCCTGACAGCTGGGATTATGGTCACTACAGAGCAGGAGAGGGAGGATCCCAAAATTTTAAACCTCGAACAACGTACAAATCATCCCTCAATTAATTCAATCCAACCATTAATTTAAATGCTAATTACCACAGAACTAATAGCAAGCAGTCTCTTTCTGATGAGCTCTATCTTTACAGAAGCAGGACCCCATTTTAGCACTGCAGGAACGCATACTATGAACATAAATCATCCATTCTGGCTGGCAAAGAGGTGCTGAGAATGACACCCAAATGCACTGAACTGTCCGTACCGCCAGAGCTTTGTCGTACTGCTTGGAGGAGATGTACAGCTCAGCTGCAATGTTAACATCCTCCATGGACACCAGGCGCTGGTGCTTGCTAAAGGCCTCTTCCACTATCTCAATACCAGAGGTCACATCATTGGCTTCATAGTAACTCCTGCAAAATACAGGTATGAGATACCAGGTTATTCATATCACTGATCATATATACTTTAAACCAAAAAGATTTTCATATTCCTTTTATTTTTGCTCATTAGAGAAGGTTTTCATTAGCAAGTGGATGTTATAAAAGACAGTGAGAAAGGGAGTGTTTTTTCTTTCCTTACTACTGTTGGAAACTTTTACATATTTCAAATAATTAACAATTTTTTTCTTCCCTGTTTGTTAGGATATTACTGGAACTTTCATCACAGTCTTCCTCACTGGAGACAGGCAGCAATCACATCCCACAATAACCTGCTTTCAGAAACCTCTAATAATGTTGTTATAATACACACCCTTGCATTTTTTGGTACATTTCCCAAACACAAAGATCAAAAGACCTTAAACTGTTTTGAAATGGGCCAGGAACAGCTTTCTACAATAAAGTAGCTCACAAGGTAATAAAAGCTACTGTGGGAGAGCTACACACTTAAACCACAAGGCTCCTGTGGCAAAGCAAATGGCAGTGTTTGCAAACCCAGCTCACTTGGCCACGTCTCGGGCCAGCTTCATGAAGCGCTCCCCGTCGGAGGGAGCCAGGAGGTTGAGGATGCGCCGGTAGCCATCCATGGCCATCTTGTGCTCCCCCAGCTGCTCGTACAGGCTGGATCTCTCCCCCAGGTAGCACACATTGGTCGGGTCGTACTTCAGAGCTGCAGGAAGAAGCAGCAGCATAGGAGGAGCTTAGGAAAAGGCAACAGTGGATTTCACATCCATTTCCTTGATTCGTGTTAATGGACATTGCACAAGGTTTTTGCAAGGACATCAGACTCATTAATCTTTTATCAGTCCAGACAGAGATATCAGAATCTCTGCACCCTGAAGCAAACTAAACTAGAAAGGAGGAGAAAACAAAATTATTGCCATTAGCACCTAGTATTAATTTTAAATTATGTTTGTTACACTACCTTTTGTGTAGCAGAAGACAGCCTGTTTAATATTGTCCTGCTCCAGTGACATTTCTGCCAGTCTAACCCACTCCTCGGTATTGCTAGGATTTAAGTGAGCTGCAATCAGTCCAAACTGTAGTGATTTCTCCATATCACCCTGGTCTTCATAGATCATGGCAAGAGTGGAAAATGGCTCGTGAGCAACTGGAGCTGTGAAAAGACAAAAAGAACGACTAAAATTTCTTGTTTAAAATCCAAACTGGAAATTAATAAGAGCAGGTATCAGAATGATATGAAACATCCACACATGCTGTTTAAGTTCAGGAAAAGCATGCACACAAGTTTCTGATTCCTTTCTGTAAATCACCAAACAGCCTGACTGAATCTATCAACAACCATTTATAGTATTATTCTACACTGCAAGTCATGCTGATGGTTACATCTTGTACCTACAAAGACCATAAAAGAAAACTGCGTAAAGCTAAACCAAGGCCTGCACCTCTGCAGAACTGGGTGCTAGTCTCTTTTAATAAGCAAGAAAATTAAGGAAGTCCACCACATATTCTTAATTCTACTCCTTATACCCTGACTTTGCTTGTACTCTTTATTTTTATCTTCAGTGAAGCCACACTTCAGTGAATCCTCCTCCTGCACATGGCAATTTCACCCCATCCTTAAAGCCCAGAGGTTTGCCCATTCTCCCATACCTTGTCGAATGATTTCCATGCACATCAGAATGGCCTCCTCACGCTCTCCTCGAGCAAATCTGATGTTGGCCTCTCCCATCAGGCCCCTCAAGGCACGGGGAAGCTTGCTGCGAGGTCTCTTCTCCTAAATGGAAAAGGGATGCTATTTCTGCCCAAGGCTGAGTTGTGCCCAAATTCAGGAGACACCTTGTTATGCTCACCACCACCTAACACAAAGCTATTTAAGTATTAGCAATATTAAATGACTGACCAAAACACTTGCTAACATTCATAGCTGACACTGGCAAAACTGATTTCATGATTTCTGAAAGCTTTCAGACAGTGAAACTGTAAACTACAGTGCTTATATAATAAAGCATAACAAACACCAGCATAAGCAGGATTATCCTACATGGAACAATTTTCAGGCAAATTTCTCAGTAAGAAGCTGTAAGTCACACAAAGTGGCATTTATGCACTACAGTCAGGGGATACATGGAAGTTATATGAAAGTTTAAATACTTGCTTTCATCATTTTCTTGGTCTCTCGATTAAGAACCATCTCCAAAACAAAAACATCTCCAGCTGTCGGCTGCTCAGTAGTTTCTTCCTCCTCTTCTTCTTCTTCCTCCTCCTCCTCTTCATCCTCCTCCTCTTCATTTTCCCCAAGCATGGATGCAAAGACCCGATGAACAGATTTACTGACCCCATCTGCTGTTTCTCCTGGTTGAGAAAGAAGTAAAATAGGCTTATGATATAACGAAGAAGACATGCTGCCTTTCTGGATAAGTGCAGAGAAAACAGCAGCCCACTTGAAGAAGCTCCTCTGTAAAAGTGCTGCCTGCAGAAGTACAGAAAAACTATTAACAGCCTCTTTGGATTTAAAGCTTTGCATTATTCATCACCAATGTTTGGTATGGCCCTGCCTGTAACATCTTTTGGATATCTGAAATGAAAGCAGGGAGGAACACAGAGACTGAAGCAACAGTTTAATCAACATTTTTCTCAATCCAGAAGAATTTTAAGCAATTTTCAAGCGCTGAGCTGGCAGGCTGCAATAAGCTTTTCATTTGAAGAGGCTGTAAGTGAGCAGAGAATTCTACTACACAACAATCAAGCAACCAATTTTTGGAAGTAATTGAAAACAAGACCTTGTAACCATTTCACCCATGACAACAAGTACCTTTTAACATGTAAAATGCAAAATCCAGATTATTTTCATTTCTCTGGAAGAAGAACAGAATTCTTTAAAGTAAGTAAGAAAATGATGCTAAGTACTCTGAATAAATATGCTTTAGGCATGTATTTTTTAAATTTCCCATTTTTTATTTGCAACTTTGCATTATGAAGTGAACCCAGGGTTATAACTGACCACATATCTATATACAAAACTCCAAAATCACAGGGTTCAAAAGTTTGAGCTGAGGGATTGGACACCTGAAGATTTGATTTTAAAATAACCACAGTATCAAGCTGGGCCTGAAAAACAAATTTATCACATATTGCCTATATAAGAGAGGAACTTGGGGATCACACTTAGGTTTATGGTTATTTTTTTCAACTTGCATGTATTTGATTATTTTTATTCTGACTTGGATATTGAGCATCTAAACACAAAACTGTTCCTACCCTGCTCCCATCTGAAAAAATCCATAATTATTAATTTAATTTCCTTTTTATTTCAGTCTCTGCAGAGACCAGGAGAGGAAAAACAGAACCAGATTTTTATGAAGTCAGTCATCAAAGAGCAATTGCTTCCAGTGCCTTTTCAAATATAAATGATTATGTTAAAAACACCTACCATCAGTTTCATCCTGACTTTGGGATTTCCCAGATGCTTTTCTAGATGAAGATGGAGCCTCTACATCTCCCTCATTTTCCTCAGCAGACACATTTTCGCCATCCTACACACACCAAAAATACAAGTTATTACCTCTATAGTATTACCCACTTTTATTTCCCCCATATATTTACAGTTACTATTTGGCTCTCCAGCCTTTGCACTGCCAGTGAAACAGGTGGGATAAGCACTGCATTTTTAAGTGAACAAAAGGCAGCATTACTTGCTTTCAAGACATTTATATTCTTATCAGTGTGGGGTGACTCAGATGGTGACTGTTCACACTACTTTTGACTGAGGATACCAGTCTATTGATTATTTGGCATTACAGGAAAAAAATAATGTGTGACAAATCCTTCCACAAGCCTGTCAGTATCAAAATAGCACTCATTAATCCTGTAAGAATGCTGCTCTAGGGAATACTTATCCTTCCACAGCAGCTGAGTTCTGCTGAATTTGCTCTCTGAAGACCAAGAAATTCAAAAATTTAATAACACTTTGACACAAGTGTAGCAAAATTAAAAAGAACTGCAACACACCGACAAATCATACCTATTTTCTTTTAATCACACCGCCTACATTGTATCGGACACAATTGTGTCTCTCTACATTTACGGCTACCAAGAAGTCAAACGAGAAGCCACTGGCTCTCTGCCTTCGATCTCAGACGCTGTGGGTGAGCCGTAGCAGCATAATCTGGACGAGTTTATACCCAACCCAGCTCCTTGCTCGCACCCAAAGCACCAACATCCGCGGGGCCAGCGCCTCCGCCCACAGCGCGGCGCCGCCGCCACCTAAGCGGGACCCTCTGCTGATCTCTACACAGAAATTCGCAACTCCATAGCTGCAGAATCGAGAGCGTGAGCCTCTCCCCACACACCGAGTAGCGGTCCGTGCCCTGCCAGGTGGTGTCATGAGGGTGGCGGCCCGGGCCGTGGGGCAGCCAAGCGGGGCAGACTCACCTTCTCGCGGCTCTTGCGCTCCTCGCGGCGCTGCTCGAACTCCTCGAAGGAGATCTTCCCCTCTAGGTACTCGATCAGCTCCGGGCTGAAGCCCGACATGGCCGCGGCGCGGGCCGGGGGAACGCTATGAGGGAGGCACCGCGTCCGTCCCGCTCTGGCGCCCGCCGCAGCCCGCGCCCNCCGCGCTCGCTGGTGCGGGGCCCCGGCCTGAGGGCTGGCGGGAGGGGACGGCGGGCACCGACCGCAGCGCTGGGGGCACGGCGGCTTTACTGCCTCGGCAACTTCGCCACGGAGGGGGTTTTAACTCTATACACAGAATGATGGTGCAATTCTGACCAGGGCAGAGTCAGGAATGGGCGTGCATGTGAGGCACAAGCAGCTAGAGGGCCAGCACGAAAGGTGTTGTACCAAGAGAGGATGTCACAGAACTTGTCACAGAACACCTTGGGACATCTCGTTCTAATAAAGTGAAAGGGAACGTTTATTGAGTGGCTTTGAACAAAGACACTTGGCAGTAGTTACATGCATGAGGTTGCACTCCTCATTTATTCACACTTAAGCACAAGTCTGCTCACAAACTGCAGTAGCCAAAGAGCACGAATTTGTCAACAGACAGAATAATGCTCATTACAGCAGAACACCAGATTCCATTGGCAGTAATGGTGACAGTGAAGAAAATTCTGAATTGTCAGGTAACAGTTAAAAGCCAAAACAGTAAAATTTTGCAGTCAAGGTTTCCATTTGGTATGGAGTTCTGAAGTTAACACCTGAAAAAGACAAAAAAAATACAAATACCTGAGAAAAATACAGAAATAGTCATATGCAACCAAGGTAGGATCCAAACCAAGGTGTGAAAACAGTGGCTGAACCTCTGTTAACACAAAACAGTTCTGAACACTAAAAAGAACGACCATGACCATCCTGAATTATGCAGGACAAAGAACTTCCACCAGTCATTTTCTGACTGCTGCTCTGACTTTTAGTAGAGCAGCCCTTCCAAATTCCCTTTTCATTTATTTTTCATGCACAAAATACACATGCTGTGGTGCTTCTTTGTTTTCCAGACATAAAAATAGAGCAAAAAGAGAATTTAGTGCAGTCTTTATTATAGTTCATGATAATAAGAATAGTGGAGCTTTGACTCAAATGGAGATTTGATTTTGATTAAAAAGAGACAAGGGGTTAAGCAGGCTGAGAGCAGGACAGAGATGGAAATACTAAATTAAATATTGATTACAACTTAAGCATTTTAAGATACTGTGTAAACCACCAAAATGCTTTGAAATTCTCAACTATTTGAAAACAAGAAAAAAACAATATTTACTGTGAATTTAAAAGATAATATATGCTTTGTTAGTGCAGTAACTTATGTCTAACTTAATATGCATATATCACAAGAAACCTTGATCTCAATTTATAATCTTACTTTTTGCAATTCCTTACATAACACTTGCATCCCTTATTTATTATCTGTACATTTTCAGAATTCTCCTCTGCATGAAGGATGAGAGAAAAAGAGAAAACAAAATATCATGGTTTGTATAGGTCTACACAAGCACCATCTGCTATTTTATCTAAGTTGTAATTACCTCATAAACCTCTGCCTCAAGAATTTTACAACCCACTTCAGGTAAGGGTAAAGGTACTACACTTTTAATTCCTTCTGAGAAATTGCTTTTATACTTCAGTTAGAATCTTTCTTGGTTACATGTAACAATGTTAGAGAACAAAGCATCCTCTTTTACCTTCATCAGCAAAATCTTTCAGCCTTTGAAATAGTTCTGAAAAGATTTTTTCCTTTCTTCATAATCTGCAAATGCAGAAGCAATAGGATCTGAGTAGAACATGACAGGCCCTGGTCCTTCACTATTCACAGGGAAAGTAGCTGGGAACTTTCTGAGATCAAGACCTCTGCCCGAGAAGTAAGCCTGGAGTGTTCTGAAAAACTGAACATATTGAGGATGTGAAAATAAATAGAGCATGACCAATGGAGATTAATTATTTCTACTGACACAAATGAGATGTAGTATTTGTTCCTCTGTGGGATCAAATCCTCTATTCTGACCATAACCTGATACAGTGTAGGCAACCTAATTTAGACAGGCCCACTGTATCCATGGCTGGTACATCTTATGTGAAGTCAGAGACCAGCAACTGTTTCCTGCTCATTTATGCTCCCCACGGAATCACAGGGGCTGTGATGTAACTGCACCCCTTGTAAAACAGGCACAGCCAAACCCCTGCTGAGAGCAAAGGGGACAGTTCTGTAAACATTTCTGTAAGAGTCAGCAACAATGGTCTGATTCATTTCAACTGTCCCCTTACAGTCACTTCAAAGGAGAAATCAAAGCTGCTTAAAACTGAGGAAAAATTACAGGGAACTGATTCTTTTCCTTCACAAATTCTTTTTAAGATTGTGCAAGTGTTCTCTGAGTGATATTTTCATAGTTGTCAGATGCAAATTTCTTCGTACTTCCATGAGATGAAACAACATGCAATCAGAGCACATATTTGAAAGAAACATAGTAAACATTCCTCTTCTCTATCATAAAACAAGTGGCTGTGTGATCAAAATAATTTTCTAAAAACAAAGGCTACTGGATGGAGATATAGGGAAGTTTTATGCACTACTGTGCTCTGAGAGTGTCTCTTCAGTGAAGGGGTACATCACGACTGAGAAATTGACTGTATGAAGTGCACAGCTCCTGACATTACATCTAATGGGCCCCTCGTGCCTTTAAATTTAGTCAGTAAGGAGTCTCTTCATGGAGAACAAAAAACACACAGAACTTCAGTTCTCCTTCTTGAAACATTTCCTTACCAGGTCTCTGTTTCTGGGGTTATCTAGAGGCTTCCATTTCTCTTCTGGTTGGAAAGGAGCACCCTTTGCCAATCCTCTCACAGCCAATACAACATACAGACCCAGGAGCGGCGCTTTCCACATGCTGGAGATGAAAAGACTGTCTGTAAGAAGGACAAACAGACACACTCCTTAAATCCTACAGAGCTCTCACTGGCAACACACAGATCATGTGAATCCAAGGAAAGTCTGCCCCTCAGATTACATCCATGCGCTATCAACTCCGTTTTCATAGTACTAAAGTACTTAGAAGAACCAATTATTCTACACAAATGCTTCCCATACTAAAGCTATTTCTAGGCACTAGACTCTCTTCTGAGGGACCAGTAGAACACTCAGAACAAAATATGACACTCTTACATTTGTTACATACAGCCATTTTCAGAGGCTACTACAGCACCAGAACTCTGTGTGCTCCAAGGAGAATGCAAAAATATGGCTCAAGATCCAGAGATCCCAGTTTTTAAAACTGCATTAAATTTTACTACATATAATAGTAAGTGCAATGGTATTTAATATAGCCTGGTCTAACATACTAGAGATCCATTTCACAACTTGACTCGGGGGGAAAAAAAGGAATTGTCCCTCTCACAGTCTTTAAAATAGAGCTTACCAGGGAATTTGGCTTTGGCTTGCCCCTTCTTGGTTGGTCTCCTCGTAACCTGTGAACGAGCTGATCTCTGCACTTATATTTCTAGTAGACTGTAGGTGGGTGTCACTGACGTTAGCAGGAGTTCAAAAATACAGTAATGATTCCATTTCCATCCATGACATAAAGACCCTTGAGAATTTCATCCTTGATACTCTTCAGACCTGTTGCTATTGAACACTGCAGTACAAATTCCTCCCAAGCCGTATTGCAGAAAATTGGTAGTAGGCATAAGGAAGTTTAAAACAACTCCCTGGAGAAATAGCATGGCTTTATCAAAATATTATTTTTAGTTAAAAGTAATTAGCCATATCTCTAGAATGGTGACTAATGGTTTTCAAGGGAATGAGATATGGATCACTTTCTTCATGCTGGAAAAAGAGGGAAAAGTAAGGTCTGCTTCAATATCCAAAATCATAAATTTTAATGGAAGCATTACTTTCCTACCCTGATTTTATCAGCAGTTAATATCCTTTTGTCACACTAGAAACTAAGACAAAGGCTCAAGGAGGACTCTGCTAATTTACCTTGGCCTTAGTATTCTTCATATCAAAGCTACTCATATTTTTTATTATTTCACTGCACTCTTCTCTCCACTACACAGATACATGATTTAGTACCACATAAAATATGTCCCTAAACAGACATATTAAAATTAAAAATATTTGATCATCACCTTACTCCAGAGTATAGATGTTTATGTCTGACCAGAAGCTTTATATTTTTCTTCAGTTTAAATTTTAAAAGCAAAATAAAAACCTACCACCATCCTTCCATGAAGGTGAAGTTTTGGAAATCCAAGCATCATTAGCAACACAGTAAACAAAATCCTCGAAGTATTATTTTCATGACTACAGTAGTATATAAAAATTCAAGACAATTTATCCAGCTTATTTTTCTACATATTTGGATTTTAAAAAAATTCTTACACACAAAAAAGAAAATCCATTAAGCCCCATCAATTGTGTTTCATAACACACAACTTCCAGATAGTGGACTCATCAAAAACAAAGCAGTAGCACCAGAATAACTTGAAAAAGTCAGGTCCCAGGATAAGGGAACTGTCTTTGTTGATATTCTAGGTAGGAAATTATTTCAGCTAGAAGTAGAAATATGCTCCTGTAAAGAAAATGACAGAAAGGGGAAAAGGCAAGATTTAGTTTGGGATTAGATTTTAGTTCCTTTTTTGGATTTGGAAAGAGGAGGGGAAAAAAAAACACAAACAGATGAGCTGGCAGTTTTCTTCTACCTCTTTTCTTCCCCCTCAATTAATTTATTCCTTTGATTTCTTTACAAATATGGGGATATGCAGCATATTCAGCTAGTAAAACATCCCAAAGTCATCTTCACATATGAAACAAGCTTTAGTACTGGAGGAACTCGGGCAATTTGGGTGACTGACAAAGCATGCAGATATGCAAGATTCAGCTTGCATGTATTTTCTGTAAGCTGTCTGAAAAAAAAATCCTTACACACTTGTATTGTTTCTTCCTGAGCAAAAGCTTTGAGAAACTGTTGGGAGCTAAAAATATCTGTTTAGCCCTAGTGCTAACTTTAATGTGTGGGTTGGTCTTTTTTTATTAATTTCAGAGAAAGTAAAATATAAGCAGAACACATTCATATTAAAATACTATTAGTATGCTTACACTGACTGAATTAAATTGCATCCTTGTTTTTGAGGACAGTAGCTAATTTTAACAAATGCTGTCAAAGCCAGATGTCAGGGTGCTGCCTTTTTAATGCACCCAAATTTAAGCATCAGGTTTTTTTGATACACATCCTTAATAAATCAAATCTTTTCAAAGTGTCTATACTAATTATATAACCTTTCTGGCACAGTTAAGTAATGTTCACGTATGTTTGAATTAAATTGCTGTGAAGATGAAAATGCTCATAGAATTGCTTGCTCAGTTCCATGCAATTCACCCCTAGAAGGTAAAAATTTAAAATATACTACTTTAGCTGAGAACAAGTTTTATACATATGATGCTCTATATAAGCTGTATTATTCAGCAAACACTTTGAATTTTATTGCTTTCCCATTCATGTAGCCTAAAGTGTTGGAGTTAGGACACTGAGCCAAGCTTCATCCTGTACTAACTTTATTGCATTCTACTTGAGATGTGAAAGAGGCACCTGTTAAAGCACTGCTCCAACCACAAGGCTTTTGTTTACTACTTTTATTTTCTGCTTAGAATCCCAAGTATCACAAGTCAGAAGGAGAAGCACCAAACTGCTCCACATGAGTACCTGAGCCAATACTAAAGGCAGACGTTGCTCGCAAGACGATTTCAGCACATTTGTACAACAGCAGTACAGGTAACACAACACTCCACAGAGCAGCACTGGGCAGTGGCACTTTTTGTGAATTACAACCATTTGTACCAATGTAAGCACGTTGGAATACCATACAAAAATATACAGATGTGTTTCTTTAGCAGGGGATTTGCTATACAATGTACTTCAAGTCATGCACACTTAGGTTAAAAAAAAAAGACAAATTAAAAAAATTGAAGTACACACTGCAGCCAGGGAAACCACCAAAATAGGAACATCCCAGAGTAGCTCCCAATCAAGTTGCCCTCAATTACAACAAAGAAGTATCTAAATGCTGTTTTTAAAGACTATGAGATTTCATCTTTCAGCAATTACAACATTATCTGAAAATACCTCTTCTCCAAAGCTTTCTCAGCATCTCACAGGACAAGGACTTTGCCAAAGTTTATGATACATGGCATGATCTGCAAGAACTTAGTTATAAACATTTTTGTAAGCACAATAATTTTCTGGTTATTCAAACATTTATAGATAAATGCCTGTATCCTGCCAACATCTCTAAAAACCTGTAAGTATTAAGCATGAATTCCATGTACAACATCAGATTTACAGTAGCTACATAAGAACTGGAAACAGAGGAAGAGTTGAAAACTTCTATGACAGATTGCTTGAGAAGTGATTGGATTTTTCCCAAAATTACATATGTTTTCTTCCAAGTTTTGAGTCCTTTTACAACCAACAAATCCTTTCCTCCCCACTAATTACCCAAACCAGGTATGTTGGCCAACATTATTCTTTGTGCTTGAGAAAACAATTAAAAGGTCAGTGGGGAATCAAGTTACACAGTTTTTCTCGAGTTACCATCATATAGAAAGGCCTTAAAAGGTAGTTCTGCCTTCTCAGTGGTTCCAAAACTTGAGTATTCCAGTGGCTAAAAAATCGCCAATGGCTAGGATTGCTGAAACATCACCAGAAAATAAAAAGTGAGGTGACTGGAATGAATTTTAGAAGTCCTAAGCCAACACACTGAAGGAAGCAGCAGGGAAGACACAAAGATTGTATGTTCCATGTTGTGCTGCAGCAGCAGCAGCAGCAGCAGCAGCACTGTGGCACCCAGACTGGAGCTGGTGCTCAATGAAGGGAAGTTTTTTATAACTTTGCTGTGTATTGCTTCAAACCAGCTCTGTGAGCAGCTGATGTGCAGTCAGTTGTGTGCATGCCCAAATACCCACAGTACAACAAGCTCTGAGATGCCATCACTTTCCCAGGTTCAGTTCTGTGTGGTGCTAATATTGGGGAAGTCAGAATTTGGGGGTTTGTTCAAAACACACAAAGAATCCTCTAGAGACAAATAAGGAAAGCCAGCAGTGGCTTTTCCTGAGCTCTTTGTATTAAAAAATATAAGTAAAAATCCTTTTACTATATTAAAACAAGATTTTAAGACCTTAAGCATTTCTAGTTTTCTTTAATGAATTAGGGACAAATATTACACATTTCCTACAAAAAACCAGAATCTACATGTGAATTGTCAGGGATTTAGATATGAATATTATTCCTAAAAAGTAAAATTTAGTATTCAAAAGTTCTGGAGCCTTAACACAATCAACCCCACCCCTGTCTAGTTTTCTTCTCACACTGGTCAAGATTTTGCTATTCAATGGCTTAAAGAGTATTCTGCTTAAACTACAAACAAGAGGATTTTTTTTTAATTTTGAAGACTAAAGATCAAAATGTTTAAAAATAATTTGACACACAGACTTCAAAGCTGAGACAGATATCTGCAACTAGTTTTCCTTCCTTATTTTTCTTTTGGTCACAACAGAAAGGCTTGAAAACTTCAGGTCAGGTACAACTTTCTGACTTTGGTTGGTGTGATTCTAAACAAAAAAATTGTACTTTTAATAAATCTTCGTTTCTGAAGTGTATGAAGGGGTCAAAATAATTTTTAAATCATTTTCCCCAAATCAAGTTTCAGTATGATCCACACAAGTACTTTTGGTCAACTTCAAAAATCATGTATAAGGCTATGGAAGTCCACAGGCTACAGTTAGAGTGTATTCATTTACTGGTTTAAGGCACAGTATATTTATTTTTTTTCTCTAGAAAGCTAAAAGTTTTAAGTCACAGTGAAGAATTTCACATTTCAGTTTTGGTCTGGCACTCTAATTGTATGCGTCCTGTCTACTACCTGTAGACTTCTGTAGAGTATTCCAGCTGTCAGGTGCTGCAGTCTCGAATCCTGTTTCCAAACTCAAGAGTGAAGTAGGTGGAAAATACTGAAGCCTGGATTGATCTCAAAATAGTGCACTTAGGCTTTTGTAAAAATAAACATCAACACATCTGCACATCTGATATTTAGGTATACCCTGAAATTATTTAAGTTGGAGGGGGGAGGAAAACAGTCTTGGCTGGTATTTCAACAAACAGAACGAGTCTACAGGACACAGCTGCTGCACTTCCTCCCAGGTCAGTCACAGCTCCCACTGTTCTGGGAACATCCTGCTTGGCACTACAGGGCAGAGACACCACAAACCAGAGAGCTGCATGTGGAAGGAGCACCCACAATGCTGTGCCACATGTAATATTATGATGTTCACCACTCCTGGATTTTAGGGACAAACTCAGCTCTGACACCACACATTCTTACAGAACCCAAAGCACAACCTGCCAATAACTGTAGAGAGGCCATACTTACAAGGTTTGTTTATGACAGCATGAGTAGCAAAATCTGTCTACATTTAAGAATGCAGAAAGAAACCTTAAATCTTAAGAAAATTAAAGTCAAAATATCACAGCTCAGATTTTCATCCTACAAGGCAATAAGCACATATTTGAGGCAGTTACGTGCTTGGACACCTGAAAAATTGAGAGCTGGGTAGATTTGCTTAAGTAAGAGCTATGGAATTTTCTCTCTAAATGCTTAAAATTCATTTTTAAAAGCAGCAGTGTCTATTAATAAGACAAAGTCTTATTAATAACTCAACTTTTTACTTGAGTTTGAGATTAGACGAGCTGATTAAAAGCTTTGAACACATTTTTCCACAAATAAGAATATACATCAGAAAGAATAGTCTTTGCTAAAGGTTTTCAAATTTTTAAAAACTTTATGGATTCTAATATTCTAGTTTAAGTGCTGGCTCTAAAAAAAAGGCAGAAATGGTACTTTAAAACACAGATTAGTTTTGATTTGTCCTTCATTGTCATACATTTCTAGAGGCTATACAACAGCAGTATGTAGCTTTGGTGATAAAAATATGCTTCCCCTAAAGGAACAGTGATGAAAATTTTATATTTTACAACAGTGCTAAATGCTTACAAAAGCTAGACTGATTATCTCACAGAAAAAAAAGAGATGCAAAATGTCAAAGCTGTAAATTAAGTGAGAAACATTCACCATTAAAACATTAAATGGAAAATAAGCATTAAGAATTCAGTCTACTTTACAACTAACGGTTTTCTAGTAGCTTAGTGACTTAGAACAGCAGCACAATTCTGTACAGACTCTACAACCACTTCCAAAAACATTTTCATAGCTCAGAGTATTAAAGGTCAGTAAATGGCTAGTTTTATCTCAGCATAAATACAACAGAAGTCCAAACACACTCAAATCCTGCATTGAAATAAACCTGAATCAAATGTAAGTTTCTCAAATGTTTACATTTATTAATGGCTACATAATGGACTTTATTCTGTGCTGCCAAATGTATCAGATTTCAGAAAAATACCAAGTGAGTTCATCACTTGTTACTGGCAAACACATGGAAAATGAGATGTATCAAACACTGACATGTGCAATGCTTTTGAGGTTAAATGTCAATACATTTTATTTTATTAATCACTGACGTTAAAGTAAGCCAAATTAGGTAATAGATGAAAAATTCACTTAGACATACCAGCAGTCTCTATGCTTTCTACAATGTATTAATACTGCAGTGCTTAGGGTAGTTATTCATCTATTTGTTTTGAAACGTAGCAAACTAATATTAAGGAATGATTTGCTACATGAATTATTTCAGTTAAAACCAAAATCAGGGCAGAACTCTAAATGTCAGAAATAACATCTACCTAAAATTCCAGTTACTGCAGGTTTCTTGGAAATAAAACATACAAAGAAATCTCCCACCAAAACCCCCCAAACCAACTGTATGCTGAAAAGTGACCCACTGCAACCAACTTTTAAATCACAACTAAAAAGATCAGCTTTGGACAACATTAATTCTCTCAGTTCCAAGGTACATTTGGTAATTCCAGTGAAGATATGAGCTTTTCCTCATCAGAGAGACTTTCTATGAAGTGTTAGCTACAGGTGTCATCGCAGCATGATGAGACTGTGAAGAACATGTTTGATGACATCAAGCAGAAAAGATTATAGACTTCAAGAGTAATTTCAGGGTGTGAGGCTATCACTAAAAGCTTCTCATTAAATCCCTCCCTGTCAAAGAAAGATTCTGTTGTACCAAAAATTAGTGGCATTTAGTATTTTAAGTTCTTACCCTGTTTCCTCATTCTGACAGCTTATTAAAAAAAATATTAGATCCACATAAATAGTTCTTATTTTGAATGCATCCTGAGGTATAATCCTTACAATTTGTGCCTTGATGTCTTCCCACAGTCTAGCTAATCCAAAATCTGAAGAATAAAGTGGAATTTTAATGTAATTCAAGGTAGTGAGAGACATTATAATGTATTTGCCAAGAGCTGTTTTATAAATGCAGCCCACTCATAATAAAGGATATTTCTGTAATATTTACATCTCCTTATATATGCAATTAACAGTACATATATATATATAGGGTTATCCTAGGTTTCTGCTGAAAGGGTAGCTGCCAACAGTAGCAGAACTACAAATTCACCTAACAGAAGCTTCTTGTCCAAAAGTGACAACAATCAGTCACTGTATTTTACCTGAAAAACAATCTCAGACTATTACAAAGTCTAGTCATTTTCAGAATGACAAGTAGGATAATTCATCCTCTCTTAGAATGGGATGAATTCTAAGACTTGTTCTAATCCTATTACGATCCATTGATTACATGGCAAATCTAATTGGGATTAGACTCCTAATCTGCCAAACAGCTGAAGCTGTCCAGTCCACAATCACTGCACAATCCAGATGCACATCCCCGATAACAGTTTAACTCTATTAAATGGCATACAATGCATTTAAATTCAAAATAAGAGTAAGACTTCCCCTCCTTTCCCCAGTAAAGGTAAATCATCTCTGAGAAACAGGAGTGTTGAGAGAGATGTGAAAAACTCTTGTCACTTGGGATTTCAGACTCAGGATTATACCTTTTCTATCTACAACCTGAAAATCAGGCAGGAATACACAGAAGATACTGGAACCCTCTTTATGAAGTGTGCTAACAATTATCAACAGAACTCCATCTAAAAAAAAAAAAAATCAAAAAATGAAAAAAAAAAAGGGGTTATGTTATGCTGCTGTAATTCAGTAGGTTTCACTTTATGGCCTATTTTGTAAACTATCAAAGATACTAAATACTGAGTCTTTCATTTCCAGCAGTTCCAACAAATGGATTTCTGCAGAAAGAGCCTGTAAAGGTGGCAAAACAAAATCAGAAGTAAAACAGAGTAGTAGGCCAAATGGGCCATGAAAGTTAAGGGAAACTATCTTCCACAGAAATCAGACCCTGCATATTTCAGAGCCCTTTGCCAGCCCTATTACAGTTCTACCACAATCTTTCATTCACAGCCATTTGCAAGTACAACTCTATTCTTCTATGCCTGAACAGCAATTTCTAGTTAAACCAATTGATGTATTTAGCTACAAGTATATTGAGTCACACAAATTATCTTATATACATATACTGTAGCACACATTTGATTAGAAAATATCAAGATATAATCTATTCAACTAACGTTTCTGATTTACAAACACTTTATATATAATCTAACCTTCCTTTTTAAAAAGGTTAAGACTAGAATACCAGCACATGGATTACTGATAACAGTGACAGTGATTTGGCTAACTACAATACCCTTACAATCAGTTACAGCACTTTTAATGACTTACTAATAACTTGAACTGCTGACTTGGATATAAGCAAACAAAACACACATGGCTTTCTTCACATCTGTCCTTCATTTTGAAAAGTCACTGTGTGAATTGAGTCTTTCCAGCCAGCTCAAAGGAATTGACCCTAACAACACGTTAGAAATAACTGAGGCACTTCAGGCAAGATTATTAAGATATGATGGAATTAATGGGTCAGGCTGGCTGTACTACTCTATCAAGAGCACACTTGATAGACTGAGCAGCAGATTTCCTCTTGGTATTCCTATAAGATGATTGAGCTGGTCTAGTATTTCCAGATGAAGGCAACAGATATCTCAGATACAGCAGAGACAGCTAACACAGAAGCAAGTAGTAAGCTCATCTCTACACTGAATCAATACATCATTTAAACCTAAGGACTGCTGAGATTTCTTCTCTTGGTAAAACACATGCCCAGGGGACAGAATTCCTTACACATAGCTATTGTAGGCTTTATTATAAATGGCAGTCACTGTAGCATCTAGGCACTAAGATAAAATTTATACAGAGCTAATAATTATGGTCAGTATTTCCCACTATTACCGAGTTTGGCCACATGCAGAAGTTAGCACTGCATGGCAGGACAGAAGTTTGCAGGGTTGTAACTATTCCATATTCATGTATTGGAATTTATTAGGAGATGGTTGATTCTCTGTTTACAATGGGAAAAAAGCCTGCCTTGTCTACTTAGAGTGCAGCAACTGCACTGTTAACTCACACCATACCTCAACATTTGCTAGCTTCTACATATGGACAAAGTCCAAGGATTAATTTCAAAATTCCAGAGAAAACTGACAATGTTTTAAAACAACATTACAGCAAATTGTTTATGAATCTGCTGGTATCCTTCCTGAATAGAAAGCTACATAGAATACTGTTGTTTTCTCACTCTCACAAAAAGTAAAATGTGTAAGACTTGCAATAATCTCACAAATGTTCAACTCACACTGTTTGAACAAATGGTTTGATAGAAATAACAGTTCTATATAAGCAGTACATTCTAGTTTGTCTAGACACAAATGTGGCAGCTTTTGAGTGAACATAAAATAATTCAAAGTATACTTGGCTGTGTGGTTTTTGTGATAGTCACAGTGCGCTTGAAATGTACTGAGTTTTAACCAGCATACTTTAGACCTGCAAGAGATGCAAGTTCAGAACACAGACACTACATGGCACAGTGAGTAAAAAAGATCCATTTTCACAAAGCAGTACAGTGAAATACCGAAGTGTCTACAAGGCAGAGTATTGAGATGTTGCACTGATATGAGTCATGTGCTTCTACACAGTTAAATCACTCCATTTTCAGAGACATGAAATAAACACCAGCAAAAGTTTTCTAAGCAACATGAATAAAACCATGAATTTTTTGTAAATTATTCACAGTTCTGTCCTCTTTCCCATATAATGTAAACTACTGATCATATTAATTTAGGCATTTCTGTGTTGCAATTTTTCCCACCTCCAGTGTTAAGTTTCTAGGGTGCATCGTCCTATATATGTCCTATATAGAATGAATGTTACACAAAACAGCACAGCACATGTAGAAGAAGAGAGAAGGTTACAAAGTGTGGGACTCTGTATAAATGCATTCGTCCAAAGGCCAGCATAGCAACTGACAAAGGGAGTGGAACTTTGGCTGCAATCTTCAAGAGTTTACTGTAAGAATACAAAGAAAAAACAATTATCATTTTCTAGCCAGATATGCAGAAAGTAGGCAAATTCTGTATTTAATTTTCCTTTGCAAAATAATTGATATTTCAAGGTTTTTTTAATCTTTAAAACTGAACAACTAGGTCTAATAAGCCATAAAAATTTATATATAAGCAAGAGAAATTATTCAAAAAGGTTAATGTCATCAACAATATTACATCAAGTTAGAAATTTGTTCTCCATAACATAGGAAGACTAAATGGTTTAGAGTACTTGAGATAACAGGTACTGGTCAAGAGGATAAATGACATTCGTTATTATTGATTGTCATTCAGGAGGCATTGACTAATTTCATAACTCAATCAGAAATATTCTGTCAGCTAAACCAAGT
>VWYI01027246.1:0-54823 GCA_013399455.1 Anthoscopus minutus
GGGGAAACAGGGAACATTTTGGAATAAAGGGCAGGTATCAGGGTGGGTTGGCAACTGAATGGGAGAAACAACTCAAGGTGGAACCAACAACGTAAGGGAGGGGTGGGTACAACTTAACAATGCAGGGTGGGGGATACAGTTTAGCAATACAGAGGGTAATTGAACCAAATACAATGAACAAAAACACACCACAACAGGAAAATATTGAACTCTCAAGGAAAAAAACAAACAAGCAAACAAAAAACATTAAACATGCAGAAGCGGAAATTACTGGAGTCAGTACAGCTCCCAGAAAAAATAAGAATTATGCACATCAGAGCACATTGAAGGGCCAAAATGAGCTGGTGGACAGAGACAGAAGAAGCAGCAAAAAGAGAGTTAAAGGTAAAAAAAGCTTTAATCCCAGACAGAAAAATTTCCCTTGAGAGTAAGCAAACTATAAGAAACAGAATTTAAAGCTAATCACAGACTTAGAAAGGACATATAATAAAGAAGAGTAGGCCTACACTCCAAAAGGAAAAGTAATCTAGCCATCTGATATGGTGTGTAGCAAGGGAAGGGCATAGGAAAAGCATTAGAGAGCCAAAGCCCCATATAAGCAGCTGACTCAAGGCATCATAGTTAAGCAGGTAACCTGGTAACATGATCTCAGTCTCCAGACTAATCCCAAAACCACTCTAAATCCAGAAATGGGTCAGACTAGGAGAGAGAATAGACCTGGCCAACAATGGCAAATTAATTTTTCCGAACTCCCAAGAAAAGGGGGTTTTCATTATTTACTGGTGTTAACTGATACCTTTTCAGGATGGCCTTAGGCTTTTCCCACCTGAACTACTAAGGCTCAAGAAGTAGTCAAGGTATTGGTCAAAGAAATAGTACCATGATTTGGGGCTCTGGATATCACTTCCTCAGGCAGAGGACTCAATTTTATTTCAAAGGTGGTACAACAGATTAATAATACTCTGGGTAGAAATTGGCAATTATAAAACCCTTAGTGTCCCAAATTAAGTGGACAAGTAGAAAAATAAACCATCAAATCAAGCAGAAAATTGTAAAATTGGGACAGGAGGTCAATCTACCTTGGCCACAGTCTCTTCCTTTAGCTCTCTTAAGGAAGCCAAGGGCAAAAACAAAACCAAAGAAGGACTAAGCCCCTTTGAAATCTTATATAAGCAACCCTATGAGATACAAAAAGAAACATCAGCATAAGTAGAGAAAAAACTTTAACAGAATACATGGTGGCCCGGAGCAAACAACTTAGGGAAATTGAAAGGATGTGGCTGGTACTCAGATCAGAGAATAGATAAACTAGTGCATAACACGCAGCCTAGAAATTATGGATATGTTAAGTCCCTTGCAAAAAGGGCCCTGGGGCCCCAATGGGAAGGACCATTCCAGGTGCTCCTCACTACCTTCACTGCAATCAAGATTGAAGAATGAAGTGCCTGGATTCACCATACACAAGTAAAGAAGGCTCCAGAAAGACCCTGGAAAGCAATGACATGTGACAATGAATTAAAGCTTATTTGAGCAAAATGAATAGACTATGGGAAGAAATGTTAGCCTGGCTTGTATTTATTACAGCCATAGTTATAACAGAGGTTAAGGCGATATGGCACACATACAATGAGACAGGCATATATTTTTGTCAAGGAAAAGCCTATGAATTTTACTCCTGTAGATCTCTGTCAATGATGGTGAAAGTTACAAATGCAATCGTTTGGGAAGGAAGAAATGTCTGGGGATGGTTACCAAAAGTAACAAGCATAATTAATGCCTTAATCCACCTGATTATGATTTTGTTCATTTTAGTTAGTTTAAGTCTAATTTTGTCTGTTGTAACACTCATCTGGAATTGGAGGATGTTATGATGAGTGGTAGCCTTCATTGTCTTGACCTCATTGTCAAGAGCATATGGCACAGTTTTAAGAAATACTTCCTGTATAAATTGGTTAGATGAAGAAGAATCTGTGTGTTAGCAAAAAATTTTCTAATCCTCTAGAGAGAAGGGAGGAACGAGTTAAGAAAATTAGAAAATTAGGAAATTAAGATTTTAACTAGAATAGGATCGATTAAACTAAATATAAAATTTAAAGTAGAAAAGTAGTAGGAGATCAACGAGTAACACCTGTGGTTAGCGAAAGCAAGCCCATACACCTCCTGCTTGTAAGAAGAAATACAAAGTAGTCAACAATTGCCAAGATGAAATGAATGGTCCAAAGATACCATGTGTCATTTACTTGTCTTAGTAGGGAGACCTGTCCTTCAATTTATTTTCAGTTAAGTGTATTTTAAAGCTGTTTTAAATGTGTCAAAATATTTTTTTAAGAAACATTGAAATCAAAATGCAGACTATAAGGGGGTATTTTTATTAAAACTACACAGAAAATTAATTGTATGTTAAAAGAGACAGGAGCAAAATACAGCTTTATAAAGCGGAAAAACTTTAGGCCAGTTCAGAGATATTCTGCTCCTTTTAAAGTTTTCCTCAAATCTGTAATTTGACTGAGACTAGTTAGGGATTTTCTTTTCTTGTCTCTTCATGAATGTCATCAAGCATTTTCCTTTAACTTCAAAAAAAGCAGGGGAGACGGTGTAGCTTAAAACCTTAGTGTTGTTGGCCCATAAATGGTTTATTAGGACATTAAACAGACAAGTCCATTAAGAAAATTAACTGCCATGTTTTGACCATTCAAGCTATGCCCATTTTGACTATTTTTTCTCCATTATTTTGTGAAATAAAGGGGGCACCAAAATGTTTCCTGAGGGAGAAAATAAGGTGCAACCTTCCTTAAGATGGTGAAGAGCAAGGATGTGTAAGAGGATGTAAAGCTCCTTTTTGTGTGTGAGAGAATTTGTTTTCAGCATCAGGGTGCCTGTGACAGGTAATAAGTGAGGTCTGAACTGTTCTTGCCAGGATGCTGGCACATGTATCTGGGCACAATGCTCTTTGGTTCTCACTTGGTGACTGGTCTTGCTCCTCAATTACTTAATCAAAATCTTAACCAAATTGTTCTTCACCAAATCACTCTCCCTTGAAAATCAGTGGTCCCTTGGCTCTTTTTCAACGACTTACCTATTGATTTTGAGGCCCTTTATGCTCTTTTCACAAATCTCATGTGAAATTTCACATTCTGGGTTTTTTGTATCATAAAAAGCTGTGAAAGAATTCCTTTGTTATTACCTTACCTAGAATTTGGTATAACTTGAAGAAAATTCCTTGTGTTTTCTATACTCAATGGATAAACTCACGCCATCCCGTAAAGACTGAAAATTTTCAGCACCATTTCCCCCCTGGAATGGTACTCAAGATAATTGGAGAAATATTAATTTATTTTAAAGGGAAATAAGATGTTTGATGTAGTCACTTACAGATACTGCTGCTGTATTGCCTGTATTTGTTTTGCTCGGTACTCTCATTAGGCTTTTCTTCATTTTCTCCTGCTTTACTTAGGGCTTTTTTCATTTTTTCCCTGTCCCTTTTGAACTTCATTCTTTATCACATGCAATGTTAGCCATTTAGAAAAGTATAATGCCACAAGTACATCAAAAATTTACTATATATCCCCTGCATAATGCATCAAAAAATAATCTTTAAAGGATATCTTGGCTGAAGGAACAGTGTGTGTCCACACTTACAGTAAAGAACAAGTGTGCAGTGTGCTGCTTGCCTTCTCCTTACCTCAGAATAATGAGTTACAGGACAATTGCAAATTTAATGAGGTTAATCAGTCTTCCATTTGTTAACATTTCTTTCTGATTGCCTTCTTTTTGCACTGCCTTTGTTAAGAAGCAGCACTGGTAGAGTTTTACAAGTTTCTGAATTTAGATAAAGAGGTTTTGTGTCTGCCACTGTGCCCTCAGGAGAGCCACAGTGCTATTAAGTAACAGCAAAAAAAGTAAAGAGGGATCAACATCCAGGAAAGAATTGGATCCATGAGTCCTCTGCATGCCTGTAGGGAATGCCAAGTGTTGGTATTTTCTTACTACATAATCAGCCTGAGTCTTTTGACCATGAAGGCTCATGCAGCTCTTCATGGAGAGAGAGGTGCATTGTTCAGCTGGTTTATCCATCACTTTCACCTGGGCAGGGCTACTACAAGAGAGGTGCATCCTACTGCTCCCTGCCTTTCCCCAACACTGCAAAGTGCAGAGCTGGGTGAGTTACACTGCTGTGCATTTTGCTGACTGTTGCTCTACAGCTGTTTCAAGCAAGACAAGCAGCAGGTCTGGTCAGCTGTTCCTGCACAATGAGGATTCACAGTGGCTGCTTGAACCTCTTGTCTCCTCTGCTGTGGCTGCTGTAGGGATCACAAGCAAAGAGAATCCCTCAGTGAACAATGACCTGAAAGAGCCTCTCTTGGATATAGAGAGAGCCCAGAGGGAATAACTTAATTACACGAAAGTTAGCTTTTGCAAATACTTTCCTGCTTTCCTCCTTCATCCTCTTCCTAGCTTTCAGCTATAAGTGAATGTCTTTATGGGAAATTGTGAAGTGTCCCAGTTTTTCATTTGATAAATTAAAAAAAACTGGAAAAAAATAGTGTAGCCCAGCAGTATTGAAGGAAGAAACATTCCACTGACAGTTAGGTGGCTGACAGCAATCTTATATTTTGCTGTTTCAGTCCTAGTGAGAATGCCCTCATCCCTCTCACACCACCACTTCTGACTGCTAGGAGCTTTAAACATACTTCTTCACAGAAATGTATGCCAACACAACTCTTTTAAACTGTCCAACCCTTCCCATCTCCCAGGTTCCCCTCCTAAAAGAGAAGATGATCACATCTTTCCATTCCCTTTTGAAAATGGCATTTCATGCCCCAGTTCTGGTGTCTCTATATACACCTTGAGAAGGAGGCTTAAGTAACTGATAGGGTTCAGGTGGCCTTCCCATGGTCCTGTCTGTATGTTAACCTGTGTTCACAGACTTCAGTGTCAGGGGACATTTATGGAGGACGGAAAGTTCTGTTAACTTTTGGGTTGAAATAGGCCATTGAAAAGTGGGTGTATTAGATAGTCTTATGCTGGGGGTGCAGACAGCCTTTGTGGCTTCCCATGAGGAAGGAAGACTTAAGTGATGACCACCTGGAATGCAATGCACACTTTTAATGAATATGCCTCCTTTGTTCAGGCTGTGAGGTTGGATTTCTGTTCCATAGGCTCTGGTTCTTTGATTAGATTCACAAGGTCCCTTCTGCCATACACTTCATTATGAGTCACCAGAAATGGGACACGAAAGTGCTTTAAAAAAATTGAAGCCAAATGACTTATTCAATCAGTGACTGAAATGAGAAACTGAAAATACACATTTGGGAAAAAAATGTCCCTTTGCAACTCTGTTCTTCCCTGTTCTCTCTTGTCAGCATAGAAGAAAACCTTGTTATATCTCATTGTAAAAGTGAGACGGTGCATCAGGCTGTTTTGATCACTGCACTTGTTTGAACTGGGAGTTCTTTGAGATGTCATCCACAAATGCTTCGCAGCCCATCATTTTCTGCAGATTGTGTGCATTTTGTGATTATGGCTGTGAGGAGAAACTGTGAGGACGGGCTCCTTGCTATGGCCATGTCAGGGAAGGACTTGTCCTTTGAGGAAGGAACCTCAGGCTACATTCATCCCCATGCCTGTGGAGTTGGTTTGTTTGTTTTATTTTGCAAAGACATTCTTTCATCCCACTTCATTTTTAGCAGGGGGGCAGATGTGCTGGAGAAGAGTATTTCAGTTCTCCATGTATGTACAAGCACACACATTTGCATGCAGTCTTCTCTTTTCATTCTCTTGTTATGCAAGGGTTTAAAATTAGTTGTATTTATGAATTAGTATAGCTCATTGGAATAAATTTCAGCTAGTTTTATTCTGTAATGAGCTTTATCACCATGCTATCTGAATAGCTTACAAATACTATTTTTCCTCTATACCCTGTTAACAGTGTAAAATATTTATAGTCTTGATGATGTGAAATCTAGCTGGGAGAAAAAATGGTGTGTGGTAAATAACCCGAGGTAAGCACAACTGATACAGGGTGTGATATAGTGCTACCAAAGAGGAAAAATATCTGGATTTTGATAGTACCTCTTGACAGGCACTTCAAAAGGTGGGATTACAAAAACCAGCATTGCTAATGTTGTATTTTGGTGTCATGTTCAGCGGTTTTATACACATGCAATTCTCCTTTCCTTTCCAGGAGTAAGCAAAGCTGAAGCTTCACTAGGACGCTGCAGATGTTGAGATGAGGCTCTGCCTCGGGATGCCAGGAAGATGGGTGGAGCATCCTGTGGTCTGTGTGTCTCTGAATACCACTGTGCCAAAGAGCAAGGCTGGATTTAGTGTACAGGATTTCTACCCAAGACTCGAGGTCTACCTCATTTTGGTTGCATATATAATCAAAAACTTTCTTTGTTTCACAGTATTTATAGGAAGGCTTAATTTCCTTAATTGCAGCTTCACTGTAGTTTATAAAGAAAAAATGTCATGAAGAGTCATTGTTTTTATGATCTGTATATCATGCATTAGTGGAGGGAGAGTGAGCTTCAAGGTTAGTTGCATGGCAGTTGTCACCAGTCTGTGAAACTAATTTTGAATGACAGCTTTAATTTACACTTTAACCCTACAGGTGGCTTTCACTTTGTCTTATTCCTTGTTCCTAAAAAGTCCAGTCTCTTATTTTTCATGGAAGACCATTATAGTCTCTTTCATATTCATAATTTAAGAGGGGGTGTAGGGAAACTCATATCTCTGGAGGGCCTCTCTTATTTTCTTAATAAGCTTTCTGCTCCTCCTGATTTTTCTGAATTACATGTGAAATACTTTGTTTCTTATCAATCAGTGTTTCAGAAGAAGATTCCACAAACCTTGTAGACTATTCTTGTGGAATTGTCAGAAAGAAAAAAGGCTGTAATATGTTTTAAATATATTGTTTTCATTTTCATTGAAAGTTTCTTCTGTTAAAATATAGAAGTGCTCATTTTCTCTTCCATATAATATTCATTATTGCCTGTGTTCAGGGTTAAGTGTCTATTCATCTCTTCTGTAAACATTTCTTTAGCATTTCACTTCAGAAGAAAAGCCTTCACAGCCTATAATCATATTTATTGTCTCTCCTTTCTCTCTTACACTTTTCCCTGTGGTTGTAAACGGTTGTCTGGGGCCATCAAACGCAGTATTCCTGTTGATGGGACCATACCACTAATTTTCAAAATGTCATTGTATTTTCTGTTTTGTTTTGTGTTTGTTGGATTGTTTTTTGCTTTTTCTTATGCTTTGGAACAGTCTGTATGTTTGCTTCTTGACAGCCACTGAGCTGTCCACAGTGATGTTCTGGTCTTTCTTCTACAACTTGTATACCAAACTTGTATGAATAATTCACAAGATTTCTTCTAGTGTCCATTACTCTGTTCTCATCAACAAAGATTTTCAGCTGTCAATGTTTTCTACTTTCAATTAATTCAAGTTCTTTAGTTTTCTGTTCATTTTTATTTCAAGTAAGCTGAGTGACAGCTCACTGCACTACCCAGTGCTAGAACATGGGTTTGGGGCTGACTCAGTGTTAACCTTTTGCCACACAGAATATTGACCATGTCTGTGTAAGCTGTCTAGCATCACGTCCCAAATCACTGATCTCTTGCAACCAGCTGCTTTTTTAATAGCCTCTTGTGTGGGACTTATTAGAGGCTTTTTGAAAGTCCAGACAAATCAGATTATTCCAAGTAGATTCCTACAATTTTAATTGCATTTAAGTTAATACTTTTACTTTTCACTGAATATATATCACATAAAAAAAATTAGGTCAATCATTTCCCTAAAGACTTTTGATATACAACTGACTACTTGAATTAAAGGATTAAATTGCCAAAGAAAAGATGAGTGTCTTTCCAAGAGGATAATTCAAGGACTTTAGTTCAAATATATTTTAAAATGTGTTTAACGGGAGAGGAAATGAGTAAGATAAAGAGACTGGGTGTGAAAAATGTTGTGAGTCCAGGTGGTTGAGCAGCTTCATTTGAAATTACTTGAGGAACAGCTTGAGTTTAATTTGTTTCATGCCAAGGACCAAAAAAACCCAGGGAAATAAAATATTTTACTTATTGAAAACTATCTTAATCCCTTGAACTGCTTAGTTCAATCACAAGTAGACATTACAGAGCGGCTGAGTCCCCGACTTGCTGCAGCAGGTGACAAAAGCAGGAGGAAGTGTGACGACAGCATCACTCCGTGTGGATTTATCGATCCGCGTGTTACCATGCACGCCAAGACGCAGAGCCTGGCACACGGCTCGAGGAGGATGTCACACGCACAGAGGCTTGAGAGCGAGGCAGAGGACAGCCCATCACGTCTCCTTTGCCTGCTCTTTACCTTCTGTGTGAGCGCTTGAGCAGCCCCTCCCTGTGCCCTCCGGCCTGATGGAAGCGATGGCAGAGCCAGGGGACCGACCTGCAGCCAGGAAAGCTGCTGCTGGGAAGAAGGGGCATGTCCCAGAAACAGCCTGATGCCGGAGCTGAGCATCCTCCTCAGGCCCTACCTGGTGCAGCCCTGTGGAGAGCTGCAGGGACCCCCGGGGAGGCTGACACAAGCTCAGTACATGCACAGGAAATAATCTCCTTGATTTCCTTGTTGGAGACAGAAGTGCATAGAATGTGCTCTCTTTGGGTTACACACACGCTTTTCGAGCACACAGTCTGTGCCAGAGGAACGTAGAGCTGGACAGCCAGGGCTGGCTTTGTCTCCACAATCTGTTCTGCAAAGCCTTTGCTCCCCTTCTCCTTGCTCAGAATTGAAATTTGTGAGTGACAAAGCTACAGACTTCTCATAAAAATTTTTTTTCTTGCCCTCATTCTACTGCAAAGAAAGAATGAATGCAGGTTCTTCGAGGGAGCCCATCTCCCCACTACAGTTGCTGCCTTGAAGGTTTTAAGCTCCAAAGGGAATTGGTGGAGGTTGTATGGTTTTGTAGGATGACAGCTGGCAGAGGAGACAGTCTTGTCATACATCACTTCCTTTGCAGAGACACAGCAACCTGTCTCTGCCATGCAGTTGGCAGATTACTACATATTTTCAAAAGAGGTGATTTCCTGTGGGTCTACTGGGAAAAAAAAGAAAATTTGTCCCTAATGAGCTAAAAATTGTGAGAGATAGGGACTCTGTGTAGGTGGAGATCTGAGCAGTGCTTCACTTAGTCTTCCTCTCATTCTGATCGCAGAATTCATTTATTTGTTTCTGTGATTCTTTCCAGCAGGGATTTCTTGTTATAAAAAAGTGAGACTAGCCATTGTCTTGATTCTTTCCTATTTACCCATGCTATGCCAAATGTAAAAAAATAAATTAAAAATCCCTACTGCTTTAATATACCTGCATAGTTTAGTATAAGAAAGGTTGTTTTTGATTTCTGCTGAATGCTGCTATGGCCATGACTGCTGATGTCCTGATCAACTTAGTCTTTCATTTCACCTTTACAATGAAGTTGGAGGGAAGAGGGAAAGATTGAATGCACATGAATCGTTTGGTAAAAGATCCTCTAGGTTAATAGCTCATTACCTTACTCCTTCAAATTCCATCCAAATAATTTCTCAACATAATTACAGAGCAGACCAACTTTGATAAAACCTCTCTAATATATGAAATGCATTTGTTGTTGTGTAGATAAATGTGCATCTGCACACTGAAGCATTTTCTTATCTGTGTGGAGTGCAGAGTCTTCATTAGTGTTCCCCTTGGAGCTTCCACCAAACATACATGGTAGGAGCTCAGGGGGAATTTCCTTTCTCCTTTTGGCACAGGCAGCAAATCTGCTACCAAAATCTGCACATCCTCCAAAACCTGTACTAAACCCTGAATAGCCCCCAGTGATCCCTCTGCCTTACTGTTACCTGTGGGACTGCTGCTCTATTTCCTTACAACCTGTCATTGGTACTCACAACACCCAGGAGACAAACTCATTGTGCAGCCAACAGAGGCTTTGTGAAGAAGAGACCTCCTGATATATTTTTCGCTAGTTCTGAGGAAGCACAGAGTCTGGCACTATTATAAAGCAGAGCCTCAGGCCTGCCTGCCCTGCAGAGATCCTGACCACAAGGGAGGCTCAGCCCCATCTCCCATGGCCTTGGGAAGGGTTTCACAGAGCCACCTTCCTTCTGCTCTGAAGAAGCTGATGCTCTCTGAGGAGCTTGGCGTGGTAAGAAACCCACTGGTATAAGACTAGATTATTTTTTGCAACTGTAGCCTAAGCAATTCTCTTCTGAGATCTGACAGCTTCCTCTTCTGCTCT
This sequence comes from Anthoscopus minutus, assembly GCA_013399455.1. NCBI lineage: Eukaryota > Metazoa > Chordata > Aves > Passeriformes > Paridae > Anthoscopus > Anthoscopus minutus. The sequence continues at coordinate 10,262 of VWYI01027246.1, forward strand.
TTCTTTTGCCAGTGCTGAAGCTATTCTTTTTCTGTATGTGCTAAGCCTCCTCAGAGGGAGAAGGCAGATCTCATGGTAGTGCACTTTTTACATTGCACATGAGGTTTGATTTGCTTCTCTGTGGTTACACCAGATGCAATTTTGTTTGCAGGATACTATTTTAGTGACTGTTCTTTTTCTAGGACTGTGTAATCATATAGAGACAGCTTTTGATCTGTTTAGTATATAATTAAGATCTATCTATTGCTGTCTTTTTTTGACAGAATGGCGAGTAAAGTAATGAATGAAAATGTGCTGGGGAAAAAACAACTTTTTTCAATTGAGTTATAAACTCTAAGAAAACCAGATGTAGAAATTAAGTTTTGATGTAATTTCTATTATTCTTCTACTAAAATCTTAATGTAGATTAACCATCCATACACTCTAAGGAAAGAAAAAGAAATTAAAAATTGTTGTGGGTCTCAGTGGCAATATGTGGTATTGCCCTGGTAATTCCATGGCTGTAATTTTTTAAGGCTGTGGAGTTGTATATTTAATAAGCAGCTATTTAATTCTGCATTGTGCTGGGTCTTTAAAATATATAGAATATATAAATTACAGAGCTGCATATTAAAATTAATCTTTAAAATGAGTAAGCAGTTAAGATGGGGAAGTTGTTTCCCAAAATTACTTTACTGTGTTACCTGCCACCTACAATTTAGTAATCAAAATATTACTCCTTTACCAATAGAACAACTCAATCTCAACACTATGCATGAAATCCCTGTGTATTTAAAAAACAGTATATCCACATAATATATCAATTCCTCCTTCTAGTTAAAAAGAAGCAACTTCCTGCAGTTTAAATAAATATGTGTATGCAGGCATGAAACTCCACTGAAACTAAGAAATCAGAATGATCTAAATCTTGTGTACTGTTTGTTTCTCTTCCTGTGCTGTTCCAACGGCACAAGCCTGCTCTAGGAGGTGTCCAATTACTGTGCCTGTAGACTGATTCATGTGACTCATCCACTGTGTCGAGGCATCCACCCTATTGATGCAATTTCTCACAGTCCTGCTGAAATTAAACAAGCACAGCTGCAGCTTGTCCTTTAAATATTCTTACAACTGGTCTCCATTCAGGTTTTGCGACTATTTCAGTTGATTTGCAATATGTCCTGTATTTTTTTGGAGTTATCTTTTGACAGAAAAAGGAGAAAAAAATTTAGTATGGAAAAGGAAATATTTCCATATGAGAGAGAAGTTTTGATATGCTCTCTGCTGGTAGAGGGAAAAAAAATCAAACCAATAAACCTTTGGTCAAACACTTATAAATTTCTGAACTGATAGTATGGCCCACACTGTCCAATAACACAGGTACTGCTAGTACAAGCTTTCAGTGTAGAGCTGATGTTTATACATGTATCCTTTTCAGTAAATGCTCTTGCACTCCCCTCCTACACTGAAAAATGCTGCAATAAAAGTAGAAGGCACCTCACAGAAGTGTCTGCTTTCAAACTGGTTTCACAGCATGCTGTACTACCTCAGAGAAGCAGCTAGCCCGTGTCACCTGGCTTGCCAAACTTGCACTGCTCTTCTTTAAGACAGAGCTGCAGTTGGAGCCAAATCCTCTTCTTGCTGTCACTAGGGTAATTCCCCTTGGGGATTAATTAGAAGGGCTATTTTTTATTTTATAATTCTGGATGATGCATTGAGATTTCATCCTGAATAGCATTAATTCAAGTACTTGCAATCAAGGACACAATGCATTTTTATGCTGCTTTGTTTGATTCTCATTGTTCAGAAAAGGTCTGGAAGCTGTTGTAAAGTGCCTTCCACCACCACCCTTTTAATTTGACTCCACACTCACTTTTACAAACTAAGCTTTGGCTATGTAAAGAATAAAAGATTATAGTTATCCTTGGTACCTTTTTCAATCCACAGCCCAAGATAGAAGATGACTAGCTTTCCATGTGATCTAAACCACTAGCACTTATATTGGATTTTGTATTTCATAGTTTTCCATCAGGGGAAAACTGCCAAAATTATGCTGCATATGTTTGGATTCTTCCCTGTCCTTGAAGTGGCAAATCTCTGGAAGAAGAGACTACCCTTAGCCAAAAAATTATCTTTTCGAATCTGATTTTCTTAGAATTGTAGTTTGTTGCATCATTTTGATATAAATATAAAATTTTTTTATAGATAAGCATCCTTGCTTTTTATTCAGTGACACCAAAATAACAAATGCATTAGTTCCAATGCCTTATACTACCCTTCTCATAGTTCCTCATCTCCTATGCTGTGCAGGATATTTTATATATATAATATTACTGTGCAGTATTATTTTATAAAACAGATGGGAATTCAGGAGGTAACTGATCTTTCACCTGTACTTTAAAGAGATACTGCATGGTTCTTATCTAGAAAACTCTGGTGATTTTTAATGGACTCAGGTTTAGGAACACTGAGGAAAGGAAATATTCTAATTGGTTTTATTTTTCAGCTGAAGAACAGTTTGTTTCTATGTTAAATGAAGTAGTGAAAACAAATAGCATGCCATCTGGCTAGCCTACCAGGGTACTTTACCAGGAGGTTTTCAGATGTTCTCTCTGCCAGTTTTCTACTTCTTAAGTCCTGTGTTACTGACGTACTTTCTTTACACGGTTGTTCTTTCCTGTTTAGGAATTATCTTCTTCCTTGAACTGAATTAGAATTTTAAAAATAATACACTCTTTTGCAAAGATTTCCCCTGTCTGTTTGAATTATTTATCCTCTAAATTAAAAAAATCTCTAGTGTTTTCAGCATTCACAGTAAATTGGTTATACAGAGAAATAGTCCTCCATGTTATCTGTGAAGCTGATATTCTCAGGGGGCAGGATAGCATTGATGTACCAGTGAGCTCTCATTCTTGGAACAGATTGTGACTGAAAGGAAGGGTTTAGCAGCTTTTCTAGTGCTTGGAAAGATGTCATATGTTTTTCTTTAGATCACTTTTTTTCTGCTTCAGCTTCTGAAAGCGAGAACATCCTGCAAAAAATAAAAACATTTAACATAGCGGGGAAAGGAATGAAGTACAAACAAAAGTAATTTCATAAAACCAAAATATTTATTGCTGACTGCAACTGTTAATATTGTTTTTTTGTAGTATGAAACAAACATATGTTCACAAATACCTTTGAAATTATTTATTTATTTCCTTCTAATTACTACATCTTTGAAAATAACTGAGTATATAAATGAAAAATTTGTGAAGAAGCATTCATATGTGTTTCTGGTTCATCTATTTGTTGTTTATGATGAATTTGCACATACAACTCTAATCACAACTTAGAGATTTGGTTCTCTGAGCATGATGTGGATAATGAAGAGAATTCCTCGTGCCAAACAGCTTACAATCTAAATCCAAGTAATTTTTCCCAACATGCAATCAGGAAATAGAAATGCTATCATGGGAATTAACTGGTCTGTCACACAGTACAAATAGCATAGTTATGTAAGATTGAATGGTTGGCAGATATTCATATGAGTATGCTTTATGAACTAACTTATCAAATAATTTGGAATAAGGCAGATAATTTATAGGCACCCTTCCCATCTGATACTGAGCATTCTAAACATAGCTAGCAGACACAAGTTTAAAAAAAGGGATAAATTTGAGCCATTAAGAAGTCAAGTGGGACACTTAAACACACTTTAAAAACCCCAGGAAATTGGAAATTTGTGGACAAAAAATAAAAAGCAATAAAATGTAACAGCAAATTTCAAAGAGCATGTAAAGTAACTCCATCACATATAGACGCAAGGTAAAAAAAGAATAAAAACCCAAATCACTGTCCTCCTTAAAAAACAAGGCTAGACTGGTTAGCAAGTAGCAGGTTGGCTAAGTAGTTGCTTTGTCTGTTTATACAGGGGAGGCAGATGGAGATCTGCTAAATCTGGGATTGTTTCCCCAGAGGCGGTAGCAGGGAAGCTGGAAAATGTACAGGCATATAAGAGATCTGGTTATAAAATGTCAGATTTCCTTAGAGGAACCAAAACTCAAGACATGCATACAGATGTGAATTTTAAATTGAGTAAGGGAATCTATGAAGTTTCAAAAGTCTTAAAAAAATGCTTGATCCAGAAGTAACTCCTTATTGTAAAAAACACAGCAAAATCCCCCAATGAACAGGTGACAAACAAGGGATTGCATGCCATTGGGAAAAACTCTAACAAAGTCCGTTGAAGGAAGGTTACAAGCAAAAGCCAAAATTTCACTTGTAAGGGACTGGGACATGGATTCTGGCACAAAAGATCTTAATTCAGTCATCATTTTTTCATCATACTTCTTCCATGCTTAAAAATACGTGGTTAGATTTTTAGCTGCATTTTATTAAAATTCTTCTTATCAGGCCTTAATTTTGAAGATGAGTAGATATCTTCAGGAAAAAAAACAAAAACAAAAACCACAAACCCAAACACCTCTCAAGTTCTTTCTTATATACATGGTGACAAGGCTTTTACTGTCTTAGAATGGGTACAGTGCAAAGCAAACACAGAAGACTACCCATATTCACTTAAAGCCAATATGACTTTAGAGAATCTGAGGCAACTACTCTGGGAAAGAAGATGTGTTGAGGTAATCACTTACAAACATCTCCCATTATAAAAAGCATTGGTACTTAATGGAGGGGAAATATTGAAATTACTGTACCTGTAGTTTCTGTGTCTACATCTGGTCTCTCAATTTCTGAAGCGTTTTCTACTGAAAAACTCAGGAAATCTAACGTTTAATAGGTTACCACTGGAGAAACCAGTTGAAAAGAAGCCCTGGAAACACTTGGTTTATTTCCACAGAGGGATTCTTGAAAGTATTTATTGTTATTCCTTGCATTGTTTGCCATATGGGATCACCAAAAAGGCAAACATTTGGAGCATTAAGATACTGTTTTCATATTTGGCATAGACAGTGAACAAACAAACAAGCAAACAAACAAGTCTGTAGTCGTACCTCAAATGCCCTGTGATGTTTAGAGGCAGCTTATTTTTTAAATGGATAGTAGTATAACATTATTGAGCCTTAATTCTCAAAAAAAGTGTAACAGTCAAAGAAAAAGGAAGACTTCCTCAAATAAGTGGTAAGCCTTTCATAGATATAAAAATAGCTTAGTGTGGAGAACACAGCAGTATCCTTGTTTGCTGAGGGCAGAGAAAAATTTACTTTGATTTCTGGCACTCAGTCTCTTACAGAGTGAGTCATGAATGTGAGGGTTGCTTGAGGCCTACTGGTGATGACCTCTCCTTATAAAATGATATCAAATATCACCCAGATGTTGTATTTCTGTTGCCTTTTGTAGAAAATATTTCCCTGCTCTCAGGACAGCCTGAATTGATTCTGGATTGCAGACTAAGAGGTTTGTTTGCATGCACCATTCTGCATGGATCTACTTCAGTTTGCCTACTTCAGTGACAAACTTGTGTCACATTAAACCTATGTTCAGTGACAAATGTTTTAGAAAAGTCATCCAAGTTTGTTTTGGCAGAGCTAGATTTAAAGCTCTGAAAAAAACAAAGTGATAAATTGCAATTCTAATTCATACTCAGCATGTCTTCTTCATACTCTGAATACCACCTCTATCTGGTTTTATATGTTGGTTTATGCAGATTTGCAGTGGAAATGCATCCAACAGCAGCCTCTCTTTTCCAATAGGTTCCTCTGGATATACAGACCTGTTATCTCTTTATAAGATCTCCTAGGCTAAATGGTCTTCCTGTTGCTCACATCATTTTTGAAGTTGTTTTGATATTTCACAACTATTCTGTAATTTCATAACTTCTAGTGTACTTTCAGCATCCATAGAGAAGAAATGTGACACATTGATAATACATATCACAGGGCATTTAAAATTTTCCACCCTTCACACTTACACAACCTTATGGACCTCAGGAACTGATAGGCAGCCGGAGTCAAGAACGGTGATTTGCACAGTGGAAGATATCTGTGAAATGCATCATAAAGATGTGTACAATTGTGGGTTAAGTTTTACAGTTTCTGGTGAGAACAGGCCTTTCAAAGACAAGACATACTTTTGCATCAAGTGTTTGAAACTATATATAATTATACCCCTCCATGACATCTCTCTGTAGAAAGCTGATGGTTAGAATTCACTGCAATACCTTTCTATTTTTTTTTAAAACATGAGCCACTGAACAGAAATTTACTTGCTCAGAAGAATGTTATAATACTCAAATGGATTTATTTTCATATTAACAGCAAATACATGGTCATTTGCAGACCATCTTTCTCTTTGAAATTTAATAACATCTCTGTGGCAGCTATAACAGGTGCCTACATAAATAAAATAATACTGTCTGGATGTAATAGGACTTGAAAGTTGGATAAGAAGAGAAAGTTGCTGAGATTTTGTCCAGTTAGAGATATTTTGAGATTTCTGGATGTGTTTTGGAGACTCTTGTGCTAGTTTACTTCAAGTTTGTCTTGAAAAGGGCTAAAAGATAGACAAAAGATAAAATATGAAAATTTAGGATATTGCTAATGCACAGTCATACATGATTGTGCCTTTTCAAGATAATCTATGTGATCAATTTATTGTCTGACTGATTCCAAACCCTCTCTGGGTATTTTGGTTGTTTGCTGCTGAAGTAAATGTGTACATTCAAAATTCCTCTCTACCACTGGCGCAACATTCCCAGTTTCAGTAGTGGATTTTTCCTACTATGCCATCCATTCTGCTGCTACTGATTCAGACAAACTCAGGACTTCTTGGGGAAAAAACCCTCAGTGTCCTGTTCTTAGCTGCATTTTCTCCCAGTAGGAGACCAGCAGACCTTTCATAAACACTTAGGTATGCTTAAAGTTCAGATTTCTTTTGAGCAAGAAATTTATGGTGGGCAAAACACCAGAAGAAGGGTTATATTCGTGTTTTTATGGGATGATTAAATCAAACTCTCAGAATTTCCTGTCCTGAATGCTAAAATAACTTACTGAACATAAAACTGTAAACAAGGTATGATGCAATTTTTAATAGTATTAAGTATCACTGCTCTTCTCCAAAAGCTGAAATTAAAGTTCAGCAAGAAGTGTTATTCAGTGTTAAATGTTCCTGTTTTCCTTCCTGCAGAAGAATAACAAATTCAATACTGTAGGACTTCCCGTTTGCATCACCTTCTCCATGAGCAGTGTTCGAACTATAAAAGCTAACTGAAATTATAATACTCTAAAATTTCTTAAATTGGCATTGATTTTCGTGTTTCTACCATTATCATTAATATTTTTCGTTTAAGTACTTACAAACCCTGGTGTTTTCTAGTGTAATGTTTATATTTAGGACACACTTTGACATTTTACGACACGGAGGTGAGGAGCGCTCAGTTTTGAAGCTCTCACAGGTGGGCTGGCAGAGCCAGAGGGCTGGGAGGCTGCCTACAGGTTTGTGTGAATTTAGGGGACGAAGAGCAACCCCTGACGCCCAGAAGCTGAAGGAGAAAGGGGAAGCGGGAGCTGTTCTAGCTGGGTGTTTGGGGGATTGTTTCGCACGTGCCTGCCAAGTCCCAGCGCCTCCGGGGCACACTGAAGTGACCGCGTCCGCCCGGCGCCCGGCTGGCCCGGGGCAAGCAGACCCGCTGGGTTGGGCTGCCGGAGAACCCCTCCAGCCCCGCTCGCCTCAGCCGGAGGCTCCGGCGCTCCGCTCTCCCTCACGGACAGGGACACGGACCCGGACACGGACCCGGCCGCCGCTGCCCTCACGGACCCGGCCGCCGCCACAGGTGCCGGGGCCGCCCCGCCCCCGNAGGCAGGCAGGCAGGCAGGCAAAAGGACGGTCGCCTCGAGAGAGCCGCGGGGCTCCGGCGGAGTTGCGCCGCGCTCGCTTCGGTCCGGCAGGAGCGGGGCTGCGGCGCACGCTCGCCCGCCGGTGCCGCGCTGCCTCCCTCCTTCCCTCCCTCCGGGCGGCTGCTGAGGTGAGCGGCGCCCGGGGCGCGGGGGATGCCAGCGGGGACCTTGCTCAATGTCACGGCGCGGGGCGAGCAGGGGATGCGCGGCCGGAGCCCGAGCCCCGGAGCAGCCCGCCCGTTCGGCCGGGCAAAGTTTGCCGGCCGGAGCCGCAGGTTGCGGGGTCCCCGGGGTGTCCTCCGGCCGGGCGGGGTGCGCGCTGCCGGGGGCTTATCGGCGTCTCCGCAGCATCGCCTGTTTGCAGAAAGGATAAAGCGCGTCTCTAAATAGGTCAGGGGCTTCGGCAGCGCCTGGGATTTGCGTAATGATTTTTGTTACGTGGGAAAGGTGCGGGGCTCCTGTTCCCGGGCTCCGAGGCTGGACCGAGCGCTGCTTTCCTGGCGCACGGAGTGACTTTTTAAAAAGAAGTAGCTGCATGAGCATATCTCGGCTTTCTTGTTTTTTAAATCCCGACGACTTCGGGAAAGTTAAATTTCTTCAGCAAAGGAGGAATTAACCCACATGAAGGAGTCATCCTTGATGAGCTAATTACGCGTGGTGAGTGTAAGTGCTTGGCATCGCAAGCCCGTGGACGGTGACGGTATGCTTAAAATGTTAAAGTTTATGTCCTGGTGACACTGTTTCAAAATATGCGGAGGAGAGTTGGGTACAAGATTATATTTTCTGCAGCTACAGGCAAGAAATGCCCTTGTTTCAGAGGAATTGTCAGAATATTCGTACACGTCTGAAGGTTTGTTTGCTCTTGTTTTTGACTCCTAATCAAACTTGGGAACTCTTTTCAGGGGTTTCAAAGGTTGTGAGCCTGGCATTAGACCTGTATTGTTAAGCTTAAATGGGAAATCTATAAATGGAAAAGTTAGAGACGTGTGGCACTGTGAGCCCTCAGAAGTTTCAATAAATCTTCAAAACACAATTTAACTGCAGCTAGTAATGGGAGGAGGGAAATGATAATTTAATTTCTATACACTCTGCTGCTGCTTTAGTACTTCCTTGGACAAAGTATGAAAATGACATGCAAAAGAAGTCCTCTTGCTGTCAAGAACCTGTATGTTTTCTTATCTGAATGAAATGTAACATGAAACAGTAGTGTGAAACCCTGATGGCACTGGGGATGCATCTGTGTGATTGCAGCAGGTGTGGATAAAGCACTGCTGCTGCAGGTCCAGGACGAGAGGCAGTGGCAGGATACTGGTGGAATGGCCAGGCTGCTGGATTCAGGGAGAACATGCTCTTGGAAGCTTCTGCCTCTCGCGGCAGCATTGTGCTCTCCAGTGGATGCAGCCACCCTCTGCCCGGTTACTGCAGTTCTGAAAACAAGGAAAAGGTGTCTCTGTGTAGTGCAGAGCTGACACTGGACTGCTGAGAATGGGTTATGCTGCTTTTCCTTTTCTAAAGAAGTAATCTTGCTACTCCTTTCAATTCACCACGTCCGTAGACTGCTTAGGGGGAGGGACAATGTTTTTCTTATGTTTTGTTTTTAGGGTCTTCCTCTACAGCTGCAAACTTTTTTCTGGTGTTTGGTCTTGCCAAATGGGTTTTTTTTGTACCTCAGACCTTTATCAGTGGATGGGAATTGATATGTTTGTGTGAAATCTGAAGGTGAAAGATAAACCAGGAGTTGTAACACTGGTCACATTAATAACTTTTTTTTTGGCTTAACGATCCACAAGGTAGTAGGAAATTAGTGAGGATGCTGTCCTCTTTACAGGATGTTATCACTAAGTTATCAAGGTATTATATTTTTTTTCCCAGTGAATTATGTAATGGATGCCTGGTTAAACCTAAAAATATTAACAAAAACCAGCAGGTGTCAAGATACTGTACTGACCTGCCTCTTCCTGTTCTAACAGGAGCTGTCCATCCCTCCTGTGCTCCCTCTCCACTGCACACTCTCTCACAAGGGATCAATGTACTCACCAATTTCTCTTAACTGACTGTTCTATATGATCTGATTTTTTTTTTAATCTTTCAGATTTCCTCAGCTAAGTTTTAATAGAGAGGATGTCTTCCTCCTTGAGTACAGTTGCTGAGGGATAAGTCAGTATAAAAGCAGCAAAAGGCCTTGTGGAAGATAATCTTTTGGGGGAGTACAGGCTTGTTAGTTAATTAGCTCTGGAAGTCCTAAGATTTTGAACAGCAGTGAGGATTACTGAATAAAACATAACAGATGCTTTACAGTTCATGCAGTTTTTTCTCTTCAGGTTATTACAGGGGATTGTGGTTTGAGAATATTTGCTCTCTGAGTTTGAGAATTTATGAAATGGGGCATTCCTGTTATTTTCAAAATGAACATATGGTATAGTTGTGGTAGTCTCAAATCTCAAAGCATTCTTCAGGCTGTCTTGGGATGTAACAAGAGTACAGAACTGGAGTGCAAGGTGCTCTCTAGTGTACTGAAATGCACTGCAAAGCTCAGGTCATCTGTAGTTAATAGGAAGAAAAGATGACTTTGCAGTCTGAATAGCTTGCTTTCTGAAATTCTGCTCTTACTTTATAATATGCCTTAAGCCCTTTGGAATTCCTTGAATGACAACATGCAGCAGATAAGTATTTTGGTTCTATAACTTTTGCATTGCATTCAGAAGATTGTAGTACTTAATATATGGCATCCATCAAGATACATCTGTGAATATGGTATCTTCTGTGATCCTCAATTACCTCTGAAGCAGTAAAGGTAGAGGCAGATGTTAAACGCCATAACAGCTCAGCTAACAAAGGGGGAGCTTCCCCAGATACATAGAATGCATTTGAATATTTTATCCTCAAGCTAGTGAATGTACAGAGAGTTGAAAGAATTACAGGACCTTTATTCTGCTGTGTGACTGTAACGTCCCTCTGGCTCCATAGGTTACTAGATGTTCACCACATACTCTCCTTGCCTAACTACAGGTGCAGCTGAAATATTGATTGAAGGGCTGTTTTCTATTGTCATTTTGCCCACACATAAAAAAGGTGCAAGTTCTTTTCAAATGTAAAATTTGTCTTTTTACTGCAGTTTCACAGAGCATTCATAATCTTACAATAGGAGGTTTATGGTTTTCATTATTTAACATGTTTTAAAAACAAAACATCTTTTAGATTTTGAAAACATTTTGAAAACTTAGTGTCCTAAGGATTTTTAAAAATGTTTTTTCACAAAATTAATATGTTTTCTGACTTTATGTAATGCACAAAACAAGCAGGGTAATTATGGCAAAAATTGTCTCTGCACTGTGCAGTCATTTAACGTCATTCTATATTGTTAGAGAAAGTGCTGCCAAAGAGTAGCTAGTATTCTAACACAGTTACATTCAGTGAGAGCACTGAATATTATCAAGTAAGCATTGCTTAATTTATGTTATTAGTAGTATGTTGGTAAAAATAACAAAATATTTGGTAATCTGTTCTGGTATAAGGTATCTTTTGGTATTAAAAAGTGAAGGGTCTTACTCTGCCACAAATAAAGCCTTTTTTTCTGAGCATTACATCAAATTCCATGAAATTGTGCTAATATTTCCTGAGTGATTAATCATGCATATTATCTTACACGTTTTTGTTTCCTTTCTAATTGATTGCTCTCCTTAGATCATGTTCAGTAATTCTTTTGAATTTCTCAAACATGAAGCTTAGAGCCTTAACACATTATACATTTTATGTGCAACTGTGATTCTTCTTATATATTAGCTAAAGCTGACATTGCTTTCTATAAACATATTAATTGACATGTTAAAAATTAATTAGACAACCTGAGCTTCCAAGGCTTGTAAAAATAGAAGCCTTGTAAACCAATCTAACTATATCAGTGCAGCCCCAGTCTGTTGCTTATCGATATTGGTACCTTAACAATTTGCTGCTGCTGAACTACCAGACATCTCTTGTAATGACAGGTGATGCCAATACACAATGAGGCATGTTAGAACTCTGCTGTTTACATTATTGATGATTGTTTGAATATGAGCAAGTTAACCTGTTAGGAAAACAATGCTTCATTCCTTAGTGAAATTATTAAATAAAACTTCATTTATTGACAACAACTTTTTTTTGGGTTATTCAACATTTATAATGAGAAATTTAAGAGGGAGAAGTAGCTAGACATGAGTACAAGCGGCAACTTTAGACTGTTGAAATCCTTTTTGCCACACTTATACCTACATGTTTTTCAATTTCATAGCCATCTAAATGTTTCACAAGTTTTAAAATGTTGTGAGGTTGCGTTGAACTCAGAAATGGCAATAAATAGGTTTCAGGTTACAAACAGGTGAAAAGCACTTTCTTTGTGGCAGAATGCAGGCCCTGCATAGGCATGCATCTTGGATCAGTTTTCTAGACCTGATGATTTTGCTGTGTGATGAGATGCTGTGATTCTGAAATATACTGGGCAGTTTTTCACTACTCTCTACTTTCTGCTGGCAAACTGGTGCAGACGTGCCAGTGCTGAAAGTATGGCAAACTTGGGGCACACCTGCAGCTCAGTCAGTCATTCTGCATGTAAGGCAGGTTAATCTTGTCTCCTAGAGCACACTGATTCACACTGAGAGATGTCTCACAGACTCCTCTTGCAAGCAAACCACAGGGCTCAAAGCCAGTCTACTCTGTTATAGTATCCATTACTTGCACCTGTGGAGCAGGGAAAGCGATCCTTAGGACTAAGGTAAGTCTTGTGTGTGAAGGAAGACTGTGTAACTAGTTACTACAGGCACTGAAGAGCAGCAGCTGAAATGGCAGCATTCAGGTCAGGAGATCAAAGTAAAATTAACTTGAGGTGAAGCTTGAATTATATTATGCCTTTAAAAAGAAAGTTTTCTAAGTTTTGTTGTTTATTTTTCTGTGCTATAGTATATTTATGGTTTATGAGACTTTTGCTACATGATGGCAGTCAACCTGCTGCCATTCTACAACCAGTGTGGTCTCCGAGTAGTTCCTAATTGAATTATTTGTGGGGGACTGGTGTAGTGCTGATTCTTAGCTGAGCCAATAAATCTATAGCACTTCTCAGTACTACTGGACTTGTAAGATCTAATTGTTCATAACATAACTGTTTATGTTGTTCTTTCTATATGTGCTTGTGCAGGTACCAGAAAGCTAAACATATGCGAGCAGACACCACATATTGTTGTATTTTAATTTGACACTTCTCAGTACATCCCATTTGGATATAGTAGACTATCAGGTCTCCTTAGTCCTAATATAATGTGATACAATTTCAAAGATTAATTAGATTAAGAATCGGTGATGTGGCAGGCAACATTAGTAGGGTCTGCTTCAAAATGGAAATGAGGAAAAAGTTCCATCTAGTTTACACTTTACAGTGCCCAATTGTATCTGTCATAATTTTGATTAAAAAGAAGCTTGTTTTCCTAAGCCAGGGAAAAGAAAATTATCAAGGTGTATTCCAGAGAAGATGAACTTATTTAAGATAAGAAGTAAACACCCTCAAAATTCTTACTCTGTCCTGTGCAGCGAGACTTTCACAGATGATGCAGGAACCTCCTAATGGGATTTTATAATGAAAATGCTAATAAAAGCTAGCAGAGGAGTGCCTAGTCTTTCTTTGCATGACTGCATATGACCAAAAAAAGTTATTGCATAATCTTTCTTCCTTTGGCCAGCTGCTAATAACTGGATGGTGAATCTTTGACGTGAAATTCCAAATGCCTGTGCATGCCTAGGTACACTTTATCTTTCTGTTAAAATGAGATTATTTAATGTGTTACAATTAAGAAAACCCCTTATGAATCTGCATCAAAAATTATGGAAAAGATTTAGCCTTTGTCTGTTTCTGCAGTCTGTTGTCTGCAATGCAGGTGCAGTCTATGCCAGAGAGATGCTTATTTGGTAGATTGTGGGGTCTCTGCATAGTCAGTATCATGTTTGATGCTTATCTTGGTCCCTTGTTAATCAGAGAATAAGAACACAAATATTTTAAACCACAAGCAGCATTATGAGACGTCAAGACTTGCAAAATTAAGAATGTGAAAACTAGGAAATACAATACAACCTTAGCTGGGTCTGTTAGTTGGCAAAATCAAGAGTAACTTTTGCTTTTTTCTCACCACACTTTGTGCACAGCATGGGTAAAATGTGCTTCAATAGTAGTAAAAGAAATTGAAAAAAAGCTTTGCAACACTTCCATGATAGAAATAAAAGAGCATTCCCTTGATATAGGGGGAAACTTCAGCACAGAGAGGGGTCTTCAGCAATGTTCATGCCTGGGCTGAGTCCCGGGGTCTGGTGTGTCAGCCCTCAGAACAATGTAGGGTGTGCTCACAGTGTTGTCTTGAGCGGGCAGCAGGAGCATTCAGCACTGCTCTGGTAGAGCCTGAGCTCTAGTACAGCAGCTCTGTAAACTCCAGCCTGCAGTTCTCCACTCAGGCTCCCAGGAAAGTCGTGTGCTAGTAGTGAGTGATTTAAGCAACTTGCCAAGCATTTCTAGCAGCTCTGTGGTGGAGCCCAGGCTGCAGATAGATTCTGCACTGCAGCATGTAAGTGCCTTAACAGTGACAGAATCTTCTCTTGCAGCCTCCTGCTTTTTTTACAATATCTGCAGCAAATGATACTGGCTTTTTCATGAGGTAGCTTTTCTAATGAATTTGATTGTCATGACTATGACGGGAAGGGAAAATATGATCTTATAATTGAAAGAGCATATTAGCTGAGTTTCTTTAAAAAACAAGCTATTCTGCCCTAAGGAATCACGGTAAATCTTGAATTTTTCATCAGCGAGTGCTTTTCAAATTGTTAAAACTAGAGTCTGGCTTCTGGAATGATTGAAGAAACAAATTTTGTGCTATGTGGAGCAGCATTAGAGGCTTGATGTGCTTTGTGTTTCACTGGTACCAGCTCAGGTATTGTCAGATTCCACTCTGGAGAATTTCACATTCTTTTAGACAGGTGAAATCAGAAGCAACAGAACCTTATTGTCGGGTTTGACAGCTAAAATGGACTAATGACACTCCTAGTCCCATAAGTAATGTGAAAGCATTAAGCACTCTAACATATGGGTAAGGATATTTAGTGCTATAGTCTTACTTTATATAGTATTAAACTGCTGACAATGAATATATATTGTCTGGAAATGTATAAAATAGATTTTAAAGATGGAAATTGTTCTTCTTTTAAAAGTGTCTGAATCTGCTGAAGCTTTAGAGAATAAATCCAGTGGGGAGCCGGCTGAGAGGGCTGGGGTCATTAAGACTGAGGAAGAGGAGGCTCAAGGGAGACCCCATTGCTATCTACAACTCCCTGTCCAGAAGCTGTAGCCAGGTGGGAGTCAACCTCTTCTCCCACGTAACAGGTGACACGGGATGAGAGGAAATGGCCTCAAGCTGCAAGTGGAGAGGTTCAGATTGGACACTGGGGAGAATTTCTTCACCGAAAAGGTAGTTAGGCACTGGAATGGCTGCCCAGAGAGGTGGTGGAGTCACCATCCTTGGAAGTGTTCAAGAAACAACTGAACATGGTTAGTGCTATGCTTTAATGGACACGGTGATGTTTGGTCAAAGGTTGGACTCAATGACCCCGAAGGTCTTTTCCAACCTTAATGATTCTCTGTTTCTATGACTTTTGCTGATCAAGGTTTGAAAAAGGCTTAGTCCACTGTACTCAGGGACTCCTGCTCTACTGCAGGCAGGTGACAGATGCTCTTGAGCAAGTGATACTCCTGAAAGGCTAGGCAAGAGCCACCTACACCGACATTTTCTTCCTCTTTCTAACAGGTTTGAGAAAACATTTCAAGCAACCTCTGCTGTCTTTCTTTGGCATGTGGGTTAGTCTCACAATCTGAAGAATGTTACAAAAACAGCTTTAGAAACCAGACAATGGAGCTTTACAAACTTCACGTCAGAGAAATTTGCATTGATAATCCGTAATAACAAATTTGGACAGAAGTAATGTCAACATCTGATAATGTTGTCAACTTCATAGTTTCGTTCTGTTGTTAACTTGTTAGATGTATTATGTTAACTTGGTAGTTTTATTGAGTCTCAATTGTCCCCATCATAATTACAATCTATTATGTAACTCATATAGGTTGGGGCAGTGAGAGGTTGACAAAACAGGTGTGATGTAATTCTTGTTTTTACCACTTCCAGTGAATTTGCATTAGCCGATATTTCTGCATATAACTTGGTGGTGGTGCAGTGTTGTTGCAGTGTAAAAGCTCTGGAAAAACTGTGCCATTGAAGGAACCCCATGGACCTCTCTTATGTGTTATTTGTTAGAAGCTTTTCACCCTTTTTTTCTTAACTGTAAATTAGAATATTGATCAAGTTTCTGTATCCCAGTTTTGCAAGAAAGGATCTGACATTTTTTCCTTTATTTTAAGTTGAGCATCTAGATCTTGTCCAAGGATAGGAGAACTTTGTTCTTGTTCAGAGGGGAAGATTTGGACTAACCTGATCTAGCGAATATTTAAAAATAAAGGAAGCATGCGCTGGCGTTAAACCCCAGAGGACAGAGCACAGACGGGCTGCAAGGAGCCTGTGGCTGACAGGAGCGCTGGGTTTGTAATCTCTGTGTGCAGCACCACGGCTGCTTCCTGCCTCACACGGCTGATCAGAGGCTGTTTTGCCATGTGGTTGTGATAACAATGGGAATTGTCACGGGCAGTTAGGAGCCAACATAATGTTTCATACTGAGCATGGGGGCTTGGCGGGTTTGCTTTTGTATGCTTCTACCATATAAATGCCTTCGTAATATCAACATGATGGAGTGAGGCGTGTTTTTACAGAGTTGGAGATCACATTTTTTGTGACACTGAATCAAAGTTTTGAATGTTTCTGATTATGTATCTTTTTACTATACATATATGTTCTTGAATCTGTTCTTGTCACTTGTTGTTGCTACTATTGCATGGCTTCTACCATCTTGTGAGAACTCTCAAATTCCTTTCATGTCAATGACTTGTTGAAAAAAGCCGATTTATTTCTAAATTTCTTCTAAGGTTGAAGTAGCTGGCTCTGGGCCACAGAAGTAGTTTGTTGGTTAAAAGGATCATTTCAGCCTGAATTTCCAAATGGGCTAGTTTATAAAACTCAGCACTGCTGCTTTTTAAGAATTGTCAGAATCTCTCTAAAATGCTTGTCACTAGGATTTGTATTTCATGTTTTTCCGTAGAGCCGTAGGCAGAACTTAATTCACTTGTCAAAGTGCTGCCAAATGCTTTTCAGAATTAGTACTGAAAATTAAAAACTTACTCGAGATTGCTTTGGGTCTTTCAGGTTGCAGGAGTGTGAGCTGTGGCTTTTGTGGGCTGATTGCAAACAGCCCTGCCTGGTCCTTGTCGCTTCTGAGTGTCCTCTATACCTGTCTCTTGTCCCCTCAGGCAGCTGGAATGCCTTCGTGTTTAGTCTTTCCTTCAGCAGCTATATTTCTTGGCTCTTCTAATTTCTTGACTCCTGTGTTGGGTTGTTGGGTGTTGTCCTAGGTGTGTATTTGACCCATGCCCCGCTTCCTGGTTGCAGCCTAATGCAACAAATTTCAAGAGTGGCCTGCAATCCAAGAAAGTTTCTTGGAATATCCCACTGAAATATGAATCACCTTATCGATGGTGCTCCATTTTTAATAAAAATTCTTTTGGGCCCCTTTTCCAGTCAGTGAAGCCTGAAATAAAAGTTTAGTTTGATAAATGCACAGATCCTATTTTTTCTTTTTTATTTAATAGGAAAAAAGAAGAATGCTCTTTAAAAATAAAGCTCACTTTTCAATCTTGGGTATAATTTAGAGTGCAAAACCATTTGTTCTTCCTTTTTTTAGGGTATTTAGTGGGAAACCACAGTTGGGAAAATGGAGAATAAGACTACTATAGAAGCACTTGGCTATTCCTTTCAGTTACACATTGAGACTGATGAATATGTATATTTTTTAAAGAAATGTATATTGGCAATGATTACTCTGAGGTTCATTCTCTTGCATTTGATGAATTGCTTTAGTAGATACAATAATTAGATCTCTAAAAAGAAGGTGAAGAAGGGGTAGGAGTTGAATATATATCTGCATATATCTGTTAAATTAAAAAGGTTTTAGAGAAAAAGCTCTTGGAATTACAGGATCATCCTTGTTCTCTGTTTTTATATGGCCTCAGTGTAACAAGTTTCTCACCTACTAATAGATGCTCTAGGTGTCACAGCAATATTAGGCATACTTAAAAGCCCTCTTGGGCTGTGAGATATAGATATTTCAGTTAACATGTCTGCATCAGATTTACCTCTAACCCCTCAAAGAAGAGCTTTTCTGACATAATTGTATTGACTGAGAAATCTGGTATCAGGAAATGGATTTTTGTATTTTTTTTTCTCAAATTAGTATTGCCTTATTGGTAAAGGAATTCTGTAAAGAGCCTGAGGTCTTTGCACTGAAGTTTAAGGGCTAGATTTAGAAACTTTTCATTAATGTTTTGCCTTAATGTCTGTAGAGATTTCCAGGGTTGTGGATTTCTGGCTTCAGAAGCATAGCAGTAGATTCTAATTAGAAGAAGAGTTTAGTACGTTTAAAGACTGAATACAAGATTGCACTGCAATACAAGGCAGAATGATCTGTTATTAAAAAAGAAAAAAAAAAAAGATGAGTCAGGGTTTCATGGGCCTTCCCTGCTAGGAAATTAAATATTGATGTTTTTCAGGTAGCAATGCTCAGCTCTTAGAGAAAATACCTATCTGCTGGAAACATCATTTAATATTTTACAATGTATTATACAGAGTATGGCAAATTACGGAGTTCTCTGATATGCAACAATGCAAAATTTTATGCCTAGCTGACTCTTTAATTAGCTCTCATTCTGTCTCACATGATTTATAGCTTCATGACTTCAATGTAAAAATGATATATGACTTAATGAAGCAGAAAGCTGCAACGGGCTCACACCTCTAGCTGTTTAATGGTTTCCTGGAGGTAGTTGAACGGTTGTACTGCAGAAGAAGAAGCTGTAAGCATCTCCTCATTTATTTTGGCAAGGATGTAACAGTCCACGTTGCTGTGACTTACAGTTGTTTGCCTCCTTGTCACATATACAATTCATTAGAGTGAGGAGGGAATGTGGCTCTTCCATAAAGCATAAAAATAGCAGGTAAGGTAAGAAATGCAGATGTAATCTTTCTTGTTCAAACTGATTTTAGTGCAGCTGTTTGACGTATTTGGGATCTAACTTTTTCTTGATTCTAGAGAAATAGTGT
This sequence comes from Anthoscopus minutus, assembly GCA_013399455.1. Classification (NCBI taxonomy): domain Eukaryota; kingdom Metazoa; phylum Chordata; class Aves; order Passeriformes; family Paridae; genus Anthoscopus; species Anthoscopus minutus. Next base: position 29,340 of record VWYI01027246.1, read on the forward strand.
TTCAGTGTGATATAATTTCAGTAATGGGTTGTAAAACCCTTAGTGGCCAATTGTTCTGGAGAGGTTTTATCCAAATGGCTACTCTGAACCTACAAATAAGTTTTTAGAAAAAAGAGTTGATTTTTCCTGTATTACTCTTACACCTGAAGTTTCTCTAGTTGTGCTTCTGTTAGTTTCACATATTTGTCTTTACCACATCTTTGATGTAGGGATTCCATTTTTCTTAATTCCAGTACTGTAAATTCAAATTAGTTAATTGTGTATTCTTAATAGTTTAAGTGGTCTAAGCATTAGACCAGAAGTGGTCTTCTGTAATGGAAAGGGGAAAAGAATCAGGGATATCAAAGAAATGAACTGCGTTCAGCCTTCTATGGATCTCCAGAAACAAGCTGGTTTCTATTTGAGGCAGCAGCTTTCAGTAATTACTGTGGGGAGCCCTCTGAAATACAGGAGTAGAATGACACCCCTTTTTTTTTTTACTGTTCAGCTGCAGTAAATGTTAAAGACTTACCACCTTCTGCCAAGAGTACAGTAATGTTACACATATGTTTCTGGGTCCTGTGTCTGACACAAATACACATTTATTTCTGAATCTGTTGTGCTCTATATCAATTTTCTACATAATTCAGGAAGTGACCATTCCTTATTTAGCTTGTGGTTCTATTTCTATGGACTCACAAAGGCTAGAACCTTTCCTGCCTTGCATCTGAGGGCTGGGATTTGCCCTTAGAGTTTTGTAAGCACCTCTCCCTTTCCTTTTTCCCTCCTGCTTTCTCTCTTTCCTTTTTTCTTCTTATTTTTTTTCTCTATTGTGAAGTTTGGACTTGCTTCTATTAATCTGCAAGAACTGTGTGGCACCTTTTTCATTTAAACATGAACTACTGAGTTTGTAAGTGAAGACTGTTACCTCCTCTCATGATGGGAGATATGGTTCCTGACATAAATTCTGGGGTTCTCACAGAGAAATGTTTCCAGGTGTTTATTGATTAATTAAGGATTTGTAGAATTTACAAGTTCTTCCTTCGAATATCTGGTTACTTTCTCACAATCATAACATTTCAGCGTTTCTGAAACAGTGTTCTGAAGAGACTTCACAGTCTCTTCTTGGAACCAGCAGTCTTTGGGACAGCTGGTCCAAGAATTTTTAGGTATCTGAGGAAAGAATAACAACACTGTCCCTCTTTCCATCTAAACTCTTGCAGTGGCTCTAATTGTGCAAGTGGGCTGTGCAAGTCATAGTTGCATTTGGCTCTCATATAGTCCTTTTAAATGTCAGTAAAGAGAAAATGTGCTTTGCTGTTTTTCAATTGCAGTTCATGCTTACTTCTTGTTTGCAGTTAAACACAAATACAGTACTCAAGGAAATACGTGACTTTATGAGGTTCTGGAAGAGTTTGAGAAGTTAGTGAAAAAGCTTACTGCTCTTGGAAAACTAGATCAGTTCTCTGTATCTGGTAGTGTGTTAGGTTATAATTTCAGACGTGAACTACAGAAGCTTTTCCAGTACTTTTGAAATTGTTGCAACTTATGGGAAATCTCAAACAAGCTGTGGTTTCTGCTGGACCTTTCAAGAAGGCTGTTTTGTATTGTATAATTGGGATCTTGCTCAAAGTACAAGGAATATCACAAGGGTCATTTTCAGAGTGGAGTAAGGAGTATACATGGCAGTCACTGAATAATCCTGGAAGTACTTGCTGCCAGAATGGAAAATTTTGTAGCGCAATGCCTCTCATGCCCTGTGTTCTGCCTTTGTTCTCACTCTTCTCAAATATGGATGGAGGTTTTTTAAAGGTTTTTGTGTCCGTGTGTGACTCTGTTTTAAACCAGAATTTTAGTGATGGTGGTGGTTCCTGATTCTGTGTGTGTGTGTGAGCTCACTCATCAACACCAGAGGTAGGCTGAGGTCACTACTGAGGGCAGCCCTGCCTGTGAATGAGGGCACCATTAGAAAGTGAACTTTTGCCTAGTTAATGACCTAAACTAGAAAGAGTTAATATGAAGTACAATCACGTGTGTTGAGGTATTTCTAGTAGACATGTTCATAGTCATGTAATTTAATAGCTATAGATGCTATTAAGATCGTCCAGCATCTTAATTTTATTTTGGGAAATATTTTATCCAATTCCAAATCATTCTGGTTTAACTTTGAATATGATCGGTTCTATTTTAAATAGTGGTATGTTTTGTAGGGAGTTAGCATTTTTCTAGGTAAGAAATATATATGTTGGTAAATATGTGACTATAAAATAATGACACTGCTAATACCTTTCTATACAAAGCTGTTTGCATACTTGCTATCACCATGAGGTTATTGCTGAACTATTCAACTGTTTCTATTCCCAACTCTGGCATTTTTGGAAGTATAGATACATTGATGTACTTAGCTCCAATCATACATGTGTGGGTCCCTCCTTTTTCATGGTTGCATGCTCAGTGATCCACCTGTGCAGAAGCATTTGTGAGATCAGAGCCTAAGCATATTACTGCTAAATGTAATTAGATGCTAGACTCGCCCTGGAGCACAACTGCTTCCAAGTGTCACCCAAGATTAACTGAAGAATGGGAATGATTAAAGACACTTTAACTACTGAATATTTGGAAAACCATTCTGAGGAGGTAGACTTTTAAAATTCATACCCAGGGACTGTGAGCCATTACTAAACTCCTTACTGAAATATGAGTTTTAAAGTGCTCCTCTTTGCTTAGTCTTCTTTTAAAAATTAAACCTTTTTCCTGTGAAATAATTTGATCAAGAAGTAGTATCTGTGTATTGGTATATTGATTTTTTTGCTGCTGATTTTGCTGAGTGCTGGTATCTACTAATTAATCTGTATTCTTTTTTTGTGTAAGAACTTTGAAATGAGTATCTAAAAAGCAGGGTCAGTATGATCAAATCAAGTATTTCCCAACTTGAATGAAATACTGTATTAAAATGGCAAATAATGGATGCCACACTGGCCCTGTTTAGGCTTGCTATGTTTTAGGAACCTTGGGATTAGTGTTTATCTGTCCCATAAAGGACACAAATCATTTAGATTAGAAGTAATCTGATTGTATTGAAGTACAAATTATAGCACAAAGGCCATTCAAGTGGGTTAAGTGACCAGGGTTGGTAAACACCATATGACTGCTGATTGGTCGATGAAAGCGTATTAACTGAAAGATAATGATGGATTTTAATCCAAATCTCTAAAGCACAACAGCTGTAGTTCCCAAATGAGTTCACTCACTGACAGAGTTTTAGGGCACTGATTTATTTGTTGCTGTTTCTTTTGCACAGCAATTACTCTGAAATATAACATACTTTTTTCTGTATAGAATATAGCTATTCCACACAGCTTTCTCTGATTATATTTCTCTTCTACTTTCAGTGAGTTCGTTATGATTTTTCTACATTTTACATTGGAGAAGTTGCAGTTATTTATTTAAGTTCTGCAGTATGTGTGGGTAAATTGTTAGGGTGATTGGTTTAGGAAATTCAGCTGATGTTCTTTCTTTTCATATCTTTTATGAACATAGTATGAAATCTAGTTAAGTATTGAAAAAAGGCAATCTGGTATTTCATATGAACTTATTTCCAGAATGCTTACTGATATTAATGCCTAATGCTTTTCACTGATAATAAATTATAGTAATGTATATAGTGTTTTTTTTATTTCAGAATGCCTATTTTTGTTTAAAAATGGAAAGTGCATTGCATAGAAATGACATTGTGATATCCTGAGAAGTGGCAGCTGTTTAGGACTATAATGTAACATTGTTTAGGATGTGAAATGAAAAATGTAGGCAGACTGTATTTATTAATGGAGCAGTACTACCTTTTTTTGGGTTGTTGCAATAAGAACTTTGGTGGGAAAGTTTCACATTCTCTCAAGTTTTCCCCCCAAATTTGTGCTTGCTCTGAAATAAGCAGGTTCATTAAAGGAATCAGATGACTGTCTTCAAAAATAATGTAATTTAACTTTGTGGTTTCGTGGTCCATCTGTCTATTTGATTTTGGAAGGTCAACAAGAGACCAGATGAAGTGGTACTTAATTGTTATTTACAGCCTGAATAGTCAGACACATGAAAAATTGTTAAAGTTTTTCAGAATGATACTGTTTCATCTTGTCTTTGTCTCTAAAACTGTGTGTGATAAAACCATTCCTCTATTGTTATTCAGGATTTATTTAGATAATCTAGATAAGATATGCCCTCATGCCTCGAGCAGGCATTAGATCAGCCTGTGTGCTGTCCCTACAGGTTGTTTTGAGAGCCAGAATGGAGTCATTAGTACCTAAGTCGTGTTTTGTCCTTTTTATGTAGACATGCCTAATGCTATAAAAAGTGTAAGTAGGTATGGAACTTTTCCTTTGGATTCACAGTATAATTCAAACTGCAGTTAGGAAAACTGCCTGGTCAAGAAACTTAAATCCTTAATAACCATCCCTTTGTAATGATATTTTTTGCTATATCTCAGCTCTAGTTGCTTTCCTAGGGGAAAGCTACTGCTATGGCAGATGAGTCTGTTCCTGTTGAACTGGGCTTTCTTCATTCATTTGTTAGCTAAGAACCGATAAATACTTAAAAATAATAATGTGGCATTTAATTGACAATTTGGCCTAATGGCTGAATTGGCCATTTAGCATAAACTGAATTAATTACAATGGCTGAGGACTCTCACTTAATTGCCATACCTAATGAAGCATAATTAAATGAAAATTTGATTTGTATATTGTTTAGAAGTATTTTGAAAAATGAACTAGTGATTCCTAACCTTCCTGCTTTTCAGGGATAAGGGAGCATTAATGCTGCAATTGCAAAACTGATGAGTGTCCATCTGGAGTTCAGAAAACTGATTTAATTAACACTCGTGATGATTTCAGACTGACATGGATGCAGAGAAGAGTTCTGGCCGGGAAGAGGAGATCCTGTTTTGTAATGGGGAGACTTCCTTAGTCTTGGAAAATAAAGGAATTATATTATCATAGAGTGTTTTGGATTGGAAGGGACCTTAAAGGTCATCTAGCTCCAACCCCCTGCTGTGGGCAGGGACACCTTTCCCAAATCAAGTTGCTCAAAGTCCCTCCAGCCTGGCCTTGAACCTTTCCATGGATGGGCATCCACAGGTTCTCTAGGCAACCTGTGCTAGGGCCTCACCACTTTTACCCTCTTTCAGTTTAAACTCCTGTCCTGTCACTACATGCCCTTGTAAAAACGGGGAGGTTGTGGGAGCACAGGGGAAGACAAAACACTTGCCTTCTGATGGATTTATGGACTGTACACAGCAGGGAAAGAAAAATTAAACTATCAGCCAGGGTTGACCCAGAATCAGTGCCTGGATTGTATGACCGAATACACGCCTGATTCTGGAGGAAGTACTTGAGGGCTAGAATTTAGGTTTGGTTTTGTTTTTTTAAGTCTTATGTTTCTTGCAGTGATACAGTATAGCAGAAGTCCAGACCCTGATCAAGTGCATAGGTGAGAGAAGATACATGCCCCTGCCTAAACATTGTCAGCTCTGAACAGTCAGAAATCATCTCTGATCCAAATAAAAATTGAAATTGGTTTCTCTTTAATTCCCATCTAGTTTTTGAGCCTTTAGGGTTCATGTTTTCAGTCAGCTCTGCCAGGATTAGAAGGATATTTAAAAAGCTAGAGTTCCTGGGGATTTTTATGACTGCATGACCCAGGTTTAAGAAAAATGCCTAATACTGCAAGACACAATTCTGAGAGCTAGCTGCCCTGAATTTGTGAGTGAAGTGTTGTAAGCAAAGGTGACATTGGATTGATTAAATTGGATTTTACTAAGTGAAACTTTCCGAATGTTGCATGTTTCAAAACTTCATACTTGTCATATCAACACAGGAGATGTATTCAACCTGCTGGGTCTTTTAAGGCAGTAAGTGTGTTTAAAACTGCCTTTAACAGAAATTGTGTTCAGTTACCAGCTATTCAGCAAAGGACAACTTCAGCACAGATCAGCTAGGTAAACCAGTGTGAGAGAGAAAGGTCTTCATTATTTGGAGGATTTAAAAGAAGAATTGTTTATCACAAATATGTTTTGTGTTATGAAGTCAACTATCAACACATTGAAAAAAGAATGAGTTTTTAAAAATTTCTTTATTAATAAAATGTTGAGGAAATTTAAAACTACCAAATGTTTCCAGAGAATGTGACAGCTTGGACAAGGGAGAGAGCTTCTGAAATAAGGTATAAAAGTCAGCTTTACTGCAATCTTAAAGTTGCAAAGGGCTTTGAAAAGTGAATGGCCGGAGAGAAATATCTCCTAAGGATAAAATGGGTTTCTGAAAGATAACTTGAGCTGAAAATGCTTAAAAGCTTCCCGTTGTGCACCTCAGCATTTTCTAGTGCAAAAGATATATATTCTGCTCACACTTTAATCTTTCTAGGGGTTATATTTATTCAGAGGAGATTAGTGGCCAATTTTCTGTGTGACTGACATCATCAGAAGTTTATCCCTTTGCAAAATGACTTTTTTTTACTTTTTAGGGGAGCAGTATGCATGAATTTCTGTGAAGACTTCAAATACATAGTAGTAAAATGACAGGTGGAATGATGTTTATATCCCTGAGCAGGTGGCAGCCTTGCATTCTATGCAGGATGGCAGCGCAAGACTGACTGTGACTTGTATAATTTGATGTCAGATCTTTTTGTCTCAAATAACTGGTGTTGATTTTAAATATATTTATGATTACCTGGCCATTTAATAAAGTCATGTGTTCTACAGGGAGCTGCACTAGGATGCACAGATTAGTGAACTCTGCAGTAGAGGAAGCAGTCTGGGATGATTTAAAACAACTGACAGTTCTACAAAGACCCATTTAAAGAAGGGTTAGCAATCATGATTAAGGAGCTTGGAAAAACTACCTTGCTGTCCCTCTTTGCCTCTGGATGCATGTCCTGTAGTTTTTCGGATTTCTTTTTTTTTTTTCTTCTTAGATAGTCCCTGCTTTTTCTCAAGAGCTAAGCTGTCATTTGCAGTTGACTGATGTAATTCTAATGCATTCTGTTCCTCTGCCCTTCATTATCTGAATGCTGGAGGAGGTGATGCACTTGAGCTGGGCTGGAGGAAACTTCCTTGAGTACTTGCTGCTGGACCTACTGGGGGATTCTCTGCTGTTGCAGCCATGTGGGCTGTAGTGCCAGGGACTGACAGTGTAGGGCCCCTGCAGAGACCTTTGCAACCCCTCTCCCTCATTACTGTGCAGTACAGACCTTCATGATCTGTTCCTTTGTGTCCTGTTCTTCTGATGTTAATGATTTGAAGGCAATTTGTCCAAATTTTGAAATTTTACTTCTTAAGGGTTCACCTTAAGCAATGCTTTTTTTTCATCCAAGCAGACAGTGATGTAACTTTTATACTTGTGCAAGGGTTAATTCCCTGTCTCTGAACGGTTTTCATGTACCTGGTGATTTTAATAAATTGGAAAAATGCTTCTCTGGATTTATTTTTTTCTATTTCCCCTGTTTGCTTTACATATTTACCAATGTGCAAAAATAAATTTAATTAGGTAATTTAAAAAGAATGGATAGAATTATTGTATGCATTTTGAGTTCCTAATAGTTGGTATTGGGGCAATGGCTGTATTTTCTGTTAACCATCTATAAATTGATATGACAGATGAAGTGAGTTTATGATGGTTGGGAAACAGGTAGAAGGTATCATACTAGTTCTGCTTTTTAATTATTTTCTTTCTTATATATATATTAAAATATGTCAGTGCATGAGCAGGAGGATAAGAAGAGTCTTCAGAGAGGGTAGGAAAAAAATTGAAACTGGGCAAGAATTGATGGAGGACCACCAATCAAAATAATAACAGTAGACAGATCACAAGAAAAAGAGGCAGAAAAAACATGCTGTTGGCAAGAAAGTTGTCCTTGGCCTGAAAAAGAATTTTAGGGATTTTCTAAGTTCTGCAGAATTGCTTCCTGGTCTCAGGTTCCCTCTGCACTTGTGGGCCATATGTGCCTTTTGCCACTGATCACAGTGGGGATCCCTAGCTGCTCCCAGGTTGGTAGGTGGAACCAGTAGAACATTGTAACATGTTCTTAATTTACTGTGTGTGTCTTCTACCATGCAACTTACTTTTATTTCATTGGGCAGTTAGAGAGCTATAACCTCCCAATTTGTCTGATCTGAAATAAACTTAACTAATCTAGTAGGTCTCAACAAATCTTCTAAATTTGACAGCAGATGGCACATGCTTTTTATTTAGCCCTGCATATACTATCTTGGTGGGTGGTAGCTGCCTTAGGACAAAATCAGCATCCCACCAGTCACCATCTGGGATGGCAGATGATATGTGGGACTATCATGAATAAGCATTCTGATGTTTGTAAATGTCTGAAGGAAGACACTGCTTGTTAACGTGGCAGTTGGTATGCAGTCATCACCATGAGAAGCACAGTTTATGCAGTAATCAGCAAAAGATGAATTGTGTACCTTGGGTTCATCTCTGGAATATGGGTGGGTGTAAGTTGAATCTTNCTGGAATATGGGTGGGTGTAAGTTGAATCTTCATTTTGATGGCAAATATGAATGGCTTTTATCTTGACAGACCTTTAGTCTTTGTCACTGCTTTTGTGCTAAAAATTTTATTCTCTTAGGTACTGTGTCATCAGTAATAGTTAGTGCCTCATACTACATTGTAACCAATGTTGACAATGAGCACAAATTCATGGGATGAAATGTGCCCTTGTTTTGATAGTGGACCAGAGTTGATGGGGAAATGGAGAGGTCAGTTTGGAGAAAAATGTGTGAAATTCTTGCAAAAAAATACCACATAGTTTTGTTCCAGATGCAGAAATGGAAATGTGCCTCTTCTGGTCTTCCTCTACTCCCATTTTCTCTCATCCCCCATACAAGATGCAGAGACAGATATCTGAACCATGAGGATATCCACAGGCTACTTCCCTCATCTTCTCTATTCCTGGCTCTATGCACTAAGCCTCTTTCCTGAACAGAAGTGTTTTTATAGAGAAATCTTATTTAGATCTGGTATTTTGGAAGGGCTGTTTGTTATTCATGTGACAGGTTCCTTATTTAGAGTATTTTAGACTGTAAAGCTGGCATTGTAGGAAACTGAGTTGTATCAAGTACAAACATCTTTGAAAGGATCTGTGCATCTATCATGCAACTTGATTGCTACTGCAGTTACAACATCCATTTTGGTTTGTGTTATTGTTTTACTCACACTTAGCTGGTCTATATACCAGCTGGAGTAGATATCATAAAATCACAGAAGGGTTTGGGCCGGAAGGGACCTTAAAGACCATCCAGCTCCAACCTCCTGCCATGGACAGGGACACTTTCCAGGAGGCCAGGTTGGTCAGGGCCTCATCCAACCTGATCTTCAACACTACCAGGGATGGAGCATCCACAGCTACTCTTGGCAATCTGCTCCAGCGTATCACCATCCCCATAGCAAAGAATGTCTTTCTATTATGAAATCTAGACCTACCCTCTTTCAGTTTGAAGCCATTACCTCTTGTCCTGTTACCCCATACCCTTGTGAAAAGTCCCTCTCCAGCTCTCTCATAGCCTTTTACCTGCTGGAAGGTGCTCTAAGGTCTTCATGGAAGCTTCCCTTCTCTGGGCTGAACAGCCCCAACTCTCTCAGCCTCTCATAGGAGAGGTGCTCATGCATAGGAGAGGTTCAGTCTTCTAAATCTTCTTTGTGACCCTCCTCTGGACTTCCTCCAGCAGATCCATGCCCTTCTTTTGTTGAGGTCTGCAGAGCTTTACGAAATAACAGTTTAAGGAAGTGCCATCTACTCTAGCAGTTCAAATAGCTGACTTGACTGTTCTTTTTTTCAGTGCCTCCTGAACACTTGCTGCAGAATATATTCAAGACTGCAGAGGTTAAGAAGTTTATGCAGTCTCATGCTTCTGGAATTGCCAATGGACCTTTAGTGTAAAGGTTTTATGGTAGAGCAATATATTAACTGAACTTCATGTGTTATTGACTATTAAGTATGATATGCAAATAGTTTAACTGATTTTTTATAAATGAATGATAAAAAGGAAGAAACTCCAATCTGTCATGTGAATTCTTAATTCAGGTACTACCTTGCAGCTTAAAATGTAGAAGTTAGTTAGGTCCAAAAGTTTATAAAATCCAGATTAGATTAAAGCAATAATATGGTTGCAATGGCTAGAAAGCACAGAAATGAGGAGTGTCTGCCCAAACTGCATGAGCAAATGCACTCATTCTTATGGCTCTTAGTTGAGGGGAGAGTGGAGTGGATTATTTGCAGCATGGAAGCACATGCATGTCTTATTTCTGGATCAGGGTGTAAAATGTCAGCAAAACTAGGAAAAGGCTGGCTCTTCTGTTTTATGAACGGAAGTATGTTTTTTAATGTGGAATAAGACAAGTATTCAGAATGGATTTTGCACACAACAGTCACTTAAAGCCCGAGTTGACTGGCAGCTCGAGTTTAGGAGAGGTCTGTGCATGGGAAGGAGGAATTAGGGAGTGGCTGTACCTTCAGCTTCACCAGACATCTCTCTGAGTTCAGTGTCAGCACAAAATATGCTTAGTTGTGGTTCCTTTAAATGGGGAAAAGGGCAATCGAAGGGTTTGGTTCAGGTCAGTGCTAACATTAACCTGGCCTGCCTGCAGGTGGCTTCAAATCAAGTGATCCACTGTTCTTATGGTTTGTCACTGCCAGTTAGATAATATTCTTGTAACTTGCTCACAAAACTTAAGTAATTAATAAGATGAAGCAGGTGTGATGTCCCTTTTATACTATTACACAACATTGGTTTTGATATTTTTTTCAGTTCCAAAGAGACTCAGTTGTTTACATAGACAATGACAGTATCTTATGTGTGATGACTAGTCTGGGACCCAGCACTTTAGGACTGACATTCACTGCCACTGATCACACTTGCAGTTTTCTATTCTTTGTATTCTTAGTGCTTCCAATCAAGCTGATAGGTCTCAATCTCACATTTTTTTCTGAATATGGCATGTTCTTTGTTCGTGCCCAGCTATTATTTTCACACAGTCATCAAAGTTCTTGATGTCCAAGAGTGCTTTCACAGCATTAGCAGGCTTTATCCTGAATTAATGATTTCCAGTACAACTTACATCAGTTCTCAGCATTGTCAGACTTAAGAACAAGACAGCCATCTACTAGGCCTGACTTTCTGTTGTGGCTTCCTTTTATGCTGAGATAAATTCGTGATATTTTTAAGAAGGCAGGAAATTATTTTTACTTCCTGAGACCAAAAATTGATTTACTCTTCAAATGTAATTATGCTCAAACAAGATAAAGCAACAGCCAGGTACAAATACCCTGTAGGAATCTCAGATTATGCCATCAGATTTTGGTCTTTATTTGTGCAAGTTCCTGCAATGATCAGCTTTTTTTAAAAATAAAATAGATGTTTCACTAGAAGTACCTTACATGTTGAATCAGCTGTCCAATTAGTTAAAACCCATTTGTTTTTCAGTTGGACTTAAATTACTTTAAACTTCTTAAATATATAAAAATAATTTGTTATTTAAAGAAACCCCTATTTTCTGTGGTCCTTTTAATGTTGAATGCAGGACCAAACTATATCCTCTACAAGATTTTCCCTTTATAGGTTTGTGTTCAGCTCTTCCAAGCTGTAAAATCTGATTGATACACATTTAATTAATGTTATGTTATTCGATGTTTTTCTAGAGAGAAATACAAGGAGTCTTTTGATTTAAATAGTACTCGGACCCAATACTTTGAAAGTTACAAGTAAAAATCCTGACCTAGAAACTTTGTAGGAAATTCTTAGCCGCAATATCATTCAATTTATTTATTAAATGGGTGATTGATAAGAGAGTTCCCTGGAATCAAGAAAGCAGAATATGAAAATGGACAAAATTGAAAATATACATAAGAAAACTCACTTTGCTAATTTCTACTTAGAAAAGTCTGGCTTTTTAAAATTGATGATTTGCTGTTAAAAGAACTTGTAATTTTCACGTTCAACCTATTAAAGTATCCTATATTTTTAACTCTCTTTTTTTCTCTTTTTTTTTTTCCCCTCTGTTTGGCATTTAGGCATGTTTGGTGTTTTAATCCTGTCTGTGTCCAAGAAAGAACTAATACAAGTCTCTCTATTTTTGTGGTTTGGTTTTTTCCTTCTTCATGGGTATTGCTTTACAAACATGATATATTTAGGATTGAGGTCTTTAATAGGAAGCTAGAGTTCCTGGATGAAATCGAATGTAAATAGGATTAGATACAGACAATCAGTGATGGCTGATATAGACTTTTTTTTCTTTGGTCTTTTTTTGTGATACCTGATTGAATTTGTTACAGATACTGTACCAGGGATAGCAGTGTGGATATTTGGATCGTTATATGGATTCAAAAGACTTGTAATAAAGAAAGCTAAGGGAGCTGAGTAGCTTTTTTCCTGGAAGATCTATTCTCTCTGATAGGTTTCGGCATGTTGTAGGGGAGGACAAATGTCTAAAATGACATCTAAACCACATGTTGGTCACTTTGGGCATCTAAATATTCTCCTGTAACTAGCTAAGATTGCTTAGTGAGCAAGTTAACTGAAGGTAAGCAGTGGCTTAGTGACAGACTGCTGAGTAGAAGGCACCAACTTGTCAAATGGTTTGTCGAGCAAAATCGTATTACGATAATTCTGTGCAACTCTCTGTTCGTCTTGAAGCATAATCCAGGGTAGCTGTCTGGACTCCAAACTTGGTTAGCCTGCTTGGAAGCAGTCTGATATGTCAGGTGAGGATATATCTCTTTGCCAAATAAACTGATGTGTAAATAGGTTCTTGTATTCTTGTTAATGCTGAGTGCCAGAAGTCTGTAAGTATGGGTGCTACAGAGGAAAGGATCAACCTTATAATTAGAGCTAACTACAGATATTGGCACATGCAACAGCAGTCAGTGATAACCTAAGTTGAGAGTAATTTTATTTACTCCAATTTAGCTGAGCTCACAGTCTAATGCAGTAGGTCTAATTTTAGGTTTCCTTAACATGGAAAATTTCAAGGCTAGTAAAGCAAAGCAAAATACTAGCTACTTGAGTGTTTCCAGTTTTTTGAATTACCTTGTTCTGAGCAACTAATGTTTGTGTTGTGAAACAACCATCTGTTTTTATAGTTTGAAGATAATCTCCTTCAAATGTTAAATGCTCTAAAATGTGTCAGTGAAGAGGCTGTCAGGCATTTGTCATACTGCACCATTCAAAACTTTTCACGCACAGTGAAAGCAAGCTGAGTTTCTATTCCTCTTTGTATTGATAAACTAGCAATTACTAGTGAAAAAATTACTTAGCTCAGTTTGGTCTGTGTACTGTGAGTAACTAATTACTCTTTATATGTCTTAAGAAATAAAAATGTATAAAAATAATAATAAAATAAAAATTTCCGAACCATCGAATTTTTACTGTAACTTTTAATAGAAACATTCCATGTATTTTGTAAGGAGAGATGAAAGACATAACCATGAGTTGATCAGATATGGATGCATGGGTAATAAATAGTTTGACAGGCAGAGATGTTGCAGAATATGATGCCTCCTTGAGGAATTTCAAAACAAGATGAAGATTAAACATGGCAGTTCTCTGTTTGGGTTTGTACTGGAAGAAAGAGGAACATATCTTCTGAAACAAAACAGGTCCCTTAAACATATGGGGGATTTTTCAAGGTTGGCTTCAAAATAGTCTCTAGTGCTTTTTTTAACTCTGTAGGATACTGCGCACAAGGCACTATACATATGCTGTTCACCACAGTATCCCAAAAGAACTTGTTGCCCAGATGGTGCAAGCCATATGCCTCTTGGTAGTTTATCTGTGTTTGGGAAATACTCTCTAAAAATACAAGAAAGGTCATAAGACTTGTAAAAAACAGCTCTAGTGAATTTCTTTTAAATAATGCTCTGGAGGTATTCAGAGTTGGTTTGAGTATTTTTTGGGGTTGTTTTATTTCTTTTGGGAGATGTGTGTAAATGATTTATGGCAGAGATGAGGAAGTAGGGAATCGTATTTGCTCAGTGCAAGACCCCAGCTCTTAAGGCATGCATGGAGACTTCAGTAGTTCATTGTATAGTTAATTTTTCTCCACTGGAGATGCTTCAGAGGACTACAACACAAGGCTAGGTCTGGGTCTCTCTCCCCTCTCCTTCCCTCAGCTGTCTGAATGAACCTTTTTGGAAATGTAACAATATTGAAAGCCAGTTAATTTTGGTATTTGTTCCCGTGTCTTCCACAACTCATTTGATTATTTCGAAAGGCTAAAGGAGGAAATTCTCTTTGTGCATATGTAAGTTGTGTAAAATACGTTTTCTTTTTTGCTTACCTGGCACAGATCCACAGAGGAAAGGCAGTCTAATTACATTTCCAGCACAGTAGTTCTTTGAAGTATGAACTAATTAGGAATGGGCATTGCAAAAGTTTAGACCAGCACTCAGGAAAAGAATGCATCATGTAACCATCACTAATTCATTAGGATAACCAAAGCTTATTTCCTTTGAGTAAAGATTTGCACATTCTCACCTACAGCACTGTACTATATATAATACTTCTTTGTAGCTCCTCTGAAAGCACAACTCTGTTTAAAAGTAAATTAGCCAGTCAAATTGAAAGGCTAATTGCCTTGAGCTTCAAGTACAAAGGATATCCACACTTAGATTTCTTTGCCAGCTGCAAGAGGCTGAGAAGATGTGTTTTCAGAAATCCTAACAGGGTATCTCATGACACTTCAGAATTTTAATGTGGTGTCATAAATCGCTAACTTATTCTTGCTCCAGTATTGTTTGCAGAGTCTTTTGAGAAAGATCAATTCTGTGTACTGGGGAGGAAATGTGATGGAGGGACAACCCTGTTTAGTCTGGTAAGAGTTTGTGTCAAGTACCTGAAAAGGTCTTATACTTTACATTACTTCCTCTTATGATTTTGATCAGAATAAAAATGAGTATATAGTTTGATTCAGAACTTGTTTTTGCAAGAGAAGGACTGATAGGGCATACAATCTCTTTACAGGCTTAACATTTTTCTGGATCATTTCAGTTGGATATATGGATGCTCTTCTGTGTTTCCTGCTTTGTTTTCTTGTTTTCCCATTCTCACCTTTCAATTTTTAAGTGAGTCTAATCCTCGCTAAATAAATACAGTGGCAACCTTTGCAATGTGTGTGTCCAGTGTAATTCACAGAATCGTGTCCTTTTTGTATGGATCATTTTAATTTGTGGATATTATGATGTATCAGCTGCTGCTTAGACTTAGTTTACACTGTGCTGCATTAAGGTAATACAGAACTGGGAGCTTGCAAGATTGATTGAATGTATTTTCTCCATATGGTAACTCCCAACCTTTCTGCCTTTTAATGATCTCATATTCTTGTTCCTACTCTTAAACCAACTTCAAAATACTTCACAATCCTTCCTAACAATTACTCTAAATTATTTTTTTGTTTCAATATAATGATTATGTAACTTCTCTTTATTCTCAGCTCACTGACTGTAGTGTCAAATAGCTGCTTCTGTTACATGATAATGTTATTGAGCTATGTGTAAACCTGAGGAATGAAATGGCCCTGTTTCATATCTGACTCCTGGTGAGTGAGAACAAGTACCACCCAGAACTCTTCACAGTCTTATCTTCAGGAATAAACTCTTGTTGAAAGAAAAAAACACTTGACAAATGTGTGCTTGCATGAATTTGAGTGATTAGAAAGTTTAGAGAATAAGAGGAAAGCAGTTGGTTTGGAAGGTTTGTTTTATTTCGGTTTTGTTTTGGTTTTGTTTTTTTTTCTGTTACAATTCAATGTGTGTGTACATGTTTCTTTCATAGAAGTTTAAAGCATTCAGATAGCCTTCTCAAGAAAGGTTGGCTTCTACAAGATAAATCCCATTCATGGTGAGATTCTTTACACTGACACAATGCACAATTGTATGTGTGCTGTATGTTCTAGAACCAGGACATTTCAAAGGTGTATTTTTCCAACCTGAACTTTAAAGAAGAAAGAAAGGAGATAAAGTTTTGAAAACAATGGAAACTTTCCTTGCATGTAATAACCTTTTTAGTTTTTGAACAAATCCATACACCACAAGATGTGCTCATTTATGGTGAAATCTGTATTACTGTCTGAAAAATGGCCATACTTTAAAATCTCAGTGCATGTTTGCCACTGACATTTTCTTTTCAAAAACTCTAGAAGAGACTAAACAAAGCTTTCCAAACACAAGTGATCTGCTTTACGAAAGGTTCAGATCTCCAAATCCCAGGAGGATGAGGGCTGGGATTTCTGCAAGCAACAGGCAGATTTCTGAGGCATGGCATGGTCCTGTCTCTGGCTGCATATACAGGTTCTCTCCAGGGTTGGACTGGTCAGAGTATGCTGCTGAAAGCTCTCTTATGCACAGTGTAGGCATTTTCTCAGAAGTGATTTTAATATGCTGCTCCCTTCAGTTGTTGGGAGGTCATTGCTGCTTATAATCAGTCCACCTTTTAATTTAGAGGCAGAGCTTAAGGCAACAAAGGTGGTTTTAAAATTGCAGTTTGGGTTTTTTAATTCTTAAATTAGTAGCAAGAGATTGCTTCAAGGACTCATTTGTCCTGTGTGTGCAATTTTGTAGTAAAACTGAATTTATTATTTTTAAATTTTTTTTTAAAACAAAGGTGTACCTTGGCAGTGATTTCTTTTTATTTGTTTGAAGGTTAATTTTCTTTCTAGACTGGGAGCTAGGATGCCTAAGGGTGCAGGCACAGCGTTGTGACTCCTTGCTGTGCTCAACTGCTCTTTCTGGGTGCATCCATATTTATAAACACTTTTGGGGATGTCAGGACTACACTTTTGAGGCAAATGTTCTGATTTTCCCCATGTACCCTGCTTTGGCCCATAACTGAAATATGCCAGACTTCACCAAAAGTGTTTGTTGTGCTGCAGTGCTGATGTGCTAATGCAGTACCAGCCTGGTGCTTTCCAAAATAACCCTCCTTGGGAAGGCTTTGGTGCTCTCACAGACAGCTCCATCAGTCTTCCTTCTGGTCCACAAAGCATCCTAATGCAGATGTTTGCCTCTCCCAGTTTTAAAGGTATCCAAACCAACTGAGCTCCTTTAATATCTTACAGACAATTGAAATAATTGTTAAATTATATTTTTGGTTATTTTCTGTCTGCAACCAAATGTACAACATTTCTGACAGGCCAGGGTTTTTAAACTGTAACATATTTTATTATTCTGTAATGGTTTATATGTACAACTTGTAAAATAATTTCTGTTTCAGAACCTTTTACTTCAGAGAACAAAAGTTATAATTCTGATGTTGAAATAAAAATTTTCAGAAAACAAATGGACTAGGGAAGTTATTTATGGTTTAAAATACATTGAAAAATAACATACTGAAGCTCAAAGCAGATTAAATTTTCAGATGAAAATGTTAGCTGAGTCAAGGATCTTGGTTGCTGGCCTTGAAATATGATACTTGCACTTAAATGATTTAGTGTGACAGTCTCTAGCCTAGGTTTTCAGGATCACCAGTATTTTGTTTTTAAATTAATTAGGTGGTACTTTTATGCTATGATTATTTTAAATAATTAGTTTTATTTTTATTTGATGTGATTTATACCTTAATGTATTGTTTATAGTGATTGTTTGATGACAGAGCTGTCACCTATAAGAAACAAAGACATGAAGTCCATTTAGAATACTTGATCAGTGAATTGAACCTGAGAAGTAATCTGTACAAATACTAAAATGTTAAGCATGGGATGAAATACTCTATCCTACCATATAAATGACTGTTTCTGAAGCTTTTACCATGTACACCCCTGTGCCAGAGAAGAGAACAGGCTTTCCTCTTGGTAACAAACTTAACTGGATTATGAGAGGGGTACTCTCTCGTAAGAGAGGTAAAAGGTGTGACTTTTGAATGCTACACTGTTCTGGGAAGGATTGCTGCCACTTTTAGTTTCAATGTTTGTGTCTCTCAGTGCTCCTCCCTAACAAAATGGTAGGTGTACACAAAGTTCAGTGCTGCTCTGGTTCCCAGGCTGAAAAATGGACCTTGTGTTTCAAGTTTTTTGCTTTTGAAACCTGAGCATTGGTGCACTCTATAACTGGGAAAGAGCTGCTTTTGTGCACAGCTCTCTGAGCCAGCCTTTGGCAATCCAGATTATTTGGGTGGTGGGGGAAAATAATAAACATCAAGTTGTGTAGCTAAGAATATAGAATTATTTTCTATACGAGTTACCCTAGAGCGCCCATTTCTTCTCTACTGGTTCAGCACCATACCTTAAATGAAATACAGACTTTCCCCCTACATATACAAAACTGTTCTTTGTGCAGCTTGATGAAGACATTTTTATTCTCTAGGGCAAGTTAATATTTCAGGCTCTTGGTTTGTTGTTCAGGAGCTGTCATTTACCAGGGCTTTGTGTAGCTTGCCCACTAATGTCTAGCTGGCTTTCCTCCGTACAATATTTTGAATTGTGAAGGTATTGATGGACTAATATAGATAACATACAATCTTTGTATAAAGCTGAAGAGTTGGATGTATGTAAAAGTGGAAAGGCTTCCTTAGTGTCATTTGGACAGTCTGCTATCTTCCAGTATTTCCATAACATTTCTTGTTGGCATCCTTTTTGTTGAGTAATTGTATTTGAAGCAGTGGGCACGGCTGTGGTCATTGGAAAGTAAAAAGCTCTGGAACCAGTGTTTAGTAAGGCGGAAGAAATGTATTTGAAAATAATCTTAACCTTTGTAACGGATGCAATAATAAATCTGCTTTAAAATAGAGAGCTTGCAGAACAAAATAATAAGTTGTTGCAAGTTGCAGTGCACAGACTGTGATATATTGCCAACTTATTATTTCTGAGCTCTGTGGTGTGTCACAAATGCATTTATTTCTATATTAAGCAATGCCTCTGCAGTTTGGAACCTCATTTGTTAGAACTGGTTGCTGGGTCAAGCATTATAACATTTTAAAAAAGAAAACACAGTTTTAATAGGAAGGATTTGTGCTATCTAGTAACAATTTTGTCTCTTTTTGTAGGTATGAAGCGTCCATTAAGTCCTGACCACGTCATTGAAGATGGGATTATGAATCAACCAGCTGCTCTACAGGTTGTGGAAGAAAAAGGACTGAGGAATGACCATCAGGATAATCAATTAAGCAAAGAAAAAAAGAAGATACTGTTTTCCTTCTGTGAGGTGTGCAATATACAGCTAAACTCTGCAGCCCAAGCTCAAGTTCATTACAACGGGAAATCTCACTTGAAAAGAGTGAAGCAGCTAAACAATGGAAAACTCCCTACAAGTTCAGCTCCGGGCACTTTGTTTGCAAGTACAAGCACAGGTACATAATTAGTTTGAGATGTTGGATTTTGGTCAAGGATTCTGAGGAAGCTTTTAAGCTCTACCTTCCCTGCCCTATATAAGCATTAAACTTAATGTAGATTAATGCTAGTAGTTAATAATATTTTGTCATGTTCAGAATTACTCATGCATTTATTTTCCTGTGAAGCCAAGAGGCATTGAGGCAATATTCCATTATTCCAGGCAATATTTCTTTATGTGTTGGACCTTGAGATATGGTCAATTTAAAAGTAACTCTTGTGGATCCAAATACTTACACATTTTGTCATTTGCTTTTGTTCCCAAAAGAAAGTTCTGGAGGGATGCATTCCTACTGAATAACACTGAGATTACTTAATTGTGTGCATTTTAAAAATAACTATCTGTGAGACATGATTTAAGATTCCTCTGTGTGTGGACCTACAATGCAAACATATAGAAACGTTTTCTATTTTTGTTTCTCTTTGTTATCGGAACCCCTTCATCTGATGCCTTTGCTGTCATTCCTGGAGATCACAGCTGATGCTCTGGCACCATTACTCAAAGAATGCTCTGATGCTCAGAACACAACTATGTTTGCTGGAAAACATACTTAGGGGTTGCTGCATAGCTTGGGAGTTAAAATTCATGTTTCTTTGTGCTTTGTTCACTGATCTTTATATTAGACTATATCCTAGTTGTGTACTAGCTATGCTGGTGTATCCAGTGCATGTTGAAATAAGAGTTTGTTTTTCATAGCTGAGGAATATTGTGTTCATACATTTAAAAGAAAGAAATGCCTTACAATGGACAATTTCTTATTACTGTGATTACATAAACAATTTTATATACTGTTTAAGAACCAACCAGTGGGAGAACAAGATTTACTGAGATGTGGTTCTCAAAGAACGTTTTCCAAAAATAACTAGAAATTAATTTTCTTATAAATTGACATTATCCAGGCTCAGTTTTAATCCATGTCCTCTGGAGTGTTATTACCTCTTGTAATGTAAGTCTTCCTTTCCCATTTCTTCAGCTAACATTATAAACAGAACTATTTGTGCAGTTGGTAAGAGGGCAATTATATTAATCTCACCTCACCAGTAAATAGACTTTATTCCACATGAAAAGGAAGCAAATAATCCCTCTCATACTCCACTGTTATAGCTGCATTGAAGTTCAGCATACCTCAGGAAACTTCCTGCAAAAGTTTCTGCCAGTGTCAAACTGGAGTTTTCCTCTCTTGTGTTCAAAGATAAATGTGAAATCAATAATATTCCCACTGGAAAATGAGGTGACGGTAAAATATACGTGACTGTGAATTTTCCTTGACACTTCAGAAACCAGGATTACAGACCTGCCAGAACTGTCTTGATTCTGTGTAACAGAATTGATGGATCACTGACTCCAGTTCTCCCTGACACGTTGTGGACTTTCTTATAAATGGAGATGAGACATATTTTCATATTCATTTTGTTTTGTGGTCCTCTCTGTGACAGGTGGCCCTCAGTTGTTAGAAAATGTCCTTTTAACTTTTGACTTCCACTGTATTTTACAACCAATTTTACAATTTTACAATTTTACAATTGTTGCAAGTGCTAGTAATAGTCCTTGTTGTTCAACTATTGGAGTGTTTATTAAGATTTGATACCTGAGATTCCAGGTCCTGGCAAGAATACCTTTAATTGTATAGATGAAAGGCTTTTTTATATTTAAAGTCTAAATATAATTTTAGAGATGAGTTTAAATTTATTTCTTTGTATTTAGAGTGCAATTGCAATAGGATTTAAAATATATTTAGCAACATATTTTTCTAAAAAATTTACTCTATTTCTAGTTTATCTTGCCTCACCAGTTATTGATATATACAAGCTCTTTTGCTAGTGTACCTCTACCTGCATTTTAAATTACTTCCGAAAAAGTAAGATTTAATATAAAATAGTGAAGTTTTTCTTTATATTGCTACAATCAAGAAATTAATGGGTTACATTTGGTGACTTTGGTGATTTGATCCACTCGCTGAACTTCTCTTTTTCTTTACATTGGTGTTGAAAACTGGAAAAAAGTGTATTTTAGCTGAAAAATACATTGCACATGGTGTTAGAGCCTTCACTATTGTTTATGTTCACGCTTGTTGATTACCAGCCATGCCCACCATGTCCCTTACTGCAGTTTCAGTGCTGCCGCTCCCAGGGCCAGCCCCGTGCCTTGTGCCAGGCAAACAGGACAGGCTGGCGACAGGCTGCTGTCAGAAGGACGTAAATGAACTCTCAGGAACATCAGAAAGTGTGTGTTTGCCTTCACAGCTTCAGTGGGAAATTATTTCATATATTCCTATGAAGAAAAAGGAAAAGCAAGGGTAGTTTCCTGCAGCCTTGGGGAGATGTATTTTGGAGCGAGCCTGGTTAAAGGTTTTCAGTGAGCAGGCCTTGCTGGAGCCTGCAGCAGCGCGGAGCAGATCCCCGCTGCTCTGGGTACCTGCCCCCGCCGGGCGCCGGGGCTGAGCTGCTCTCAGGGGCCGCCACCGGCCGTGAGCGTACGGCCCGACCTTGGCCGGTGTTAATTAAAGCGTGCCCGCTTCCTCTGTGCTGCCAGCCGGCTAGCGAGCTCACTGCCGGGGAGCTGCGGCCGGCGGGCGAAGGACGCGGCGGGGCGGGAGCGGGAGCGGGGACGCTGGGCTCCCACGCGATGGCGCTGCAGCCCGGGCCGTGCGCTCTGGGTCGCGGGGCCGGCAGGGATGGCTGCGGGCTGCTCGCTGCCGCCGGCCTGGGCTAGGCTGTGCGTGCCTGCCTTGTGTTCCGCACACGTCTCCTTCGGGGGTGGGTGGCATCGGTTTTGCGCCACGAATTCTCATTGCTTCCTCCATGGGGCGATATCTCCTGGTGAGTCTCGTGGTTCTCTCTCCTCTGCCCCCATGATAACATGGGAACAGTTGGTGTCGTTTTAATGAAGTGTACTAGAAATGCCTTTCGAAGTCCAGATTTTACAGAGGTCTGGAAACATGTAGGGAAATTTCATTTTTGTTACAGAAAGTGGCCATATTTAAAAGTGGGCAAAGGAGAATCCCCCTTCCCTAGGTCCTAGGCTGTTTCAAGAAGCACATGTGCCTTAGGGCCCAGGTAGCACTCATTAATGCCCATGTGATCTTCCTGTAGGTTTGGCAGGAAGTGTGATTGGGATGTCAGGATGTAGTGTATTCTGGTAGCACCTCTGCCTTTTTGTTCTTGAAATTATCTGTCCCCTTGCAGGACAGTTTTGGAAATGCTGTAGGACCCTGTACCATGACTCTTTGTAAGGAACAGAGCTACAAGTTACTGTGTTAACACTGCAGTACTGAGGAAATAGTCACAGGCTGATTTACTGAGGTATTATAAACACTCAGTTTTGAGACCTGGTTCCCGGCAATTTGTTAATATAGCAAAAATAAATACATAAATTACTAGACTCGTGTTGGTTTTGTGACTTAAATCAGGTCACAAAAAGGGCCTCTAGTGGTAGTGGAAGGGAGAAGGTAAAACAGCAATTTTGGGCATAGGAGGAGAACAAGGGAGTATGGACAAGGCAGGGCTTCTTCCACTTTTGGCATCAGAGATTGGAGTTTCTTTGTCTGTTTGTGCAGTGCCTTATAAATTTGTAAGTCTAGGCAACCTATCAAGTCAATGGAGGCAAGGAGGCTTACAATTAAAGAACTCAGATTATTCTCGATAGGATCCATAGACTGTATAGCTAACTTGCATATTAGTTTTCAAAATAAAATAAAAATAGAAAGTGTGAATAGTATCTTAAGAGAAAAAATAAACAGACTATTGGTAGACATTGAGAAATTATACAGAAAATATTCCAGATAGTCTTAAATCTACATTCCCAATTTTGGCCTTGTGCATGAGAGCAAGACTTTTTTTTTTAAAATGAAACTGTGAACGAAATTTGCTTGTCAGACAACCAGATCAGTACAGAATTAAATGATGGTTGGTTACAACAGAATGGATCTGCAATGTACTGTTCTGATTTTGCTGGAGTTCTTCCTTGGTTTTTGTTAGAAGAATCTAATCCTAAATAGAGGTCTTTGTATGTAGGTTTTAATCTTTGTATGGGCCAAGACTGGCTTTCTGACAGGTATCTTGGTTGCCATCTAAGACTGCTGTGTGCCAATGTAATGGAGAACAGAACTTTTGCTTACTTTAAGCTTCTTGATCTAGGTCCTCAATTCCTTCTCAATGTTTGTCTTTCATTAATCTAAAAAAAGACAAGGATAATCCGATTTTTATTGCAGAAGATCTTTATGAATTATTCTAGCAAGTACTCAGAGGAATGCAAAGCAGTAACCAAAAGTATCTTGAAAAAGTTTGTGACCCGAGTCCTAATAAATGTATGCATGCATAGCTATAAGTCTGTAGATAGCACAGTGAGTTTATTCTTTTTTTTAATTGGACCAAAACCTTTTTTAGACTAGTAGAAGGTCAGCACTTGTTCTGCTTTCCATGTCTTGCTGACTGCAGCCCAACCTTTTAAAAAGCAGTTTCAAGAAAGCTACTTCTGTGGGGGCAGAGCGGAGCACTCCTCAGTGCTTCCCCTCTCTGTCCCATTGTGAGAGGGAGATTGCTCCATGCTTTGCTGTCCTACTCTAGGAAGAATTGATTTTTCTATTTGTAAAAAATTAGACTCTTGCTAAAAAGCAAAATTGTGTCCAATATAACAGAAATAATATCAAAACCAGTTATGTGCCCTTAATGAGACTTAGTTTAGTGAGGTCTTGAGAAACTCTTAGTATTTCACTTCTTCCCAAGGACTAGATTGAGTTTTTTCTTATTTGGTGATCTCTTGAACAAGATTGCATTTGGTAGATGGCATCACATTCTTTGCATCACTTGAGTCTCTTTCACCATTTATGTACGAGATAACGGTATGTTACATTTTTCTTACAATATGAAATGTACTCATGATAAGCAATTGCTGTTTTTCTTTCACAGAACTCATCATAGAAACATAGAAGATGCTGAATTGGAAGGGTCCCATCAGGATTATGATTAGCTGTTCTGAAATTAAGCGGATTTATTGTATTCATTTTGGAAACTTGGTACTCCTCACAAAATATTGATGATTAGAGTTAATATAAGGCCCAGAACTGACATTAAGGTTGGTTTCTTATTTGCTAATAGTTACACACTATATGATATTCTGTTCTTTAAGTAGCTGCACAGTGAAAGTACTGGTAAAACTAATAACAATATTAAGTAGATGATGTGTGCTCACTAGTAGTCTTCAGGAAAAAAGGGTGGAAATTATTTTTTTGAGGTCAGCTGTTTTAAAGAAATTGATATGTTGCATCAGAGCAAAACATTTAAAAATTCCCTAATGGCAAATTGAAAACAATAACTCTTTTGAAGTTGATAAAGGTTTTCAGACCAATTATTAATCTCTAGGCTCCACTTCATTCTCTTTGAGGTGGGGAACACGTGAATGACATTAGTCAAATAAACAGAGTATGTAACTATTATGGAAAAAAGTGGTTTATAGGGGGGTAGTCCTTTGGGTGGGCTGTGGAAGAATTTCAAAACAAAATTGGACACTACGTTTGGCAACCTTTGCCACTACTTTGCATAGATTTATTCTTGTAGCAAAATGCCTTCCTGGACATTTTAACCTCTCTTCAAGGACAGTTATGTAGTGGTAGGAAATCAGCATTTAAGACATCAGAAAATCAGATGTTCTAGAGTCTAGGACCAAAAATATGCTCACCAGCCATGGTTTCAAGCCAAGAATGGCTGCAGGAGTGGTGGTGACACCACTTCTGCTTCAGCTGGGGGCATATCCCTAGTCATTTAACCACTTTGGGCATGGCCTGGAGAGCTTCTTAAATCAGTTGAGTTGATGTTTCTGCAAGAAATTCTTCACTGTCTCACTGAAGGATGTGATCCACAGTTTAGAGGTGTAGACAGCTGAGATGAAAAAGGATCTATAAATTTGGACATTTTTATTCATGTGCATTTCTAATCATGAGTTATGTATTTAAACTACTGGAAAAAAATAATGAAGTTTGTTTATTATGTTTACCTTGTAAGAGGAAAATTGGTATCTTCTCTGCATAGCAATTTTTCTTATCTGGGATCAGAGCCTGTCAAAATTTCTCTCATAGTTGTCTCATGACCCAGAAGTATATTCAGATAGCTGTACAGGTATAAATACTGTAT
>VWYI01027246.1:55210-71486 GCA_013399455.1 Anthoscopus minutus
AGGCATTGCTCATATAATGTCATGCTTTTAGTGTTTTGGGTTGTTGGTTGTTTTTTGTTTTGGGGTTTTTTTTGGGTTTTGTGTTTGTTTATTTGGTACCAAGATTTAATCTGATAGGCTGGGCAGGTCTTTGTTGGGTCAGTACTCTATATGTTTTCACCCAAATATTTATTATTATTTTTAATAGATATCCTGGTATTTAATATGTAATAGACTTAATTTGTTACATGGTTAAAAAATACTTATTTTGTTTGCATAATTTTGAATTAATCTTATTTAGAAAAGCTGTAAGGAGTCATTAATTTTTATTGCAGGATTTTTTCCCCCCCCCCCTTTCCTCTGTCTTGTGTTCGTTGTAGAAAAGACAGAGCTATTTTTAACATTTACACAGTCTAGATAGATGATTCCTCGTTCTGTGTGGTTTGGAGCTGAAGCTGTAGAGCCTTTCATAATCATATCCTTTTATTTTTTTATGGTTTGTTTGAATTTGATCTCTGTAGCTGATTCCATGCATTGATAATGAAGGCTTGGGTTGCCTGATTCTCAGCATAAATTCAGGCAGACTTCTACTTTGACAGTGCTCTGTGTTTCAGTAGGCAAGAAGATACAGAACTGAAATTGCTTTGCTTTCTTTACAAATGACTCAGAGTGTGCTCGTCCTTCCCTAAAATGTTGCCAGCGTGTGAAGGATTTTCAATGAGCAGTGCAATAAGCCGGCATCTGGGAAGGTTTGAGGCTGCTCTGCTTCGGCAGGGAACTGTCACACAGATGACTGGGGCTGGAGCCAACACTCTGTAGCACCGTAGATCATATTGGTCACATACTGGAAGTTTTGTTTATGTAACTTGGTTGCTGGTTGACCTGCTTAAATACTATTGCCATAATGTGGAGTGGGCTTCCCAGTAGAGGTGAGTCTTGTTTTTTATTATTAAACTTCACTGAATTGCTTTGTGCTACGACATTAAGTGTGGATGCTTACATGTTTGGCACTGTGCAGTGCAATTTTGTTTTAGTTATTCCAGTGGAAAGGATAATAAAAATGGCAAGACATATAATGCATCTTTTTCTTATCTTATTTCAGTATTAAAAGTAACTAAATATGTGGCAAGCTCCCTTTCCTTGCTTGCTGTTTGCAGAGGGCATCTTTCCAGTAGGTGACTTCCTATGCATTTTAAATATTTTCTGAATGTCAGTGATGCTGTGTTATTGTTGTAGAAAGAAGCTTATTAGCAGTGTGAATAAATATCTCTTACCAGGGCTTGCTTTCTGGCTTGTTAAATCTCAAAGCATAGTTACAATGATGTGTGAAACACAAGAGCTGTCAGATTCTCCAGACTAACTAAAAAAGTAAAGAATGAAATAAATTGTATACTGGATTTGACATATTACGTATGTCTGTCATTGTTAATATTAAAAGTTATGATCTGTCATGCCCAGGACAGCTTCCAGTAATTCATTTGCACTGACAGCTTTCTTTGAGAAGGGTATAAAATTACTGTCGCTTCTCCCTAAGCAGTTAAATTTGAGATTTAGTGCACCAAGTTTTATTTAAGGGAACAGACAGTGTACTAAAGGTAGCCTGTGAAGTTCTAGTAATAAATCTTTAAGCTTGAAAGTATTATCGTAAACTAAACAGACTTTGTACTTGTGTGTTTAAAAAAAGGGGGTTTTACTGAGAATTTCACCTATAGCAGAACAAAAAAAATTAGTTCGGCTGAGTTACTTATTAAGCACTGCTGTTCTGTGAATATTGAGTTGGAGGGTGAGACCTCCTATGATTATATTTGAGTATGCTGATAGTAATTTTTTTAATAAAACAAGGAAATATGTTGAAAAATACTTACTGGATTTCTTTCTTGCTTGCTATAAAAGTCTGTGCTTACTATGTAAAGGCTGCTGTGGGTTGTTTTTTTTTTTTTTCTTCCAAGGAACTAGGACAGCTCATGCTTTTTCCTGCTAAATATATTTATGAGGCAGCTGTTTTATAGCTTTCAGCTCCAAAGTTATAGATAAGTGTGTATTTGTTTGACAGAAGATTCGAGAATTTCCATTTACTGCCAGTACATGTAAAGCTTGGCTAAGCAGACTGCATCAGGAGCACACACCATTTGTATTAGCCAATCTGTCTTTGCAAGTCCCAGGGCCACTATCTTGCTAGAAGCCACTGTGTGCTTTTGAAAGCATGAAATTAGTTTTATACTGAGCACATAGTTTCTCATTTAGCAGTTCTTTTTATGGTAATGGTCAATTTATGGTTCAGTGCCAGAATTTCGGTGTTCTGTCAAAGCTGATAGCTTCTGCTAAGGTGTTCTTTGGAGATAAAGACAAACAAAATTCAAAACAATACCCCCCAACAAAAATGCAGTCTGTGGTGGGGATCCTAGGGAGAAACAAATAGAAGAAAGTTGTCCTGAATGACCTAACTCTGGACATTGCTGATAGCATTTTGGAATTATTTTGTTATCCTATTTCAGAAAATATTTGTCATTCATGACATAAAATTAGTAAATTAATTTTCACCTTTTTATACTTCAGAAGGTTTTTTTGTTTGCTTTTTCCCCCCCATGACGTATAGAATTGTTATCTCCCAATGCTAATTTATTCTATGTACTTATTTAATGATTAAGGTTAAAATGCACTTGAAAAATGTATATGAAGCACCCTAAACATTCAGGAGGATTTTTAGATAGTAGCTTTAGAATACGTTACAAGTTTTTCCCTTTCTTCAGGAATCTATAGAAGTCAAAATAAGCTGTTATTAAAACCTTTGTAAAGTCTTTTTTAATACATATAATTCGTAAATTGATGAACCAACTTATTTTTAACCTGTGTCTTGTTCTTGGCAGATTTTTGTTATTTTTCTAACTATGCCAGATTTGTGACTCTTCCCTCACTAGGAGCTATACTTCATGAAAAATTAAGGTGGTTAACACTGTGCACTTCACTTGGGTTACTCTGTCTAGCCTACATTATTCTCTCTTGCATATAGACAATTTAAAATGGCATTGCTTTTAATCTAGGTCTTCACAATTCTGACTTGATCCTGAAATAAGCATTTTTAAATGATACAATAATTGTTTCTTTGCTCAGGTCTGTCTGGAGCAAAGGAGCAAAATTTGACGTTGCTTTTTTTTTTTTTTTTGTGCAAGATGTGGTTGGCTCTGGAGCTGGTAATGTTTCTTCTGTTAAGTGCTGAGGGAGATCCTGACCTGCTTACTATTCTACCTTCCTAGGATAATAAAAACCTGGAGATCCTAGTTCCCAGAAGTTTAGTTAGGAAGTAAATGTAAGCTGGTGCACCTGTTTTTTATTTTTCCATCATGGAGGACAAAAAGTAGAAGCTATAGAGATGACTGCCCTTTGTCACAGGCACTTGGAAAGCACAGCAGTCCCAGTTCAACAAAGTTCCCTTCTCAAAACCATGTTTGGAGACTTCTGTAGTCATGCAAGAGATGCATACTGGCACCTTAAATGTATGTTGTTGTCATTTTAGGGCCTTTGAATAAATTTGCTTGCTATTCTTCAGTGTGTGTTTAAAGACTACCGGGCAGAAAATACGAACACTTGTAAAACACTGTGTGACATGTTGCTACCGTGGCATATAAAATTTGTTTTATTTCTCTGAAGTGCTTGAGCTAGAATGCCTTTCTTTGTCCTTTTATTTTTTGGTAATTCTTTGTATCATTATGAATATAAGCTTGCCAAGTTTCAGTCTGGTTGGTTCCTTGTTCCAAGGTGGTTTTTGCAAGATCCTTTTAACCTTAAAGATCTTGCATCTTCTTCCAAGCGTTGTTATTGCCGCATGTTTCCCCTCCTGCCATTTAATATTGATAGTTCAAGTGAGAGGCAAGATTTGGTGTGTTTGTTGTGCTGGACAAAATAACCCCTTCTTCAAAATACCCCTACTTCACTTCCCGGTATGGAGCTCTACTGCTTCTGTATCCATTCTGTAGCCATTTCTGTATCAGCTTGGCAGTTATGATGTAGCACTGTAATTTTAATTCCTTCTGCTTTGGAAGATGTCAGTGTTAAAGTGTGGTGATCCTCTGCATTTTGGGAGTGTTCAGGGGGTAGCAGCATCTCTACTGCCAAGATTACTTTACAAGGAGATTCTGAAGTAGAGGACACTAAGCAAAAAGGAAAGAAAATTATTGGGGAAGTGGTAGGTTGTGAGCAATTCCATGTTAGTCACTTGACTCTGGGATACAGGTCTAGCTAAGCTCTTGGTGGAAATTTTGAAATTTGCTATTTTTTAGTGAAGGTCACTGATGAATCCTGCCAGAGCAGAAGAGCTGTAGTTCACTGTAGCAGCCCTCTTGAAGCTTTACTACTGAAGCAAGCTCAAGTTTATATGTTTTTTCCTGTCTGTAGGTTAAAGAGCCAGAGATGTTCTGGAGGTCTCGCCCAGAATGTTCAGCCAAGAAATCGTCTTTTTTTTTTTTTTTTAATGTTTTCTGTTCTGCTGGACTTTGAGTAGTGCTCATAGCATGACTCTGAAGGGAAAATGAACTAAGTAACTTCCCTCTTTCACGTATGCTTTTTTGTTCCTGTAAGGATGTTTTCTAAAATTGTTTTTTAGTTGAAAGTGAGGAAAGCGGGGTATGTTTTGTCTCCAGAGGTGTAAGGAGAATGCTTTTGTATTGATACGAGCAGTCAGGGCAGATGAAAGACTAAATTCCCTAGTCTTGCGTAGGTTTAAGACCTACACTGAAGTGTTTGTGTCTCTTACTTATTGAGCAGTGGAGATCTTGGGAGGAGATGAGGAAGTCTTTTTAGTACTCTATGAATTGAGGAATACAGCTTCCTGAAGGATTGAGGTTTTAAAATTCATGTAGCATGTTACAGGAGCTACCTGAGGGAAAGGATATAACTATAAAAACTCAGTGGACAAAATTTTCCCTTTAAGTAACTTGTGAAACTGTCAGACTTTGGGCAAGAATTTGTTATGATGCATTGGGTAATACCACATTTTAGTGTATGGTTTGTTCTGGATGGTGTGGGAGATCTGTGTTCAGATCATCTGTGTTCAGGTGATGAGAGGATGCTTCCATGTCAGGGGACTTCTTAGGTTACTGTGGTGTGTTCAGTTTTGGATTTTTTTGTCTGGTTTTGCTAGCTGTTCACATTGGTACAGTTTATGTTTTTACTGAGCTAGAAAAGACAGGGCAAGTCTCTGGTGTGCAAGTTTCCCTTTTGCTTGCTTCAAGCATTCTGTGATGGCAGAAGTTGAAACACAGTGCCTGAGTTTGTAACTTCCACCTGGAGGTCTCCATTTTCTTCAGGATATTTCATAGTAAGGGTGGAGAGATGAAGGCAAGGTTAGAAATACATGTAAGAAGTTCTTAAAATTGTCTGGTTTTCTGCTCAAGGTGGATTCAGAATTTTCGCACCATGTGCATCTCCTCTGTCTCAGCCTTGAGTGTTTGCAGTGGTGACATCCTGAAATGTTTTGTGATTGAGCATTTAAATATAAGCAGAAATTGAGGTGCTTTTTTCTCAGGCAATCAAACTTAAGTGGAACATGGAGAAAATGAAGAGTTGAGGAAGATTCATGAACTTTAGAGTGGCACATCTAGATAAAGAGGCACAGAAATCACTTAATCAAGAAAAAACAAGACTAGTTGGAAAGGATGGAAAAGTATTGTTAGGAATTGCAATTAATTTATTGTGGCCAGCTTTGTTAGTGGTACCATTTGAGCCTGATGGATCTCTAGTAAGATTCTGAATAGTAAAAATTCATCTATTAAGTAATCATTGTAGTAAGCTCTTTTTAAGGAAGCATAAACAACACTTAGTTCCTGTGTACCCAGGTTACTTCTGAAAATAAGATTTAAGCTTTTCAGTCACTTTGGCTGCCAAGTTACGGCTGAGACTTTGAGAAAATCCAGAGCTGGACCACCAGGAGTGTATTGACTGGGGAGTAAATCTTTATGGAAACATCCCCAGGATGAGTATTTTAAATGTGGTTATAAAGAATGGAAAGTGGTGTAGTTCCAAATTTGTTCTTGATATCTGTTGACAGAAATAGGGACCAATCTAGCAGAAACAAGTAAAAATATTGCTGTCTTTTTATTTTATCAGTTGCAAACACTTAGTCATTTTAGTAATTCACCCTTTCTAATGCGTATTTCTGCTTCAAGGGAAAATTGTCTTTTTTTCTTTCATTCTTCCTCAAAACAAACAAGTCAGCTTTGTTTCAGAAATGTTCAGATTACCTTTGCAGAAAAAAAAAATGGAGTTTATATTGTTCTGTTAAGTGTATATTAGACTTCTACTCTGGTTATTAGTTATTGCATTGTATCTATGCTTAATGTGCTGGTTTTTTGCTTAAATTATTATTGTGTGATAGAATGCTAGGCACATATTTTGCCTTAGACTAAGTTCAGTTGTTTTACGTATTTTTACAGTTTTGCTTCAAAAATACTTGTTATGATTATCCAGACTTTAAATCAGTGGATGAATTGGGCAGATAAAGCTATCTGTATTTGAAAAGTATTTCTACTTTATACAGCTCTCCTCATTTGGAAGCTTGGTGATTCCAAATGATAGATAGCACACTACCCTGACTGCTTCAAGGCATCCTTTTGCAAGGTTGATGCAATGCATCAAAGCTGTTTTAACTGCTTTAAATAACTAAGATAAGAATCCTAAACTCAGGAATTATGATGCATTAATTGAATATCTGCAGAGTGAAGAGCAGGGCTGTGTTGTTTCTGCTGGTTGCAGATTAGCAGTCTGTTCTGCGCTCGCAGTCTCACCCATCCCATGACTGTTCTCAGAACCGACAGCTGTGCGCTGTGTGCCCGGGAGATGCTCCGGCCCCTCCCCAAGAGTATCTGCCTTGCCTGCTCAACACTGACCCCTCTGTGGCAAAAGCAAACTGCTGGAACAGGACACCAGGAGCCGAGAAATACATGGGCACCTTATCCAGTCTCAGACAGGGAGCATGCATGGAGTCTGGATGAAAAATGGCAGTTTTTATTCTGTCTTGAGTGGTAATAATACATGTAGCTAGAAATTACGTATCTTAAAATGTGTCAAAGTAGCAGCTTTTAGTAGGCAGCTGAGTGATAAATGGCATGAAACTGCTGTGCTATTGTGCTACCTGGCCTGAAATTGAAATCCCTTTACTCAGTATTATTTTCTAGGCCATTTATTGCACAAACATGTTGTTTACTGCCTACTTTTAACAGAGGTCTTGGGCCAGGAGAAATTGTTATGCAAAGTCAAGTTTCAGGAGTCGCATGGTTGGCAGAGCAACAGCCAGTAACAGTGCAGATACCCAGAGAATAGGAGCTTTTGAGGACCCATAATCACTTAGAAACTTTTTTCCCCCTTTCTTCTTTTTTCTTTGATGTTGTTGCTGAATGCTAGTGGAACACAATGGTAGTGCTGTGGTGTGGAGCAATCAGCTGCCAGAGCAAAGCCAAGTCTGAAGAGACACCTACCCAATTAACTGAAAATAATGAGAAAATTATTGTTACACTATTCACAGTTAACTTGGTAACGAGAAATTTGGAAGTCAACACATTTGTAAGCCATGTATGATCTAGTGTGACAGTTCTGGTATAAACAAAGTCAGAATCAGTGCATCCACTGGGGCTCATGGAGTCTGAGGACTGAAGGAATCACTATGGCTCATCTATTCTACAATACTGGACAAAATAATCTCTAGCAATAATTCCTTTAGGAGAAGAAATTGCTTTCCCAAATATGCCAGTCTTTGCTGTTAAGTGCAATAAATCTGCAATTGAACTAGAACACATTATTTAGAGACACGTTCAAGTTCAATTTAAGGACTTCAGGATGTGATGAATTTACTTGTTGCGCTGTTGAATTGTTTAAATAAATCTTTACCTTTGCAGTTAAGAACTGCATCTTACTGCCAATTTGAATTTCCTGATTGTGTACTAGGAGGTCCCTTTTCCTCTCTACTATTAAAGAACCTCCATGATTAGATACAGTCTGCTTATAAAATGGCAAGGAATCTAGATTTCAAGTCCAATGCTGTTTATATTCAGGATGCAATTACAGGCAGAGATTGTGTAACATTGGAAAAGGTTATGTATTACTTTTTTAATAACATGATTTTCCATCAGTGGTCTCATGACTCGCTGATGAATCAGAATGACAACTTTGCCTCCAGAGTTGTGGACTGTTGGGTCCTGGTGTTTAACATCTGCATGACATACTTGTAACTGGAACAAATGCTCTTTCAAGCAGGAGTGAGTCCATAAAGCTCTCTTTCTTTGCATCAAGTTAGAACCATTATACTGATACTTCTCAAGATTTTCTGGACCTCTGCTGTCTTTTCCTGTCCTCTAGTTATTTTCAGTTGGCAGGATGAAACTTTCCTCTGTAAAAGAGAGTGATTTTCCAGGTCAAATTCCTTGCCTATGGTATGGGCTGCTTGTTTTGCTCCTTTGTAGAGGCTGGACTCCTTTTCTAATACTGGATTTTAAATACTGAAAGGCAACTATATAGCAACTCTGTGTCCCCTGCTTGGTACCACCTGGGATGTGCGGTGAGCTTTGTCATTCAAAGTTATTTTAAACCCATTTAGAAAGAAAAAATGCATAATATTTTAGGTTAATATCAGTGTAGAGTTTGTATTGGCATAGCCTTATCTGATTTCCTGTACATGATACGTGCTTATCATGTTGCCTAGTTTTCTTGGTAGTAGTTTCAAAAGCTTTCATTGATCTAAAGTGTACTTTCAGTGAACACAGAAAGTGGAAAACAGAGAATCTAATCAGCTTATAAAGACACTGTGTATATGATTTACCTGACAGATGTTTCCATACACTTTTACCTAGGTTTTGAGACAAGAATATCTGTAATCTAACCATGTAAATAATTTTGTTGAGTTTTTATCTTTTTTGTCTACGTTAGTACTGACAGTCATGCTGATTAGCCGTTGTCTTTTTCTCACTTCATTGTAATGTTTAGAGATATCATTCAGAGTTATATTCTGACTATTATCTTTGGAATATCTTTACCTCCTTTGGAGCATGTCCCCAGCAGCTACATCCATCTATCCACAAAGACTTCTTTCTGTACTTTGTGGGAAGAGTGGGAAGCACAGCATAAGCATACTAATTTATTTGAACAACCAATTCCTTCCTGTTTTACCCTTTTACTTAAGGTTAAATGCTTACAGTTGGGTTGCACAGAACTGTCTTGACAAAATGTACAGTTAACAGGCTTGCTCCTAAGCCTGTGACTATAACACTAATACTAATCTTTTTAATACTTTGCAAGCTGGTGTTCAGTATTTCTGATTCCAGAGATTGTGCTGCCAAAATATAGCCTTTTTTTCTTCATACTAAACTTTCTCCCACAGAAGTGGGAATTAAAATATTCTATGAATTTAAGTATTGCTTGGAATTTATTTCTGCAGTTTGCTTGAAACTTGATCTTTATCTAAGTTCTTCTCACTTCTGGGTCAGGGCATGTGTACCTGTTTTCAAGATTTTGAGAGTACTGTCCATAAGTAAATCCAAAAATAACCTGGCTTGAATTGAAGAAGAGCATTATTTCCTAGCAGTATCTAAAGTGAAAATGCTCAAACTAAAACAGAAGCAGAATTCTCTTTTGCACATAACTGAATGTCTGGGAAAGTCGGATACTCCTGAACTGCCTGCTTTTTCTTCTGCTGTGTAAGTCTTCCCTCTACTTTCCCCTTCTGAAGTCAAGGAGTTACCTCAGGTTAGTTACTTATTTTTTCTGAAATATCATCTTACACTCTTTTAGTTCAAATTCTGTGTAATCACATATTCTCTGTCCTCTTCTCTTAAATTTTTGTCTTAGAGTCAGGCTTTGTAATTGATTTTTCTTTACAGTGAAGTAAAAATTTGGTGTGCTTTCCTGTGGCTTACATTCCTTTAGCTGCAAAATTAACTACAGTCTAACTTTGAATGTTTGATTTCCCTCCCCCCCCCACTCCTTTGGCAAACAACTATTATTTTTTAATGGACTTTTTAAATTGAGGTTGCTAGTAACTCTTGAGAACAAAAAGCCTTTTTTTCTTTTTTTCAATAAAGCATTTATAGAAAGATGAAAATATTTCCCTTTCAACTTTTTACAAACTTGGTGAGCTTGGATTGGTTCCTCTAAAATGACAACACGTGGGAGTGTTTCTCCTCTTTCATCATCTCTCAGTGGCATGTACATCTGAGGCTTCTGATCTCTGGCTTAAACTACTGTTAAGTTTTCATTATAAATGTGCCACCTACTGGAGCAAAAGGTCCATCAGCAAATATTTATTAATGTTATCTTCTCCCAGACACATTTACATAGTAATTTCTTGCTAGATTCCTGTGCTTATGGTTGTCAAATCTACACTGCTTTTTGTTAGCCTCACCATAGGGTATGAAAATGGTAATAAGAATTGGAGGGGATGTGGAGCATGAAGGTTTAATAACATGCCTTGAAAAAAAAAATTGGTATGCTAAATTATAATGAAAAATACCTGCCTGAAATTAATGTCCAGTAAGGGAGCCTTAAAGTCGTAGGTATTCTAAGTCTTGAATTCATGATGGAAATAAAAATCACTTAATTGTTCAATGTAGCTTTGTAGAATAAGGAAAATTTAAACAAGATTTTAGATTACATAGTATTTTTTGTAGTTGTTGCTTTTAAAAAAAAATCTTTGGTCTTGTCTTGGCAAAGGATTAGTCATGATCATCTTTACAAATGAGAAGCATTTTATTTGGAGCTTGTTGTCTTTTATACTACCATAATAAAATAAATGATTATTTGTATTGCATATATGTCTTAAGACCTACAGTTCTAGACTTGTACAGAATTATGGAAAAGACTTATTCCCAAAATTTTTCAATCTGCCTTTGAAACATAAGGCATTGAGACAATACTGCAAGCTAGAAGAATACAATGATCTAGGAAAAATTTCTCTGCTAAACTCAAACTATTTTCTTGATATTTCTCATGAAAGTGAGTGCTTGTTTGACAACGCTTGATTGCACCACAGGAGAAAAATGCCTAATATATAAACAAAACAAGAAGAGGAACTTCCTGAACATTAATCTGTTTTGATGCACATTAAATTTATTTGTCCTGTAGGACAGTCTTTGACTTAGGCAGGGTTTTTTTTTATTTTTATTTTTTAATTGGGCTAACCATGATGTAGCTGATACGTTACTGAGATGGCCTTAAAATTTGATGTTTTTGCTTACACAAGCTGCTGTTTTCTTTCCATGCTTTGCGAGTAAAGTTCAACCATCAGGGTATTTGCTTTTGAAAAGGAAGAATGAGTCAAGGAACCATCCTCAGAAAATGAGTGTGCAATCTAACATTCTATGAAGGAGGAGATGGAGAGCTAGGAGCTCTGGAGAGCTAGGAGCTCTCTGATCTCTTCCCATCTCAAGCTGTGGTGCATATTGCAGATGCACAGGTTTCCAGGTGCTCAGTATTAAATCCAGAGAGTCCAGAATATGCTTGCTGAATCTTAAACTTCCATTGTACTTCAACAAAAATAGAATTTACTTAAATTTGGAGTTTTTATCACAGATTTGTAATGATCATTATCAGTGTCCCTGTGCACTGCCTGTTCCTTCCTTTCATCTGTCCACTGCTGTTAAACTGTGTTTTGCTCTGGACGTGTTAAGATGGTGTTACATATTTATTTGGTCAGCATTCCATAGATAAATGAAATGCAAATATCTGTGACAGACTGTCAAGGATGTTGGAATGATTGCTAATAGGGCTCTGTGGCACACTGGGATGGCACAGTAATTGGCAGGAGGTAGTAGCACAATACTATGCTTCAGGTTTTGAACCCATTTTTCTGTGTTCAAGGGCGAAACTGAATTTCTTGGTCATAGACATTTGTTGCCTAAATTCCCTTTTCAGCTCTTTATTTGATAATTGAATGACCAATTTAATATTTCTGGGTGAGGGAAATTTACGTTTAATGTTGAGTAGTCCTGCTTATGAAAAACATAAATGACTTTTTTTTCTTTGGTAATTGATGATCATAAAGTGTCTTCTGCAGTTCTGTGCAGCAGGCCAGGGTGTATGTCTGGCTTCACTCCAGGCAGTGAACTCTTGGAGTGTGCTGGGGCAGTGCTTCAGGAAGCATGCTGCTTGCAGGAACAGCGCTCACATTTCCATTGCTGGAAAAGTAGGAACATCAGCTGGAGTCATTATTGCTGTTGTCTTTGGGGGTGCCTGTAGCTGATCTGCCTGCTTTCCCAGAATAGGACACTGAAGCCAGTAAATAAGGCAATAAAAGATTTCACACCTAATAAATTTCTTAAAACCAAAAGCAAGTAAAACCAAGCAGTTCTAGGAAGAATACAATTGTTCCAAATGGTAAGAACTTGAGATAGTATAGAAAAGACATGGATAAGAAAAAGCCCTGCTATTTTTATAGGAAAAGATTGTATCTCAGGAAACTTCTGAAATGCTTTAAAATATTTCAATAATGAAAAAAACAGAAAAGGGAAGTAAATCCTAAGCAACGTCTGAGACTAAAAACATTTTAAATACACGAATGCTACTCAACAAAATAAGTGGCTACAAGAGCATATCCCGAGGAGATATTCAAAATAAGCAGAATAAGATATTTCAGAAAAGAAATGTATAAAGAAAATCGAGTCCTGCATGCATTTTATGGGCACGTGGAATTAATTCAAAGCCTCCTGTTTCTTCATAACTGGGCTTTTAAGAATAAAGAAGTTCCTTATTTATTATTTACTAAATTAAAAATGTGCTTCAAAGGATTATTTGATTTTTTTGTCAGAAATTATTTGGTTATTTGTCTTTTGTCTAATAAGTTAAATCAGCTGTCTTTAATTTCATCATTTTTACAGGGATAAATATGCTTTGACATAGCATATGGACATGTAGCATTAACAAATAACTAAAAATTATTCCAGAGTACAAAACTGGTGGGCAGAGAAGTGATACACAAGACATCTCAGGAATGATGAATTATTTCAAGGAATTACAATTGAATTTGTGTATATTCATACAAAACCAGCATAAATTATCTGGTTCTTATTTCAGTTTATATCCTGTTATGTACAAGCAGAGGAAATTTGGAATTTTGCTTTGGAATATGCAAAATTCACGATGACAGTCTAGCAGGAATGGAAGAGACAGGCTAGTTGAAGTCACTAAGAGAGATGCAATACCTGGGTGTCTTTCATAAAATGTGGCATTTTACTTTCAGCTGCTTAAAATTTGAGAATTTTTGTAACATTAGCATAAATGACTGAAAAAACTTTTTGGAGGAACATCTGGAAGTATTTTGAAAGTCAAAGGCCCAAACCTTTGATTCCTATAAATAATGATTCTTTTCTAGGGTAATCTTGAAATAAGCAGGTTTGCTTGCCAATTTTATGTTGTAGCCTTAAATAAAACTATAATTTTTTTTCTCTTCCAACCAACTACTTTTCAGCTATTCATGTATAAGCTAAACAAGTGCACATAAAATATTCTGTCCGTGATATTATATGCACCTTATTACTGTCATAGAGAATGCCTTTACAATTGCTTAGAGATATTTTGAGAATTTTTTGCTTGCAGTTCTTCTCTCCTGTGTAGAGGAGGAAATTGCAAGGAAGGCTTGAAGAAGTAAAAACCATAAAGATACAGGATGTATTTTATTGTGGGGGGGCTTTAGGTGTACAAATTGGAGTGTGTCTGTGTCTCATGCTTGTGGCGTTGTGGTGGCTTTGTATGTTTGGTTTTTTTCAGCCTCAAGGAATGACCTTTATGATCCTTGGCGAGCCTTAAAATTACTTCCACTTTTGTCAGCTGAGAATGACTTGGCTATTGTTGTCAGCACCTTGGAGGAGTTTCAGACTTGTATGCTGTCAGAAAAACTCCTTTGTTCACTTGTTGTGAACAGAGATGGCTTCAGCTGGGCTACTGGATGTTGCTGGCCATTTTTGTGGCATCTTTATGCTGAAGGATGACTAGGATAATCCTTAGCTGCATTTGTGAAGCAGTGACAGCCTTCCTTGTTTAGTATGTTAGATAAAGGCTGTTCTGCATCTATTCAAGTGCAACAGATTGCAGAGCTTCTCTGTGCAGGTGAAATGACCTGTGCCTAGATGATAACCTGGTTTTTCCATGCTGCCAAAGGAAACCTGTGTTATCCACTCCTGTGAGCTGAATTTTTTGTCTGCCTCATTTGTTTTGAAGAGGTATTTTAACATTCTGCATGGTTCCCAAACACAAACTGTTTTTTTTTTTATTCTTTTTCCAAATATAGTAGTTAAGCACCAAATTGCTGAAAATAGAAGCTAGCTAGGCCAATTTACATCCATGGCAGGTGTTGCTGTCTATGTCTCAGGTGTTTTCTCTGGTGTGTCATTAGGCTTAGCCCAGCAGTGACTGTTTCAGGGTGTGCCCTGATAAGCAGGCGCGCTGTGCCGGCATTGTGGGTACTTAGTCCCTTTGTAGGCAGTACCACCATTCTGACTTTCTTATGGGGAAGCTGCTCCTGTTTGCAGAGCTTGTTTAATTAATTTAGGAATTAAGAGGTTTTTGTTGAGGTGGTCATCAGACAGAAGTTTCCCATGTCAGGGGTGGCATAAGGTGTGATCTGCTTGTGAGAAAATCAGTTGATGCTTGCTTTTAATGACAGAAGGATTGACAAAGGGGAGTGGAGAGCCTGCTTTGCAAAGAGCCTTAAAAGTTCAGCATCTAAACATGAGCTGTGCTAGGGCTTGTCACTGTCTATTGATGAGAGCTCTCTCACCACTAGCTCACGCAGCAAGTTTTGGTGTGTTCAGAGTGCAGGGCTTTCTTCAGGCTGTGCAGTAGGGCTGCTCAAGAGGGGTCATCATTGGCTGCAGGCCAGGAGAGGTAATTTCTGCACTTCTGTTTAATGAGTTAACATCAACCCTAATGTAGTTTTTCATTCTGGCTTGGATGGTTGGTCATAATTATAATATCCAGATGCTGTCTTTCATTATTTCAGCATTATTTTCCCATTCTCTTCAGCAAGCTGTGCATTAGCCAGGCTTGACTGCGGTTCTTACGTACTCTAAGCACAGCCTTACAGCAGTGTGGTACCACCAGATGCATGAAGGGATACTGTAGTCAAAACCAGAACACTGAGAGCTTGTAAAGCAAACCAGAAGTTGCACTGAAACCAGGGTAAATATTTGACTAAAAATGAGCCAGTATGTAAGACTGTGCTGTAGAGACTTGCTGGCCGTATCTGAAAAGAGCTCCAAAGGACAATCCTATTGATTTTGTTCTTATCTTGATGACCTTGTAGGTTGTGTTAATGGTTTCTAAACTTGACTGATGAGTTTGCAGGACACTTCTGTTTGTCTCCAGTCAAGGAGAAAGGAAAGTAGTGTAGAGTTGAAAATAATCCTCTTACTATTTTTTTCACTCTCTTAACCTTCAATATGTATTTTAATTTCCATAAGTGCAGAATCAATGAAAACATAGTAAGTAACTGTATAATCAACACAAGACTGAAAGGTAGTTCATCATCTGCATTAACTTATTTATTTCTCAAATGTTATGACTTGGAAGTCATCTGGAATTACAATAGTCATCATCACACTTGGCTGATAGACATTTTTAAAGAAGCTGGAGTTTGACGAGGATGGGGAAAAGGTGAGTCTGGTCTTACTGATGTAAAAACCAGGCTGTGGCACTGCTGGTGTGGCTTGTAAGGCAGAATACATTCTTGCCTGTCTGTGGATACTTGTACCTGGAGAGGAAGCCATTCTTTTGAGATAGTAGAACTGCAGAATCAGTTCTGGCACAGGATCATCCTGATTTTCAGTTCCCACGTGGCATAGTGAACTTCACCTTCATACATAATGTTGTTAAAACTTGGATGTTTTATAAATGAAGAGGCTGTTGATCTCTTGTAAATGTTAACTATGAGAGCAGTCTGCATAAGATCGGATGCACTAAGGGATAATGTAATTGGAATTTTTTAAACAACTCTATCTGTTTCGGAATCAAGATTCATCATAGAAAAAATAAGACAGAATAGATCTCACAGTTTCAGCATAATTAATATTTTTGCCAGTGGTTATTATGGGAAGGCTTTCTTAAATATTTTACCCTCTGAAAGTTTTGATGTGAGATGAACAGGATTTTCATTCTGCAGCTACTTTATTAAACAAAAGAATCTCTGATTCCCAAACTTATAACCAACAAAGAAGACCAGAGATGTTATTAGCGTTTGCCTTTTTTTTCTCTTTCCTTTCCTGATGGAAAGATGAGGGGAAATTTTGTTAAAGCATAAGATGTTTTGTTCTTAATAAAAAGTTGA
>VWYI01027247.1:0-64465 GCA_013399455.1 Anthoscopus minutus
GTAAAGTTTGATCTGTTTCTGTGACCATTCTAGTTAACCCTTAGGTGAAGCATATTGAAATATATATTCTATATGTTAACATAGTTTAACTTTCTCTTTTGTGAGGTACCATGATGAATACTGCAAAGGAACAAAACATATTATGTGCCTCAAATTGGCTGGAACTGTTGCCAAGAAAACAGCAGATGTTCACTCAATCAACAGCAAGAAAACTGATATTCAACATGTAAAGAATTTATTTCAGAGGATTTGTGATTTTTTTACTGGGGATTTTGGAGACAATGTGAATTGAAAGACAAGAGACATTCTATTTTTGGTTTTGTTGTCACTTGCTACATGGTCTCTAAGAAGTTCACCTTTCTCTGTTCCATTTCTTGTTTCCCCCTTTGTCTCTTTTTAGAATTTTGAGTTTTCAAAAGAGTCTATATTACACATTTGTAGCATGCACAATGTAACCGCTGCAATATAAATAATAATTATA
The DNA here is from genome assembly GCA_013399455.1 of Anthoscopus minutus. NCBI lineage: Eukaryota > Metazoa > Chordata > Aves > Passeriformes > Paridae > Anthoscopus > Anthoscopus minutus. Next base: position 482 of record VWYI01027247.1, read on the forward strand.
ATAAGGCCAATTTTAACTCTGTCTTCAGCACACAAATGAAAGAAATTTCCTCATTTTCTGTAATTTTAGAAAAAATTACTTGTTATTAATGTTCTTGTGAACACAACAGGAGGAACTGGAGATCGATCAGGCTCATGTCTTCATTCTATAAACTTTTTGGCTGGTTTTAGTGAAATCAACTCACAGCCGAGCTGGAGTCCAACCAACCCACAGAAATGACAGACTTTTAATCAGGCTTCTCTACAATGGAGCACATCCATTTGATAAATGAACTAATTAAGCAAATGAATAAGTATAACCTACCACTGTGAATGACACTATGAAAAACCTTCAGATCCATATTAATAGTTCTAGAAAACCAGAAAAAAGGATGAGAAAAATACAAGTTCAATTCATGAAGCGCATTTATGTAAATTAAATTTTATCATGGGTCCAGTACAATGCATGCTCTGTGTGTGTAAAGATGACAGGGGGTAAAGAAGTCTAAAATAAGGTTATTTCACTTCTGAAGTTCTCTTAATACCAGCCATTTCACAAGCAGACGAATGTAGCAATGACTCATGCTCTTTCTGAATGTCCCTTTGTAAAAGTAATTGGAATGACATAACACCTGTATCCTGGGTTTTCCTTTAATATCCAAAATCTATGCATAATCTCCCTAGAAAAAAGAAGGGTTTTGTTTCATGGTATTAAAATAAAAGAAAATAAGAACCAAAAAACCCAACTCAGACTCATTTAATATAATCTCAGCTGCATTTTTCCAGCTTTGGCTGATTAGACATTTCTAGGATTGATTTGATAGCTTAGGAAACAACATAAGTAATCTAATTGGTTTTAGGGAAAAAGCAGCAATTCCTGAGACTGTGAGACTTTTTTCAATGTCTTGCCACTCCCATGCATACCTTTGAAACTGTGGCTTTCTCTAGAAAATGTTATATAGAAATAAGACAAAAAGAATGACCCCTCAGATAAACAAAATAATGTGAAGTGTAAGAGTTAGTTGTTAGAAATGAAAATTTGAATGCATTTATATTTTTATGATACAAATTTTATATGCTGCTCATTTTCAGCTGTGTAATCTTCAGCTGCTTATCTAATTCAAGCTACTTTTCATTTCAGTATTATTATTAAGTTCCTTCTTTTCCTAAAATAATTATTATTTTTTAGAGAATTGGTATGAAGTTTTTTTTTTCTTTAAGACAAAGTACACATATTAATAACTTGTGTGACAATATCTCTTTCCAAGATCTGATTTTTTCATTATGAGATTACGAATCATCAGTGACTTATCTACCAGGAACAGAAATCCAGTTAGTGAGAGCCTCTGAACTGAAACTGTTGAACAATTGCCATTTCTAGCTAGCTATGAAATCTTTTGCAAAGAAGAGTTTTGTCCATTTTATACCCAATATAAGAATTAAAGCAAGCGGTAAAACAATAAAAAAGAAGGGCATTCATCACTATGGTAGCACAGAAAATGCTTTTTTAAGATTCACTCCTATGACATGTCAAATCCTTTACCATTGATTTTACTTATGTAACAGAGCCATAGACTCACACACTAATTTGAATTGGAAGGAACTTTAGCAATAATCCAGTTCCAAGCCCACTGTGATGGGCAGGGGCACCATCACTGGACCAGTTTGCTTCAAGTCCCATCTATCCCTGTTTTCCATACTTTCCGGGATAGAGCATCTACAACTTCTCTGGGCAATCTGTGCCAGTACCTCACTACTCTCACATTAAATTTCTACAAAACATATAATCTAAATTTCTCTCTCATCAAAGCCATTACCCCTTGTCCTATCACTACATGCCCTTCTACAAAATCCCTCTTCAGATTTTTTCTAGGCTCTGTTTAGGTCCTGGAAAGCTGTCTTAATGTATTAGGATAGTGGTAACCTGTTGAAACAACTGCAGTGAGTGGGATTGTGTTGTATAGTTGATAAATATAAATTTAAAGCTGGTTAAATTGACTGTAAAGGTGCTTTATGGGTTATTAGTGATACAAAATGTGTGAATGTGAGAAATGAAAAGGAGTTCTGTTAAAGTCACTTGATATGTATAGAATAATAATGACTTTCTGTAGTTATCCTTCAGAACCACCCCTATAGAAGCTACAAATTCATAAAGTACAATTGTGTAATAAAAAATTCTTACTTATATTTGGAAAAATGACAAGTACCTCTGATACTGCTACAGATTTTTCATACAAGCTGTAGTCTACTGCAATTATGTCTCTTGTAGTATTTTCCAGACCTCTCTTTTTTAAGCCTGAGATTTGAATCTTCACATAAGACATGGCTCACTGACCATGCATTCTGTGATGTACAATCACAGAATGCCTTGCATTAGAAGAAGCCTTTAATACCATCTAATTCCAAGCCCCTTATGATGTCAAGGACCTTTTACTAGACCTGGTTGCTCAAGGTCCCATCCAAGCTGAACTTGAACACTTCCAGGGACAGGGCATCTAAAACCTCTCTGGATAACCTGTTCCAGCACCTCACCACCCTTACTTTGAAGAATTTTTATTTGATATCTAATCTGTACTTACTCTCAGTTTGAGGTCATTATCCCTTTTCATATCACTACATGCCCTTCTACAAAGCCCTCTGAAGCTTTTCTGTAGATCTCCTTCAGGTTATAAGAGCTGCTGTAAGGTCTTCCTGGAGTCCTCTCTTCTCCAGGCTGAACAGCACTGACTATCTCAGCCTGGCTTCATATGAAAGGTGCACCAGCCCTGTGATGACCATTATGACACTCTCCTGGACTCTCTTCAAAGTGTTCAAGTGCTTCTTATGTTGGTGGCCCCAGAGCTGAATGCATTACTCCAAACTGGCCTCGCTGGAGTGGAGTCCAGTGGGATAATCGCCTCCCTCAACCTGCTGGCCTATGGTTCTTTTTATTCAGTCCATGATTCATTTGGCTTTCTGGGCTGTGATTGCACATTTCTGGGTCATGCCAAGCTTTTCATCAACCAAAACCCCCAAGTCCTTCTCCTTAGGGCTCTCAATCCATTTTCTACCCAGCCTGTGTCTGTACTTTGGATTGATCCAAGCTGCTTGTACAACTTTGCACTTGGCCTTGTTGATGTTCATGAGGTTTGCAGAGGCCCGTCTCTAAAGCTTGTATATGTACACTAGAATTAGAAATAGTTGAAATTTTACTTTTTATTTCTTATAACTGTTTTTTTGGAAAGAAGTTGTTGAGTTTTAATTACTAAACAAAATTACTGTTGTATTTATGATTATTCCTTGCTCTTAAATTTAATTTAATTTTATATTTTTAAGAAATCCTCATGCTTCATTGCCCTCAAAGATGAAAATGAATATGAATCTAATTTAGCTCCAAGTCTTCTGTATTCAATTTATTTTTATTTCATGGGACATCTTGATTTCTAGAAAGAATATAATTATCTGGGGTTCTCTTTTTTAGAGCTAGCTTGTTCCTTTTCTTTTGTACTTTATCTCCAGTGTATCAGTTTATGCTAATCTCTGTTGTGGTGTGTTTATCTTTCTGCAAACCTCCCCATGCCATTGGACTGAGGGATAAGAAATCAACATTGATCTTTCTGCTCAGTGGTTCTATGGTCTGTTAACACGTGTCACAGGTTCCTGGTGTAAAATTGCATTAAGTTAAAATGGGCAGTAGTGTAGAGAAATCAGAGTTGGAAACAATCAAAATGTTGTCTTGCAAGCTGAGAGCAATGCTCTTTTGGGAGAAGGGAAGGGAATGTAAAATACTGGGCAAAGTCACTTAGAAATTTCAAGACTGCTGTGATGCATTCAATAATATCACAGGGGAAAGGAATTGTCTTTAAAAGAAACAGGCTGCCAGTTGAGGCTATTAGCCATTCTGTTACCCCTGCATCATAAAGCCAAATAGTGTAAGCTATGCAGATAACCGATGGACCAGCAGAGACAAATTATTTGTGATGTAAATGATAACTAGGTCAGAGCTGAATTATTGTGTACTTGAAGAGAACACTGAATAGTTTGCAAGATTAGGGAAAATTTGACTTCCCAAATGAAAGCAATGGGAGAAATGAAATGCATCTTGATATGAGCATGTACTGGTCCACAAAAAAAATATTCAGGGGTAAATGGAAGACAGAAAACAGATTTCTTGGTAATAAATGGGAAGGCAATCACAGCAAAACACAGTTTTCCAGTGCCAAGGACACACAGTCATGGTAACATTAATTCCCATCTCCTGCAGACATATGTAACTTTCTGGACAAATTGAAATGTATAAAATGAATGCTTTTTTATTTCTTGCTTTGTATACATACAGTTTTATGATTAATTTGTGATGACATCAGTGGCCATCATTGACCTGGAGGCAGATAAACAGACATACCTGATTTCTTGATTAAGAATGTCTGATAGAAAATTAATATTGGAGATGACCAAAGCATGAATTCAGGGAAGCTATGGAAAAGAAAATATTAATCTGATGTTAATATTGAAAACATATTACTTTGCAAAGAAGAGTCAATTAATGATTCTAAGTTTTTTGCAGTATATTCTACTTCGTAATTTAAATCTCATTATTACTCGTATTTTATTTGGGTAAACACAACAGTGGTTGCTAAAAAATTTTTGTCATTGGAAAACAATATTAATAATTTCTAACTTGTTTTAAGCTAGTAAATAAAGTGTAATTCTTTCTAGCTTTCCTACTTATCACATTTTTTTTACTTTGCTGATCTATATAGGATTAACTTTTCCCAGACTAGATAGAAAGATGGATGAAAGTTTTCTTCAGGGTAAGAACTGACTGTTCTGAAGCCTGCCAGTTTTATTCAATTCCTTTTTTTTTTTTTATTGAGCCAACTGCATTGTTGAGTGATTTTTACTCAGACTATCCCAAAACCCTCACTCAAACCAATAATCATGTGTTGATAGGTGAAATTAGTTTCAGAATTCTAATGAAGCTCAGCAGCTGGGAGACAGACAGCTCATCTGAAGATTAAATGAGAAAAATTGCCGCTTTTGCTGGTTCCTTTAGGAACTCATTTACATTCTGTCAGCTCCCATTAGGGATGGGAACTGCGAATATTGAGGAAAATATGCATGAATTCAGTGCTGAAATGGCCAATCGTGATCAGTTTCTTCCTGCTTACAAAGCTGCCAGAAGATTTTATGCAGTTATGCCTTCTGGAAACAGTGGGTGATAATCTGCTTGCTTTCAGCTGTCTCTTAATTTGAATTTAACATAGCCAAAAGAACCAATCCCCAGCATAACAAGGAGAACGCATGATAAAAATGTAATCCTAAACCTTGAGATTAATATTCCTGGAGTCTTCTTCATTCTGTCTCTTTTGGGTTTTTTGCCTTTTTTTCAACCATGGGGCTGTAAATCTTCAGTATTTCTTTTTATGTGACAGTGCCAACAGCAGTGACAAGAAAGGTACCACACAATTAACTTTTCCCTTGTTACAGCCCTGAATTTCTACGTACTTAGATATTTGGATCCTCATCTTATTGACAAGTCTTTGTGAGGTCTTCTGAGGGAGCAACAGTAGACTAGGAATCTATAGCATGCAGGTGTTACCCATTTCTCCACTGGCTTTGGTTATATTTATACACACCACATGTAGAGGTGACTGTGCCAATGAAAGAAATGCATTTAAGCATTCAACCAGGAATGTAAAAGACAGTGCATAAGTGAAGACAGGAAGAGTAATGCTACTTTAAACATGGGAAAGTGTGATGCTGTTGTGTTGCAGATTTTTGTTGTTTTCAATTTTCTGTGAATAAAGGTTGCAGAAGATTAATAAGGGCATGGGAAGGTTGCATAGAATGGTTAACAAATGTTTTTCTACTGCACCTGCAGGAGAGTTTGATGATAAATTAAGAGTTTCAATGAAACAGCCATATTTTCTGTTTTCAGGCATATTCTAAATGGTAAACTTTTTTTTTTTGTTAGATCTATACGTTTGAGTAACTTATTCCTAACAATTCTAAGAGCAAATAAAATCCCTAATACTGCTGATTTTTAATAAAGCTGAGTAGATTACTATGGATAGTCTTGTATTCTGAAGAACATACTAGCATCATTGAAATGAAACAAGTCAATTCTACAGGACATGCCAAAAGGCTTGAATCACACAGGTAGAAATGTAGCATTTGCATTACACCTACAAGGAGAGGATTGCAAAAAGAAAATTATTTTTCAAAAGCAGACATAATAAACAGCTACATTTATCATACATTTTGAAAGTGGTGCTGCACAACTCTATGGTTGTACTAAGTGTGAATACAGAGATTACAAAGACAGATAATGATTAGAGATATTAAAGAATACTTCATACATCTGCAGATACAGATTTTCAGCTGGTGCAAAGCTTTAAATGTATCACTTCATAGTCCTTGCTTCTTTGCTCCTTATTCCACTCCTCTAAAGTATATAGAAAAATAATTCAGGATTTAGAAAAGAGCCCAAAGAATGACATAATTTTTAGAAACTCCATTTCAGAGCTTTGGAGTGAAGGCTTAACTAACTGACCTTTATAAAGTAGCTTAAGGGATTTCATTATATTTACAACTATTTAAACACTAAAGAAACTTGGAAAATAAAAATCTCAATATGCACTCTATGGATGTCCTATGGAATCAGATACTATTTCAGACACATGAAACTAACACAAATTAAAAGCAGAAAGCCGATTAATTTAATGTCAAAAAACAGCGCACAGTATCAATCACTGAAATAGCCAGTACATGCTAGTAGACTGTTCTGAAATCTAAAGTTGCTAGTAAAAAACATATACAGCACTTTCCACAACACCTGTGTCAAAAAGTATTTAATGAGATACTACTTACATTTATGCATATGCTTAGCATTTCAAAAATTCAAAAGGTATACTAATTCATATGTCTAAAATTTGTAATCTATATAAAAGTAAATTCATGGAAGCTACTCTCTAGAGAGCTTTGTCTGTATCCACAGTAATATCATGGAAAAGATTCTTGTTCCATCTATGTCAAGGCATGTGGATGCCAGGGAGGTGATTAGAAACTGTTTTCTCAAAGGGAAAATTGTGCCTGAGTAATCTGGTGGCCATCTATGATGGACTTCCCACATCAGTGGATGAGGGAAGAGCTATGAGTGTCACCTACTTTGACTTCTATAAGACCTTTGAAGTGTTTCCACTCAATGTTCTTGTCTCTAAATAGGAGAGATATGGGTTTGGTGGATGGAATATAAAATGGATAAGGAACTGGACAGATGGCAGTTTCTAAAGACTTGCAGTCAACAGCACTTTGTCCATTAGGAGATTAGTAACAAGTGGTGTCCCTCAGAGGTCTATGCTGGGAAAAATATTAATCAATATATTTATTAACAGGCGCTGGGATTGAGTGGACCCTCAGCAGGTCTGCAGATGACACCAAGCTGAAGAGTGCAGTTGATTCACTTGAAGGAAGGATCCAGAGGGAACTTTTCAGCCTGGAGGAGTAGGCCTATATGAACCTTAGGAAGTTCAGTGAGTCTAAGGTCCTGCACTGGTCTTAGTACTAAGGCATAAATAGGATCACCTCAGAACTGAGAATTGAAACTGATTTTAATTACACTTGAATCTATGTGCCAGTGTTGTTTTACAAGGTTCATGACTGGTAGATATTAATTTTTTAATATTACCCTAAATGATAATGAATAATACTTGAAGATCATTTTCTTGCTTTCCTGATTTTGTTGTTGACATCTGTAATAGCATAACTGCTGGAAAAAGGAAAAAAAAGTTTAATTTATTGATTTTTTTTTTCTAGGATCTCATGTATATAGAAGAGATTTACATAGATAAATGTCATAGATTTGCATTGCTGGCATGTCTCATTTTTTTCACTGGCAGTCTTAAGTTAAGAAGCTTTCTTCATTAATTTCCTTACAGGTCAATGACCTGTATAACAGTTCTGTACTGTAAGCACTCTTATACTCTATAAATTGCCTTACATACTAAAAATATCATCTCCATATAGCAAACTATCTGTTAATGAATAGCTGAATGACTAAAATGCATGTTGAGAAATGGATAAAGATTTTGTAAGGCAATTAAGCTCAGCCTTATGCTTACATTACTCTAGCATTTGCATTACAAAGAGTATTGTACAGTCAGAAAAATAATATGAAGACAGATATGTTATTATTGTGAAACTCAACAGCCGTCATAACTAACTCCTCTGTTCTGTTTATACCATGCAGAAAAGTAATTTGTTTTAAAGCTATAACATTCAGTATTTGAAAAATAAATATTTATAAATGCACTACTGATTTACAAGGGAGGCTAATATGAATATGAAAACATATTGACCATTTGTACCCGATAACTATTTTACAAGACTGAAAAGATGAATCTGTCATACAGCAAGAAAATATATAGTCCTCTTTCAAGTAAGAACCCAAATTTCATCTGACATAATTGTATTTTACATAAAATTTTTGTTACTGCTCTTTAACATCTGTATTGAAGATGAATACAACTCAGTGCACTATAGGGTGTGTAAAACAGAACTCCACCGTCTATGATACAGTATTTGTTTGAAAAGAAATGTGGTAGAGGAGCAAGAAGGTAGAAGTCCAATGAGGGCTTTGCAATATGGAAATAGGTTGAACCAAGCATCAGACACATATTAAGTCTGCATCATATTATCCCAAGCACAGTATTTTTTTTAAAGGTTAAGAATTCTAAAAAAAAAAAAAAAAGATGAAAAACCTTGTAAGTTTTGTAAATGAACCCTAAATATGCGGCATGCGTAGGTTCCAGATAATTTACCTGCACAATCCATCAGCAGTTTTTGGCTTCCTAGGAGCTCTGTAAGTGTGGCTTTGCATGGTGCCCACAGTCACACTCTTGTGCTGAACAAGCAAGACCTCAAAGTGAATTCAATATAACTTTGAATAGATTTCTTTGGGATTTGTGCTAATGTATCTGCATGGTGTTGCAGTGTGCACTGGTGACATTTCAGAGATAGATTTGCTGAGGGAAATAACCTGGCTGATGCAGCTGTCGGACAATTTGACTGCCAAAGGGCTGAGGATCCCACAGCACTCTAGCATTGTAACACCAAGCAATTTTTCCATGTTGTCTAGTCTTGAATCATGTGGATTGAACCCAGAAACATGGATTCTGGAATTTCTAGGATGTAGACTTTTAGACGACCTATATTTTCCACTTTTTATTAGAGCTCTGTCTTCTTTCATCAACAAGAAATTGTTATTTTGGTTTGGGGTTTTTGTTTCATAATATAATTTCAAAATATACAATCTTTGATTCAATTAAATTGTCCCTCTCTGCACAGTTCTAATTAGGTATGAAGAATAGAAATAAAGATGAAGTAATGAGAAGATTAATGATGAATTCTTGCTACCTCAAAGCCTCTAGCAGCTACCTTCTTTCAAGCTGTGAGGTATAAAATGAGAATTCTGGCAATGAAAAAAAAGAGACCTTAACAAAAACTCTGACAACAGTTCCTCTAAAGCAACATTTTTCAGCCTTTCCGAGTAGATGTCTACTTATTCAAAGTTAAACTTTCATTGCCATCTCCCTTCCAGTCGCTGTAAAAGCAAGTTCAAAAATGTATCATTGAGAAGTCAATAGTCAATTTACTTGTGTAACTCTGGAAAGGTTAGAGAATCCTTTCTCCTGAGATTACAGTGTTAGGAAGCAGGTAAGTGAGATTATCTTCATCGTAGATGGTAATTACATTTTCAGCACTTTGGAAGCACCCAGTTGCCTCTCCTGACACCATAATTCTAGGACGGTAAAATGAAGCACCTTTCCTGCACTTGTATCTATTAGATTGCATACTGTGATCCCCATGTGTTTGGCAATATGCTGAACCTATAAAATATTATTACTCTGGTCAGTTAATAAGCACCAATCTTTTTCCCACTGTCATTTAAAACTTCTAGGAGATTTGAAAGGTTTGCCCTCGCAGAAGCCATACCCTACTGGGCGATAATTGCATGAATCCTGTCTGTAATTAAATTTTAAACCCGTTTCCTTGGAGCAAGTATATGACCCACTGGTCTGTAATGCCAAAAGTCTTATATGGCTTTTTTATTTTATTTTTAACCTAAGATAACAACTTCTCAATCTTTTGGAACAGTGTGTGGTTTATTAAGGATATATTGCATGTCTTCATTGCTACCTCTGCTATTTCACACTTCAGTTCCTTCAGAATTCTTTCATCAGCACCATCTGGTCACAGTGATTTACTGCCCTGGAGTTTTTTGAGTTGGTCAATAACATCCTTCTTAGAGGCATCAGCCTTTTTTAAGTCCATTTATTAATTCTTTATAAAAATTATCTTTGAGTTAAAAATTTCCTCATTGCCCTTCGAATCAAATATGAGTGTAGAAAGCTACACTTCATTTTTGCCTTGCTTTGATTCCTTTGTTCATTAGTTGATAGTTCAAAGGACTAGTAGTTATGCTGCTTTTTGCTGGTTTCTGAAAAGGCTTTAGGTTTCTTCCTGCCTCTTGAAGATGTTTTGATGATCTTAGTCAAACTTTTTCCTCCCTTATTTTCTTCCCTAATTATCGTATTATTTTTCCTTTTGTGCACATTTCTTCTGAGCTTAGTGGTAGGACTATGTTTATGTTGATGTGTAGTTATATTATGTTAATAAGCTCTCAAGAAAATGAAGATTGGGCACATTTTGAAGCTGTATAGTATGAAGAATTAGCATATTATTATGAATTTCCTATGGAGAATGAATAATTCTGTGGTAAGTGGGGTGTGATTTTGCACCTACATTTCTTACCAAGTGCCTGGGTAAATGAATGAAAAAATTTCCACCTTCAGTAAGTCCAGTACATATGTGCTTATGAGCAACTTGGGAGAGGGAGGGGAGTTTAGAGCAAGACCTCCTGATGGGCAATGCTTGATCTCTGAAGAACTTCCTTGGTCTTTGTCTCTGATCTCTGCAATTCATATGGACTGCAAGGGGAGCTTGAGAAATTCCCTTTGCATAGCCTGACCAATAAGGCTTGTCAATTCTGCTAAGAAATCACACACTCTTGAGCTGTGAGTGCTGGTCTCAGAGATAGGGTTCACCATGGCAGGAGCTGGGTTGGGCTGGTTTCAGCTCCTGCCTTGGAGCCACGAGCCTGTTACCTTCCCTGCCTGAGCCTGAGCTCTGCGGAGCCTCCCTGGGAAGGGTCCGGCACACCCAGGGCTTCGCTGCCCAAATAACAGGAGCCCGTGTGGCTGAGCCTGGGGAGGCTGCAGGGCCACGCTCACACTCAGCTGGGATCAGCCAGAAAGCAGGAGCCCAGGGTAAGAAAGAATATAAAAATTACCTGAGCAAGACCTCACAAGGCTCAGTGGAGGGGCCTCTCACTGTGATCATCATATTCCTCTCTGTGAAAGTCTTACATTATTAATGACATTTCATGTATCATCTGCTTACATGCATCCAGTGCTTTTTCAGAAAGACAGAAACTTTCAAACTCAAGATCTAGAGGAAAGGTGAATATGAACCAGGAACAGTAGTGGGTTGTTTATATGCAATTTTAATTGAATTATTAACATAGTTTTTTCTGTTACAATATAATAATTTACTCTTTTAGACAGTTAAAACACCAATAGACAATAAATTCTTCACTCCTTATATCTGGTTTCCTTTTGCTGTAACAAAAAGTTTTGTATATAATGTTTTTAAGCCTTAAGGCTTGACCCAAAAATTTCTAGCTGTGTCTGCTTTGCAACAAAGTCTTCATAATCCTTTCTCAACTCCTGATTGTTTAGCCTGGCCCCTGGTTCCTTTCAGCAAGCTCCATCATTCTCTGTGTGCCTCAAGTTCCACCGTTACTGTCATTCCATCTCCTTGCCCTACCCTTTCATTTTCCAAATATGAAGAGCTCCTCTCTCACCTCCACCTTCTGGAGGATTTGGGTGACTCAGAGTTCAATAGCTGAAACAGAAAATGCGTGACTTTCTCCAGATGACCTAGCTGCAGCCTGCTAGAGAAACAAAGCCTGCTGGAATGAGTCACCATACAAGCAGCAATAGCAAAATGATGAGGTCCCAGGATCCTTTTGTAACTAATTTCAAATTCAGACTCACATTGTTCCCTAAGAAAGCTTTTTCTTTTAAACAATAATTTTTAACTGCAGGATGGAAATTTTCATAATACCTGAGAAATGTACTGACTATCGTGATGCAGACAGACATGCTATAGGGATGCAAATTGCTTTCCTTTGATTGCATCACTTCATGAAAAGATACTGTCAAGAGAAACATTGATGTTCTTACTGTAGCTTTTTTGACTAAGAAAACATAAGGTTGAAAGCTAATCAAATAAGGTGTTTTATATAACTGTAGCCCAAGTTCAAGCCAGGTATGTAGGAAACAATGGAAAGTACCTTGACCCTTTTTTTTTATGGACAAGTTATACGCCCATTAACACGCTTATCATACTTATTTAATATGATGCAAAAATCACATTGCAATTCAAATGGGTAATTAAATTATTATGGCCTATTTGGAATTGCTGTCTATATGTTGTACACATTCTATTTAATATCAACACAGAAGCCTGCTACCATGTCATCTTCTCTATTAAAATAGCTTCTTTATTCTATACAGTACTGGTAGTTAATTTAAAAATAAACATCACCTTTGAATCCACTTAATGAATTTGAAAAAAAAATGACAGTATAATAGTTTGATCCATTATTAAAAGCATTGTGTCCAAAATTAGGCTTTACTGAGTAGCTTTTAAGGGCTTAAATGTTAAAAATGTTATTGTAATTCTAAGCAGCTATAAAACAGGCTCCATCTGGTTGTATTTTGTACAAAGATATGAATAAATACATCTAGGCCATTAGTTGGTTGGTTGGTTGGCTGACAAAGCTATTTGCAGGCATAACCAACTACATGTATCTTGTTTCTTGCATGTTTTTGTATAATCATATATTGACAGCATTAAAAATGGCGGCATGACTTAGAACAGCACATGAAAACTATATGTAAATATATATATGTAGTTCAGATAAGTATCAACTGTTGTATTCTTCATGCATGTGTGTATTTTGATGTGACAGTCCAAAGTCCAATGACACTCTTCAAACATACTGAAAATAGTACTCAAGCAAGAGCTTAGCTTCAAAATGTAAACCAGGTAAATTCTGGAAAGACATATAAAAATATGAACACATGTATATAGATACACACATATATACAGTTACTGCTGTTATTGGTGAAGTACAGTACTTAATTGTGCAATATAATGGACCATTAGAAGGAAGAGTTCTAACACCTAACTCTGAGTTTTAAATGTAATTCATGTTCAAAAATTTGTGTTGTTCAAAGAGACTTTGCTTGTTTCCTAAATCTGTCTTTTGCCTCCAATCTTGACCTAGTAAAACACAAACGCGTACGTACCGAGCATACGTATAGTTATTGGTCGTTGGTTGGTTGACATAACAGTGTGTTCACTAGTGTAATGCATTCTATTTGAATTAAAAAATATATTATTTGTCCTCATGCAATTCATAACATTATCTGTACATAAAAAAAATCACATAAAAGTCAAAAGTAGCTAATCCCATTTATTTTGCACCCAGCCAAAGCTTGATTTTTCTTTATAACTTTGATCTATGCATTTTAATTTTAAATTATTAGGTATTAGCATTTCGCTCTGTCTGGTGGGAGACCACTTCAAACACCACATAGCCTAGGCTTTAGAGTATCATCCTCCTATTTATCCTCACCTTTATATGATTTTAGGGGTTGTTCCAGATATGCACAAAGAATTTTTAACTTTTCAGTATAGCTGTTGTGCCTTTGCTTGAGTATTTAACAAAGTTAAATATATTCAGCTCTAAAATCTATTTCAAATTGATTTGCTGCTTTAATACTGAAATCTGTAGAACTGCCTACAATGTGCAGCACCATCACATTTTTTGTTTTGCTGTGAAGATTAATTGTTCCAATACAGTGAAACAGGGAATCTAAAACAAAGAGTAATTTAAGTAAGAAGAAAACTGCAGTCACATTAACGGGGATTGCTGAAAAAGATTCTAATGGTCTAACTTCTTTTTCACAGAAAACAAGAATGTTTCACATTCTTAGAAGAATTAGTATTTTCTTAAAACCATATGCTCTTGACTTATACCAAGATTAGCTACTGCAACACTTTTTCAGCTCTACCAAACTTTAATGCAAAAAGGTGATCTGAATTTGAATCAGATCCAAGATTTCTACCCAAATATTGCAAATCCACCAGAATCAGCATCACTAATTCTTTAATAGAATAGATATTTTATGAAACCTGACAACATTAGTAGAGATTTTTTACAATTGCAGATTAAGTCTTTTATGAAGAATCACAAATGACAGTCAGGTTCAATAAAACAAAGATTTCATCTAATATTAGTTTCTGGCAAGTCAATTTGCAAGATTATTTTTGCAGATTAAATTAGCTATATTGGGAGGTCACCCTCTTACTTCTAAATCAAGAAAGAAAGACAGTTGCATAATACCATAATTCTGTAGATATATTATTAACCAATCTTTCACAATAAAGAAATTAGCTATTCGCCAAGAAGGGGTGAATAAAATAAAAATGTGTTTTATAACACAATGAATATCTCTTGGAAGAAGCCCCTGGGGAAAGTCTAGCTGAACATCACTAAGAGTGAAACCTGTCTGTGTCTTAGTATTCAATCTCTGGAAAATGTAATAATTTAGCTGAGTCAGAGAAGGAAGATACCACCATTTAAACGGGCGTAGAATCTTATCTATTCTGGGCTGCATGATGCATTTGTATTCTTAAAAATGTGACTTCTGGCTTTAGATCATTACATTAATCAGAAGATATCAGTCTACCAGTAGCTGGTGACTTACAACATCCAGGTAAAACAAGTAATTAATTTGGATTTGAAAATTGCCACTAAGTTTAAACTGAGTCCCAATGTTTTACGTATATTTGTATTCATATTTGAGAAGTCTGGTTATTTTTTACTTCTAAGATAAATCCTGGATACATTCAAGACATTATAACATGAGCACAGAGACTGATTCTGGGGAAAAAAAAGAAGGAAAGAATTCTGGGGGACAAAATAGAAGGAAAAAAACCAAGTAATCCAACTTACAAATATGTTATATCTTTAATTAAACAATCTCTTGTCTATTTCCCATGAACTTTTGTCATAGATCAGAAAAATCTGTTTGAATGTCACCTTCCACCTGATTGTCTTGCTGGGACAACACTTGCTCACACCAAAACAACATAAGCTGTTATAAAAAAAGCATGAAAAATCAAAAAACCTAGAGATTTTGCTAACTAAAGAATGTTTCAGTCCTGCTGCAAAGAGTAACAGGTCTGTAAAAGGCATGCCCAAGGTCAGAAATGTGTATTTTTTTAATTTACTTATTATTTAGATTTGCCAGCAATACAAAACACCCATAGAGAAGTATTTAAAACTGTTACCCATTTAATTAATTTATATTGTAGCCTATGGGAGGGTGAGAGCTGGGACCCTGCAACCTCCTAAGCTGTGTTAGAGGTATTCAGCTCTTGCTTGAGCAAGGCTGTTTGCATGAGAATCCTTCTCAGAGCAAGGCAGAAGAAAGAGACAGAGCTCCTTATTCAGCTTCTTATAGAGATTTAATTGCAGCTCTGTCCTAGAAATTTCTAACACAAAGCCAGGGGAGATACTTGGAATCCACCTTTTATCTCTATCAGGACAAGACAGGTCAAAATGTGACAAGCAATAACAAACACAGAATTAACCTGAACTTGAGAAGGATGCTAAAGGTAGTTCTTGAAAACTTCTCTCTCCAGGGGAGAAGAGGAGAATCACTAGCTAAGCCACTGTTCCCCACAGAGCTGAAGAAGTTGCGGAGCAGAAATGTGTGAAGGGAGCAAAGTTGTGTCAGTTCTCTGTTTCCCTTGGCATTCCTTTTGCAGCTGAGGTGCGCCTGGAGCTCTGGGCTTTCTGGTTTTCTGAACCCTAACCCTAGGCCTAATCCTAACCCTAGGTGAAGCATTAAATGTTGCCTTGAGCTGAGGATGTTACCAAGCAGAAATACTTAGAGGGAACCCAGTTTTGGCACTTTTGTGTTTCACTAGGCATGCTTTTTGCAGCTGCAGTGTTCCTGGAGCTCTGGGCTTTATGGTTTTCTGAACCCTAACCCTAGTCAAAACCCTAACCCTAGGCCTAGCCCTAACCCTAAGCTAAACCCTGAAAATTCATTGGATGTAGCAGTTGCAAAGAAGATATATATGCAGGGAACAAAGTTGTGTCAGTTCTTTGTTCCCCTTGGCATTCCTTTTGCAGCTGCAGTGTGCCTGGAGTTCTGGGCTTTATGGTTTTCTGAACCCTAACCCTTGGCCTAACCTTAACTCTAACCCTAACCCTAGGCTGAACACAGAAATCGCATGGGGTGGCGCGGTGTTCCCCGCACAGAGAAACAATGGCTTTGAGTTCTGGGAAGGGTCACTCACTGAGAACCCCTGTTTGGGGTTCTCAGCCTATGGGTTCTTAACCCATAGGTTAAGATGAGTGTGTTCTCCAAATAAATGGATCATTGGACTTAAACCAGCAGAAACCCGTCTCATGTCTCATGTCTCAGACCTCCCTGGACCTGATCCTGATGCCACAGAATGCAACAAATTTATCACAGGGTGATCCTTGGCCAAGAATACAACTCCAAAGCAATATGTTAGTCAAAGTAAATATAATAACTGGCATGGTTTTTCCTCACAATAACATTTGTGTTTCATCTGAAAGTGCAAATGAATACGCACTAGGGAAATATATCCTGTTTTATAACAATGTTTACTCAGTGACATTTCTCCTCCTGCTTGACTACCTGTATAGATCATTGTTGGACTCCTTTCCTACATCATGGATGCCCCATCCCTGGCATTGTTCAAGTCCTGGGTGGATGGGGCTTTGAGCAGCCTGGTGTAGTGGAAGCTTTCCCTGCCCATGGATGAGAGACTGGAACTAGATGATCTCCAAAATCCATTCCAACCCAAACTGTTCTAGGATCTTTAACTCATTTATTCAGAAAACTGTCTCTGATGGATAGAAACATTTCCAAGAGTGTGTTTTCCTCTCTAATGCATGTGACTGCAGCTCCTGATTGGCAGGTGGGTGGATTGGCAACGGATTGCTTTATTTTTAAAGTAAATGTGCATAATCCCTGTATTCTTGTTTCTGGTGGCAAAATCAGTAGGGAACTGAAGGCTAGTATAGTAGCAAATGCAGTATCTACAAATTCTGCTAGCTAGAAGCACTAACAAATAGAAATACAAAGCTCAACTAGCCTTTGAAATGAATAAGTGGTCCTTTTAAGACAATCTTAGGCATTGACTGCTGACTATTGCAGAAGAAAATTAAGCAGGTTTTTGAAAGAATCAGAAAAATATGGAAGGGGGAAAGAGGAAGAGTAATGAAGACATGGAAGATTTCTTAAGCAGCATTTAGTCAATTATATTGTTCATCCTTCTAATTTTGTTGCACTTTTCAGATTTCTGTTTAAAAGACGATTTTCCCTTAACTGCTTCAAGCAAATTTTTGTGTTGTACCTTCTATTGGTTATGTGTCTCACATACTTCAGTTCTCATTTTTTTCATTATCTTCTTCTTTGAGCTATTCTTATTAATTTAATTATCTGCTTCTGTTTTCCTTTCATTCAGTTTTATCTTCACTTGTCTTTACATTCTTCCATCATGTCTGTTTGCTTCTGTTTAATCATTACTCCTTTCCTGTACAGGCAAAGGAAGCAATTGTCTTGAATTCTGTGAGCCTTCGGAGGTCTTTTAGCTATCATTAATGTTTTCTATGGTATGTGAAAGACTAGCTTCCCCTTGCACTATGCCACAGATGGCTGGTGCTGACCCCAAGAAAAATTCTTCCTTCATCTGTGATATGTAGAAAATTTATTGCATCGACTCCAGAAGACTTTGATGGGTTTGGTATGTTCCAAACTTTTATTTTTTAATTTATTTTTGGTAGGGTGTGAAACAGTAATAAGAAGAGTTCCAGCAATCCAAGATCAAAAAGAGACTCTGGAACCTGTACCGTAGTACCTCTCACTAACTGGGAACTCTAAATTCTCTCACTACCTTGCTGACTTTACCCTGTCATCACATAGACTTACATTCCATACATTTATGGAACCAGAGTGATCTAGCATATGAATAACATGGACACTAATGTACTAACACAGTAGACATCAGTGTTGATTTTGGTAATAATGAATCTGTTTAGGCCTCTGCTCACTACTTACAAAACCTCACTGTCTAATCTCCAGTCCTTTCTGTGAAAATGAGAAAATTTTTATTCTGAAGTATGAATCATACCATCCATTCAGTCCCCTTAATAAGTCATGAATGTGTAGAGCAGAAAGGAACCCATATTCTCAGGGAAGACCTAAATACAATACAGAATCATAGAATGGACCTTAAAGATCATCTATTCCCAAACAAACACCCACCCATGTGCAGGGACACCTCCCATTAGATCAAGTAGCTCAAGGCCTTATCCAGCCTGGCTTTGAACACTGTCAGGGCTGGAGTATATGCAACCTCCTTGGGCAATCTGTTCCACTGTCTAACAACCCTCACAGTAAAAAATTTCTTCTTATATCTTACTTAAATTTCCCCTCTTTCAATTTGTACCCATTATTCCTTGTCCTTAAACTACAGTTCCTGACAAAGAGTCCCTCTCTGGCTTCCCAGTAGGCCTACATCTGATACTGGACACCAGAGCCGCATGCAGTAATTCAGGTGGGACCTCACAGAGCAGAGCAGAGCACAGGGGCTGAATCACCTCCTTTGACCTGCTGGCCCTGCTCCTTTTGATGCAGACCAGGTTGGCTTTCTGGGCTGCAAGTGCACACTGCTGGTTCATGCTGAGTTTCTCATCAACCAACACCTCCAATTCTTTCTCCATAGGGCTGCTCCCAAGCACTCCTTTGCCCAGACTGTATTTGTGCCCAGGATTGCCACGACCCAGGTGTAGGACCTTGCACTTTGCTTTGTTGACCTTCATGACGTTTACACAGGCCCGCTTCTCAAGCCTATCCAGGTCCCTCTGGATGGCACTATCCCCTCCCTCCAGCGTGCCGACTGCTACACAGAGCTTGGTGGCAGCAGCAGATTTGCTGAGGGTGCACTTGATCCCACTGTCCCCATGGCCAACAAAGATGTTGAGCAGCATTGGCTGCAGTAGTGACCCCTGAGGGGCACCACTCAACACGTGGACAATGAGCCCCTGACCACAGCTCTCTGCATGCAGCCTTCCAGACAGCTCCTTATCCACTGCATGGTCCATCCATCAAATCCATGTCTCTCCAGTGTGGGGGCAAGGATGTCACAGGGGGCAGCGGGAAAGCCTTTGCATTAGTCCAGGTGGATGATGTCAGCTGTTCTGCCCCTATTCCCCAGCACTGTAGCCCTGTCACAGAAGATCACCAGGTTTGGCAGCCATGATTTCCCTGTTATAAAGCCATGTTGGCTCTTACCCATCACCTCTTTATTTTCCATGTTCCTCAGCAGTTTCCAGGTGAATCTACTCCATGATCTTGCTGGGCACAGAGGTGAGACTGACTGGTCTGTAGTTGCCCAGATTTTCTGCCTTTCCCGTTTTAAAAATGGGGGTTATATTTCCCATTTCTGGTCATCATGGACTTCACCTGACTGTCACAATTTTTTCAACAATGACAGAGAGTGGCTTAACAGCTTTGTATGTCATGTCCCTCAGGACACATGGACAAATCTCTTCAGGTCTCATGGACTTGTGCACATTCAAGATGTTCCATAGGCATTATTGAACCTGATCCTTTCCTACTAGTGGTACATGCTATATGCTTCCTGTTGAAGCCTACATTATAGTAGTCATTGAGAACCTTAACCTTCTCTTTGTCCAGGGTAACCAGGTATTCCATATCCTTCTGGAGAGGGCCCAGCTTATCCCTAGTCTTTCTCTTTACTGCAACATATGTATAGAAACTCTTTCTATTATCCTTAATATCCCTGGCCCCCCTCAGTTGTTGCTGGGCCTCAGCTTCCCTAAACTTGTCACTGGCTTCTCATACAATTCCCCTATATTCTGCCCAGGCCACTTATCCATCATTTTCACTTCCTTAAAGCTGCTTTTTTACTTGGAATTTGCACAACAGCTCCTTAGCTATCTGAGGCCTCCTGGCATTTTTGTGTGATTTTCTCTGTGTCGGTATCCACTTCTCCTGAGCATAGAGGAGGTGATCCTTGAAATTCAGCCAGAATTCTTTGGCCCATTTACCTTCCAGGACTCTATACTCTGGTACTCTATTGAGCAGGTCCTTGAAGAGACCAGAGTCTGCTCCCCTGAATTCTAAGACACTGAGCTTTCATACTTGTCTTGATTTCCTTTAAAGTTTTATAATATTTTAGCAACTTTGGAGATGCAGCAGAACAACCTAATAGTAAAACTGGGATTAGGATTCAGGTCTTCAGAGTTTCATTCCTGTTCTTATGTACTTTGAAGAAAATAGAGATATGAAGTCTCAAGTGTGGTAGTAATTTCTTTATTTGACCTGTCTGAAAAGATCAGCCTAAGATGCCGGCTGGGTAATTTTCTGTCAAAGCAATTAATGATGACTTTACACATATGCACACACACACATATATATGCCTAGATATTGAACTGTTTGACTGATCTCAAACTGCCCTGCTCAGAAGTAACTCCTTAGATTGTAACTGCTTTGCCTTGAATATCTGGATTTTAAGTGGAACTAAGTAAAAGGCAGAGTACCATCAAAAAGTACTAACAACAAAAATATATCTGCCGGTAAACAGACTCGATGCTAATCAAATTTTTCCTCCCCTACTCCAGTCATGAATCTTAACATTCTTGGATGAATATCAAAGCTAACCATTATTTTACTACTTCAACATTCTCTTCAAAGCAGTATCAAAAGTGGACCAAGGACAAAAGGAATTTCCATTTGGATTTAGTAAAAAGTGTCTCTTTTCACAGAGACCCTTCCCCCTGGCAGACAAAAATATGATAAATTACTATTTTATTTCAGGTTTGTTTTACTCTCTACTTATTTGGCCTTTTTGCTGAAAATGCTTCTATATATTCCTGAATGTAAAACATGTCTGCAGTCCCACTAAGTTAATGGGATCCATACACTTTTGGTTAAACAATAGTGTTTATATAAGATCTAGAAGTCTGAATCTGTATGATGTTGTCACTTGGCCTGTCAGCAGTATGAGTAGATTACTCATTTGACAATAGTGATTTATAGAATTAATCTAATTTCCTTAGAGCTTTGTTTTCATAATTTGTTTCATAGGACAAAAGAAATAAATGGGCAAGTAAAAATATTTTTCCCTTTTTTCCCCCAAACTTTAGTCAGCCTCCTGAATTACAAAATTTTATCCCTGGATTTTCAGTCAAATATCTGGAATGACTGAACAATCTATTTCAGAGTTACCCTTCTCCTGATTTTCTTCACTGCTTCACTCTCCATGGAGAACTACAGAAACCTGTGCTGTGAAGTGCAGCTGGGAACAGGGCAGCCTAAGTAAGATGATCACTATATTTTCCTCTTCATAATATAGCAGAGAAGGAAAGCGAATTGCAGTTAATAATGTGCCTTGCTTGAGTACTTGTTCCACCCTTACTGCTGTGGCACCCTTTACCTTACATGCTTTTAATGCAGATACAGCTTATTTTTTGAGTTAAAATCATATCCAGAATAGAATCATGTTTGTGTTCAGTAGTAAAAGATAAAAAAGGTCAAATTCTTCTAAGTCAGACTTATATTCACAGATACATAGGAAGCAAAAACTCAGATGGGGCACTTAAATTTCATCAGCTGATACATGCAATGTGCAGGATTTTAAAAGATATAAGTATAGACTAACGTCTAAAAATTCTGATGTTACCCCAGAGAATGTCAGTATATGCACTTCTTTCAAGAATAGGTTTACTTAATGTTACAATCACATCATTGATATTGTCCTCCCTAGGGAATTTTAGTTTTATCCAATAATGATAGTCACACTGTATAATTAAATTTACTTATTGTTCCAACCCCTCTCCCATATCCCCCTTGTTTGCCTGACACTCTCTTCACAGCAACTGCATCATTATTAAGTTTTTCTGTGCCAAAAAACTGGCAGAAATAGTGGTCTGAACACCTACAAATTCAATTATTCACTAAAACATCCTGCAGACAGAGAAGTGTTTATATCACAGCTTTGCAAAAAGAGAAATTGATGAAGAAACATGAAGTGCCTTGTCCACTACCATGGAGCTGTCAAAGTTAGTGCCAAGGTTGGATTCACTCATGATTCATATCCCTGTCCTTGAAACACAAGAAGATATCACTCAAGGTCCATGAAAACCCCTGACTGCAAAAAAAAAGACCAGCATGTTTCTGCAATGTCTCATAATTTTCTAAAACTTTGGGATACAGAGAAACACAGGTGAGCATGGACCATAATGTTGGTATGAAAGATATGGTTAAATCATAAATAGGAACAGCTTCTTTGGTCAAAATCTTGCATGTGAAAATGAAGGAGCAATGGGCAGAGGCATATGAGGCTCCACAGGAAACTACAAGTTATAAAAATTTTCAATGCGAAAGATAAAGAAATCCAAGAAAATTCTCATGAAAGTATTTGGCATTTATATTTGGAAGCTGGCATGGATTTAAAGTACAATTTATCCTGGACTTCAACAAGGACATAGCATGTGATCTAATACTGTATCTTCCTTGAAATTTATCAGTCATAATTCAGCTGACTATTTCTAGTTCTCACTTTCACCTAAATCAATTTCTTGGTCAATTGTATTTCAGGTCCTGTCTTCCAGTCTTCTCTTTAAATCACATAGGTTTTTCAGATGCCCCTAGCTGCTTCACATTTTAAATCTCTTCAAGTTTTAAATCTCTTCAAGCTTAATTAACTCACCATTTCCATTGTTCACTTAGAGCTGCATCAGCTTTTTGATTTGCTTTATTTTTGACGTCTGCTTCAATTTCTGGATTTAAATGATCAGTTTTATATCAACTTTTCAATCATTCATCTCAGACATCTATTTTTGCATCTTGCTTTAAATCACATCAACTTCCATACTGATGTAAATTATATATTCTATTACTTGTTCTTGGTATATTGACTTAAAAAAGATTTCAAATTTGTTTAAGTCTCTGTATATTTGTTGGGTTTGTAGTACTTTTATGTGTAATGCCAGCTTAAAGACTAAATTGAAAATTATTTTCCACTTCGAAATATTGTAACTGGCAACATAGAATTCTTAAAATAGAATGTTTCTCCTTAACAAAGACCTAAAACAAATTTTCTGAAGTTAGTGGGAATCTTTCCAAGAAGCATTTAGGAAAATGCAAAGACAGCATTTTAAAAGAAATATACTACCACATTATTAAACTCAGATCCATTCTCACAGGAAAGATCAAATATGACATAAATTTAGGATAGAAGTTAAATTTTAAAATAGACATAAATTATAAACTGATACTATTTTAGTAACACCTGCTTCTAAATGACAAGTAATGTAAGCAAATATAGCTTACCAAGCTGATCTGAAAGAAGAAAGACAAGATCAATTTTGGCTTTGACTCAATCAGAAAGGCAGAAAAGAGTTGACTAACTCTACTACAGTTACTTCTGTAGAAAAGAAATATATCTGCCTTTTTTTCTGACCCTGAAGGCAAAGAATATAGGATTAATGTGCTACCATCTTAATTGGTCTGGATGTTCAGCCATATACTACCTGCTATATGGTTGCATTTTTCAAGTTAAACATGGAGATGTTAAAATCTTATTACTCAGCTGCACAGAAAAATAGATTGACATGCAAGCAACACTAATTCAGTTTGGGGGACTTTCTGCTATTATCCTGTATTAGGCATCAAGTTGGGTGTCCTGCTAAATGCAGGTACCTGAGCTAGTTACTTTCAGAGCCAATGGAAGGAAAATGACGTCATGGCATGCTTCATTTCATCAGCTGAATAACACCCTAAAAATGTCTATCCTTTGTGAACAAAAGGTAATGACTAACTAAATCCTAAGTTTAGGTGTAGAATTCTGCACTGTGGGTGTCTTCAGCTAAGCAAGGTTCAGCTCACCCATTGTGCATAAAACATGGTGCAATGTGCAGGACCTCCCACAGGAGTTTTTCCATTGCGGGCTGGTGTAGAGTGATATGGCAATGTGGCTGATGGTTTGTGCTGATCACACATCTTAAATTACATCAGTTTGATCTACTAATATGTGAAAATGACAATGTCCATACACAAAAAGATTCAGATAAATCCTAATCTGTATTAAATGGAAAATGGCTAAATAACAAAAGCAAGTTAAAAAAACAAACAAAAGCAATGGTTTTCAAATTAATCTGTTGATCAAAAAACTGCCCAGATGTAAAGGGTGGGATGGGATGGGATATGCTTTGTACTTAGTACTACTGTGATGATATTGCCAAATAAAATGTATAGATATTTTGCACAAATACATATGCAGTATGTCAACATAGAGGGACAAACAAATATTTGTGGTTAGTCCCTGGAAGTATCCAAATCATGATTCTTTCAAATTAGAGAACAGTGAAGAAGGTAAGCACAAAGGACTGTGAATAAGTAACATTTATTACCAAGTCCATGAGGATGACTGGGAAAAGAAAAACAAACAAAATAAGCAGCATCAGAAGCAAATAAAAGCACCTTTTGGGGTGGAGGATTGAGTAGCATAAGTGCATCAGGAGTAAGTGAGGAAGATGGAATAAAATGACAATTCCACTTCATTGTCTGACTTCTTAAAGAGCGATGAAGCCTGCTCACCTCAGTTACAGGAACTTAGTACCTTCAAGGGCCATAGCTATTGTTAGCAGCAATACAGAAACAACTCCACTGATCAGTTTTTTTGTTCTTGGCATCAGTCCTAACAGAATCTCTAATTACCTAAATGATGCAAATCTTAATCTATAGACAAAAATATTTAGTAGCAATACTTATAAATTCAGCATATAAATTATTATTACTTTAAAATTGATTGAGCCAGAGGTCCGTTCCAAATAGCAAAAACAAAACTCAGTGCTAAAACACGTGAATTACAACTGCTGCAGTTATCTGTGTCTCAGAAATTCCTTAGTACCTTGAAAGGAAATATGGTATGTTTTAAAATTATCTGGTTCAAATTGGAGGCTTAAAATAATTATAACAAGGATCACTGAATGACAAATTGTTGTTGCCTACTGCATAAGATTAAATGTGTAAGAAATCTACTTATAGACCATGACAAATTTTAATAATAACAACATTTTTTCAGGGACTATTAAGAATTTTTCTATGGCATAGGAAGTTTGCCTAATCAGTAAGTTTTCTTAAGGAGAAAAAGACTTTTTTAAGGCCTATCTCCTTCAGGTAAAAACAATGAAGTTTTTGTTGTCTAAAGTAAATGGGAAGGAAGATACAGAAAGAACAAGATTTTTAGGACAGATTCTTTCTTTGTCCTTTTAGTACAAATATATTCCTTCTTCTCTTTACTCCTTCTCCATCCTTGCAGCTCTTCCCTAAGAAGAGAAAAAGGTGAAAAAAAGGCTTTGAAACTTCCTTCTTGTTCAGTCTTGGAACAGAGCCGAAAGTCCTGCTGTAAACAATTCCTTCTGCCCCTGACTTTAGGAGGTAAGATGGAAAACTTGGTAGGGAAGAGAAGTGAATCCACCACTAACCAGCTGATGAAAAAGTGATTGATATCAGACTTACATATAAAAATATAATCTGTGAAGCAGGTAGAATAGCTGAGAAACTGCAAGAGGTGGACAGCATAATTGATGAAATGAAAAGGAATTATGGTCTGAAGGGACAGAATTATTTTGAGGAACAGGTCTAATTCCAGAGGATCAGCATGAACAAATCCTTCGAGGCTGTCAGGGTGCTAAGCAAAGACCAAAATCATCTTTCTGACACATGCAAGGCAAATTGTATTGTTACATAAATCACTTCAGGAATAACAAGGAATTTCAGAAGCAGAAGACGGAAAAAAGAAATCCCCACAAAACTCCTCAGCTGTATGTTCACCTCCTTTCCGTAACCTAGTATGAAAAACTGAGTAAATGGCAAAATCTCTTAGAGCTGATTCTGACCTCAGTGTAGGATTGACCAGGCTGTGAAAAAAAGTTCTATCTGGACAGATAAACATTGAGTCCTGTAGCTTCTTGCCAAATGGAGAATTACTGTATTTTTATTTTTTGTTTCATTAGACTACACATTTTCACAAAAGTTGTAGAAACTTTAGAAGAGGCTCAGCTGCCTCAGCTTAAACCTGCAGTCCCATTTTAGACACTTTAAGTGTAGCAGATATGACAAAAGTAGTAAATCAGTGTGTACTCTTCTGCAGAGGCTGCTGGAGACTTGGTGAAATAATAACTTTATTTAAAGACCTTGAAAATACAGGCACAGAACAATATAGGCAGCCCCAGAACTGTAAACCACTTACCAGTGATCAACTACCTCTTATCTTTGGAATACTGTGGTAACACAACAAAGAACATGCTTCCAACATAAGAGAAACACATCATAGACAACACATTCACATGTATGTCGATTTACAGACCACTGAAGTATGAGTAAGGTGTATTAGCAAATATAAAATTGTTCTTAAGCAACATCTAGAGTTAAGAAGGAAATCACCAAGACCACCATCATAGTCTCAAAAACCCTGAGGATATAGAATAGAATAGAATAGAATAGAATAGAATAGAATAGAATAGAATAGAATAGAATAGAATAGAATTATGTATATATTTCCCCTTCTGCCTTCTGCACTGAAATTTAATGGTACAGAGGGACATAGAGGAGATGAGCAATACACCAATAAATAGCATTTATCCTTGTAAAGGCACATATTTAGAATTATAAGTATCATTGTACCTGGAGTAGAAATAATTCTTTGGTTAGTTTTTAGGTCTAACACTACAGATGTGTTCTTAATTTTGAGTCTAAAGTGCATTCAATTTATTCCTAACACACTTTTGAATGGGAAAGGCTTGTAGGGATGTATAAAAGAAAGCTATTATACTCTAAAAGTGACAAAAAAGAATAAAAAAAAAGACTCATTTTGATTGAATGAGGACTGTCCGGAAGGACATCTTAATCTTAACTGATCAATAATCTTGGAGGCAGGGTTGGGATAGAACACCATTTTGTGAGTTGGTGAGTCAAGACCTTTTGACGCAAGAAAAGCAAGGACTCTTCATGTCTAATCCTAAATGCAAGACTGAATAAAATGCAGACAGGTTTTTTTTATATTCACTGTAAGGATCCTAATTTTTTAACATAGGACAGATATTTTGTCTGGAATGAGAAACTTTAGTATAAACGTGAATATGCTTTGTTCTTCTATCACACTTACTCAGAAGATGTGTGGCAGAATCGTCAGCACATATACATTGCTCAGATGGATTTGAGTCTTTCTGCTGAACACATTTCAATTTTGTAACTATAAACATTTCTTTACAATGAATTAATTCTTAATTCTACAAATTCTTCCTTAAGTTTTAGCTGAAATTATTCACTACTTTAAATTATTCTAATTTCATAACCAGCCTAAAATCAGCTTTGCTAATTAGACTGAGAAAGCCATAGAAGAAGAGTTTATTTTTATTGTTGTGATTATACACTCTCCTTTAGGAATGATAAAATCATAGAATCATTGAAGTTGGAAGAGACCTTCAAGATCATCTAGTTCAATGGTCAACTCAGCACCACCATAATCACCACTAAACCATGTCCCTAAGTGCCATATCTTGACCCTTCTTGAACACTACCAACTCTCTGGGCAAATTATTCTAATGTCTAACCACTCTTTAAGTGGGAAAAAAAACCAACTCATATCTAATCTGAACCTCTCTTAGCACAAGTTGAGGCCATTTCCTTTCATCTTTTTACTCCAGACTAGGCAGAAGTTTTTCAGATAATTAAGAAAGATCAGTGAGGTCCCCTTTGAGCTTCATTTTCTCCAGACTAAAGATGATCTTTTTTCAGAATTATTTCTTAAGATGAAAATCTTTAAGAGCCAAGAGGAGCATAAACATTTGACATAAGCACCTTATAAACAGCAAGGGCAATGCTGACAGCAAAAAAAAAGATGAGAAAATGTAAAGTTTTACTGCTTTGTTAGGAACATGGCTCAAATGGCTTATAGATTGATCCTAGTTCTAATTTTTGTGAATAACTTGGAAATTGTTCAGTCATCCGTTATAATGTTGAGGAAAGCTAAATTTGTACACCTCCCTTTACAGTTTAGAGAGAGGCTTTAGCTCATTATTTTTAATCACACCTCTACTTTGGTTACAGTTTAAAATCTGTCATCTAGAAATCCCTGAAGCTTACAGTGTTTCTTAGTTTGCTGGAAATATTTTTGCCTTTGGCTGCCCTTAGGGTTGAGGCTAGAAGAGCATAGGGAAGTATGCCAAGATCTTGGACAGCCACTCTACTGGGTCTGTGGAACTTTAAAGTATTTTCCTTGAAGGACGGAAAAAAAATAATCAGAGTGTTTGAATACTGGGAAATAATCCCCCAACAAATTCAATGAGAAAAAATAATAAAATTGAGAGTACTTGTACTGCTTTAAAGCACTTGTATTCTACATCTGGGCAATAATGTTAAACTCTTTTACTAAAAATGTAGCACCTCTGACAATATAATCTATG
Source organism: Anthoscopus minutus (assembly GCA_013399455.1). Classification (NCBI taxonomy): domain Eukaryota; kingdom Metazoa; phylum Chordata; class Aves; order Passeriformes; family Paridae; genus Anthoscopus; species Anthoscopus minutus. Next base: position 29,177 of record VWYI01027247.1, read on the forward strand.
AATGAACTGTTAATAATTATTTTGCTCAAAAGAAAAAAAAGTCGTATTTCTGGTTGTACTAGCTTCTAGATATTATAGTAAACTTGTTTTCATTAGTACCATAAATAACTTTTACATTTCCTTATGGAGCAATTTTGCTACTTCATTTTCCTCTCCTCATCTTTAATTTTGTTTGCAAATAAAAAGGGTAGATTCCAAAAGATAAGTGAAACAACACTATCTTCCTCAGCTCTATAGCATGCAAGGTGATCTATGTACAGTTGTGCATTGTCATTGTTAGTGAACATTATTGTATACATTCATCAATCTGAAGGGTGTTAGAGCAGCAGCTGAGATTGTGTTCATTGCGTGGTGCCTACAATTCTGCTTTCTGTCTGACACAGCTCAGATGTGAAACTCTAATAAGGGATAAAAAAAATGAAAACCAGGATCAAAAGTAGTTCACAAAAGGCAGGTACTAAAATGGTAGCTATCTATAAAGACAAAATAACCAAACTCAACATTAAATTATATTAAAGAACTTTCTGAAGCATTGATTTTCAAAAAAATATCTACTAAAGTAAACATTTTTATGGAAATAAATATAGGGAATATTTTTATTAGGAAATAATATTTTGTTATTTTAAAAAAGTCTTAGAATGTTGAACATCAAAAAATAAACATACACTTCTTGGGTCTCCTAAACAGAGTCTGGTTTTCCAAGTACTTTGACCTTCCTTAGGACACTCTATCACTCTGCAGTGAGAGAAATAAATTAAACTTTGATGTTCAGAGTTATGGAGGCTCCCTGCATTCCCTTGAGTGAATCTGGTCATTGTTCTTTAAATCAATCAATTAAAAAATGTTGCATCCCTAAACTTGAATGCTCAGTGCAGCTCTCAGGAAGACCAAGTGTTCTGATTCCTTGAGATGCTGGATTTTACTGGAATCTTCACAGTCACTGTAAAGGTGATGGTCTCCACATGAACAGAAAGAAACTAGGTTGGCACAAGCACCAGTAAACAAAATATAGCAGCCGGCCAGAGTAGGAGAACTCAAACAGACAAAACAATCTGAGAAGATAAACATGACCTAGCATGTCATTCTAAAAATGCCAGACACTCAGGACTGTTAACTATTTATCAGTCCTGAAATTAGATAAATTTGATGACTTTGAAGAGGAACAGTACAAAGCTCAGGGATTTAGAGCAATGTGAGCAGTGTAGAGGTGCTATGCTACCACTCTGCAGAGAAATTAATTTTTTTTCTAGTCAGGAAAAAAAATGTGATGAGCATGTCAGACTAACAGGGAATTTCTGGTTTATATTTGCTTCAGATTAAACACTCATGGATATTTGAGCTGCTGAACATGTTACACAAGATATGAAGTATGTTACACAAGATATGAAGATTTTTTTTGTCTTTGTTATGCTTTATCTGGGTTTTTGGACGAGTAAAAGTGAACATCATAGGGACACATATTGAAATATACTGCTGGAATATATAGGTACTAAAATAAATTAGTGTGTATTCTGATATTTTATAGGAAACTTACTTTGTAAAGTTCATAAATGAAAACATTTCTTATAGGAAACGAGAATTTTAGAAAAATAATCCTGCACTTAATGTTTATCATCTAATGGCAATATTTATTTTAATTTAGGTAGAGTATGATGTATATATATTTTAATCTCATGGTTTGTTGAACCACATGTAATAAACTCAACAAATCCCTGTATTTGCAGCCTTGAGAAGAATTATTTGTAATCTTATATCCACAATAAACTTTAAACACTTTAATTTAATTTTCCAGATCTTGACTGTCTCCGAAATATAAATAAATGCATTTTCAGTGGGAAGGAGTTGGTATTTTGCTTTCTATCATATGGTAGAGTAGTGGCTTCCTCCATCCCTAGTGATCACACAAGTGAACATGATGAACTGTCTTCAGTCTTCTCAGTCTGTCTTCTTAATGTAACGGAGATATCACCTCTATTAATTACTTGCTAACTTAAAATATTGTGGAATATACTGCTTAGAGTGATATGAGTCAGCTGTCATAAGGTAAAAAAGGCTGGCAACTTCCATACCATGTGTATGTGTTTTATGGTGTATTTTCTAGATGAAAATACCCAGAAATATCCACATAAACCAAAATACTCATAATTCAGTGATACACCAATCCTTTTTTCTTGCAATTTAGCAACATAAGAATATAAATGGATGTGTGTTTAAAATGTTTCTGGATACAAGAAGATTATAATTTCTTCCTGTTTCACTTGATCAAATTCAGATAAATAATCAGGACTCAATCTTTTTCTTCATGTTGTTTTCAGCACATAAAGCCATTGAAGACATTTTCAGCAAACAGGAATACAAAAGTAAGGGCGTAAAAGTGTACAGAAACAGTCATGAATATATAATTCCAGAAAGAGTTAGCTATTTTAGGATATCATAGATGTTCTTCAATTTAAAAATGCATTAGTGTGTCACCACATTTCTTCATATAATGTGTATATACAATTTTCTCCAATTGTAAATGCACCATGAAAGAAGATTTCTGATTGGATTTTTCATATATTTCTATGGAGCTTGGCAATGATGATAATTCTATGATGGACAGAAATCTGCAAATTAATTTGTTTCTTTATTTACTCTTCTGATTGTTATCCATATACAAATATAAAAGAACACTGAGTCAGCAGTAGTTAATTTTCTTCAGTACATAGGATAGTAAAGCATATTATGCAGTTGGACTAGAAATGCTGGTAATTAAGAGTTATTGAATCTGGCCGGAAACAATTACATTAATTTCCTTTGATTTTATCACATTGCTCAAAAACGTTATAAAACATAAAGATAAATGCATAAAATCCCACTAATATAAGGTTTTATTAAGGCCATAAAACAAAGCTAGTCAATGAATGAGAGAATGTAAAATGACCTTTATCTTTAATGGTGTCTCTTTGTTTTTTTATAAGCTCGTGATGAGAGGATGTAGGCCTGGCTTCAACCTTGGTGTAACTCCACTGAAGTTAGCTGAGATACACCAAACATGGTTTTGCCCCAAAGGATTTTAGATTCATTTATTTTAAATGAAGTCTATACATATTTTAAAATGAGCATTGCCCTTCAGAATGCCAAAGTAGTGAGTGTAAAAAGAAAGATATCGTGAAAGATAAAAGGAAATATGTGTATTTTGAAATATTTTAGGACAGAAAGTCAAACAATTTAACCACATTACCAGCCTCATTTATCTGAAACATTTTGCTTATACAATGCCTGTGAATTAAACTCTGGTAAAGACAGGAGAGAGCAAATCATATGCCCCTTGTGCTTCTGATTGACTTGGAACCTTCCTAAAAGGGACTGCATCATTCACTTGTTGGGCATGCTGTCATACTCAGAGAAATGGAAAGAAAGAGATGATGTCTTTAGACATGGTTTGCCATCCCCCAAGACAAAAGGGTGAGTAGAGCCTTTAGTTAACTTTTAAAAATACATTTACAGCCTTATAACTGCTGTCTGAAGAGAGTTATACACTGCATAGAGACGTGCATGTTCAATCCTTCCCCTAAATCTTCCTTCCCAGTGTGTAGAAAGATGGGAGAAAATGCAGAGGCTATGGAATGCTACCTTGCTCCACTGTCAGAGATGGAAGTTAATTTTTAAAGCTATGTAGGATCAGCTGCTGTGTTTGTGTTGCTACATGAATTACAGATCTAGCAACGAACTTCAAAGTGATCAGAGTTCCCTCTTCCATCTACTCTGTTGTTTTTTAGCCAGGTGTATGCCCTAGTGTCCCCCTCTTGGCTTCCAGCTGCTGCTTCAAAAGATTGCTAGTCTCCTGAAAGTCCTGAATTGTGTCTGCAAGCTTCATATTAATGTATGAGACATCATAGGGCAAAAGACTGGCTGTAGCAGGCTGTGTATGAGCTACTGTACCTCCTTCTATGCAACACAAGGAAAATACTACTATTTGATAGAGTCTGAGTAGGATGGAGAGGAAAGCATAAAATACATTTCCTTTCTGCTATTAGCTGAAAGGACTGAATCTACTTGCATATTAGGCTACAGTAGAAACCATATCTCCATATCAACCACAGTTAAAGGACTCTTTACCTGAGGCAAACAGTGAATATGAAATCTTGCTATTTGTGAGAGGCTAATAAGGGAAAAATTATTCTGAAAAATTATTCTGAAAAATTATTCTGAAAAATTATTCTGAAAAATAAAGAACTTTTTGTTGGTTCCTGTTTGTGTGGTTTTGTGCTCATGCAAGTCTATTCTCCTGTGGCATGTTCAGCAGGATTAAGCTTTCCTTAAGTGAAGGCAGTGTTTTAGGAATCATGGTAGGCAGATTTACAAATATGTACATTATATCTAAACAGGGAAGAAGATGTCTGCTGGGCTGTAGCCAGCCTCCCTTACCAGTGAGCACATATACTACTCAGGATGAAATTACAGCCAGCTAGGATGTGTGCACATGCTGCTTCTGTTCTACACAAGAAATTCTGTGACATTCTTCAATATGCTCTGTCTGGAAGAATCACTATGAAAGAGTCAAATCACTTACCTATGCTAATGACACAATCATGTTAAATTTGGTTGTATATTTAAAGACCTATAGTTTAAAAATGATACATATTTTGTTACCCATGTCTCCACTTGCATCAATAAATTCATTATCAATAGTTCCAGCAACGATAAGGAACCTACAAGTTGGTGCTGAGACATTAGACCCTGGATATACAGGAAATTCCCTATTAATTCTCTAGGGATTAATTTTTCATGTTACCTCTGCTACAGGCTGAAAAGTGGGGAACAAAAGAGCCAATGTCCCAAAGGAGAGGAATTTGAGTTTGACAATAGAATGCAATAAAGAGAAAGAAGGTTATAGTTACACATACGTATCATAAATATGTATCTTCACCTTGCTTAGATGCTAAGCTGACATGTTGGGTTAGGCATTCAGGTAAGATTTGGTTTCAGACAAGAAAAACTCTTACACAGATGTTTCAGTTAATCTGTTGCATGTCTCTCCCATAGAACTGGCTGGATTTTGACCCAAAGATATTATAAAGAAAGAAAGATGTAATTTTTTTCCTTAGATTTCTATCAGTTTCTTCTGACTTCTAAAATTAGTTTAGAAAAAAGATCACAGTAACACGGGGATTGTTACACAGTGATTTTGGGATGAGATTTTACAGATTATGTTTATATTGGCATGCTTCTAGAGTAGCAGGTATAGACACGAATGCCTGTGAGACTACCATCAATGCTGAATGCATGCAGAAAAATACCTCTTCCTTCCCATATTCTGAATTTGTTATTAGGAAGATTGATACTGGCTTCTCATGTTAAGTATTACAGATACATTAAGAACCAGAAACTCTTACTGAATAACTTCCTTTCAAAACAAATAGATGTGTAAACTAATTTCATCTGACCTGCAGCCAGAGAATGATTATTTTATCAATTTCTCACTATACCTTTTCTCTTTAACTGCAGTTTTCATTTTTATTCCAGAAGTGGTAAAGACAGAGTTATCTGTAATCTGCTACATGAATCTAAACTGTATAATTCTTAGATTGAGGAACACTATGCTGTTTATCATTTATTAAAAATAACAGTGCTATTACAGAACTAAAGCAGATGTTAACATCAATCTAACATAGTTAATTTGCTCATCTATTCTGATATTTAGAGTTAAACCTCAATAGAAATAATAATTGGGAGATGAAGAGCTCAGATCTGAACTCATACTTAGATAGATGATCAGATAGATATCAGCTCTTGTTGGGAGTTAGAATTTTATTGGGATGGGACAATGCTTGAGTTTGTTTGCTTTTGTTAAGTATTGCAGCAAATTGCTGATTTTTATTTTCTAAAGAAAAATGCAAAAAGAGGTTTTCCTTTAAGTTTTCTTAAGCAAAAAATACCTACAATCAGTTCTCTCACTCTTTCATGAAGGGCAGTACACAGTCCTGTAGATGTTTTTTATAAGCAGCACACTCAATTACTTCTGTTTGCTGTATTCTGACCTTTTCATTGGAGCCCTTTATGTCCTTTTCACTACATCTGGGATATGCTAATCAGACTCCTGACACAGATTGAAATTAATTGATCACATTATCCCTGAAATGCTTTTGGGTTTGGTATTTTTGCACTGGCTCAACTCCCTGTTCCTTCTGCTGATTGAAAAATGTGATTCCACACCAAACAGTGCATGTCTTTAGTTGGCATTAGCTTATGAATGCTTGCTGTAAGTCAAACAGTTGCTGGAAGAAGTCCTGCTTCTCTGCTGTGCACACACTGTTTATGGTTTGTTGAATTCTCTGAAGATCATGAAAGTTTCAGAACACTCACCTTCTGTTTTGATGGGTGGGAGGAGCTGACAAATACTGGAAGGATTAAGAAATTTGTTTTCTGATAGTCTAGATCCACCTAGTGAGCATCGTTTACCCTGATTTCTAACTAACTTCTAATTTATATTTTTTTTTATTTTTTTTATTTAATGGAGGAATCTCTGAAAAAAAAAGGAATTATACTGCTCTGCCAGACAAAATTGTTCTGGGCAACTCTTATGAATGACAAGATGAGGGATTCAGAAATGTGAAATGTGACTTAGAAACATTTTAACTGTTTTTTTTCACCTGAGGTTTTCTTTCAGCAGGTCACAGACATTCTGGTTCTAATGCAAGAGAATGCTCTATTGGCTTGATGATAAGCATTTGCATTACATCCCTGCATTTGCAGATTCCTTGAGATATTCTTTTTATGCTCTACATGAGATACCAAACCAGGCACATTTTTAATAGTTACTGAAATTTTGGAGATAAGTTTTGTCATAGATTGTAGCTAGGGAAAAGTGTCAGCTTTCTAACTAAATACTCCCTTATTTCATAAAATGAGCATTCCACTTCCACAAAAATATGAGCCATCTTCAAAAACAATACACAAGTGGTCTTTGCTCTAGTTGTTAAAGTTACACATAAAATTATTTATCCAGTGGATTTCCACAATTTAAAAAAATGACAAGTATAGTAAGCAAGACACAATCTTAACTTGGCACTGAAAAGACAATTGTGAACCTATTTTTGTACTGAACCTATTTAAATATGTAGAAATATTTTTGTCTTTATATTATGTTCCTTTCATTTTCATATTTTGAAAGAAGTCACATTTGAAAAAAAACCAGTTTGATTTAGAATCAAATCAGAGTCAAATCAAATCTGTTTGGCTTCTCACTCTGAACGCCTTACAAATAACAGGCCTGTTGACTTATATGTTACTACAGACTGAATATCAAGACTGGTGCTGTTAACAATCTTTTATCCACAAAGGGTCTACCATTTTATATTTTCATAGCAAAACAGAGATTTTAAAAAAAAGTTCTTTTTGGCACATGCAAGCAACTTATCATACTGCTTTCTTTTAATCTTTATTTGAGAGACAAAAGAAAAGGCTAAAATTACACTTCTAGTTTCAGATAAAAGGTTAAGACTCTTTTATATCTTAATAGGAACTTATTAATAAAAACTTACTGGTAAGTATTGCAGCATCGCTTACAAATACACATTGACAAACACATATTAACAACATACAGGTTTTTCAACTAAAAACTGCACTGATTTAAAGGGTGTAGAATTCCCTTCAACACAAGTTTGATAAAGCAATTCTGCAGAAGAGTGCAGCCATGTTAAGTGATGCTGAAAGTATGGCCATCTCCAGCTGCTATGGCTGAGGACTCCCTCTTGCCCAGCTGTCAGAGCCAATTTTGAGGACCAGGGGTCTCTGCCCAGGCTGAGGAGCACAGTGGAAGCTTTCCTGTTTGCAGGTACAACCAGTAGCAAAGCTGGTCACTTACTCCAGAGACAGGCACACAGATGGACACACAAATGGCAGACACACAGGCGCACACACACGTGTGCAGGACACTGGCATGGTCGGTCACACGGGTGTCACAGACAAGGCACAGCCTTCAAAAGTCCTTGAGCTGCAGAGGCAGCAGGCCACTGGTTCAGGCACACACATGGCCCTCTCCACATTCACAAACACGTCCACATTTCTGGTTCCCTCAGGAATCAGCAAAGCCCTTTAGTCTGCCTGGCACCCCTGCCACCTGGTCCCCACCCATGGATCTGCTCTTTGCTCAGTTGCAGCAGTCACACAAGCACCTCACAATAACTGGAGCTCCAGGTACCAGTGCGAACCCTCCACGCACTGGGTATCCCTGGTCAGCTTTAAGGCTTGCCAGAGAACATTCAAGAACACTGCTCAGAGCCCCAGCAGCCAGCATACGGCACATGGCCTCTGTCCTGTGGTGCCGCTCCATCCACCAGCACAGAGCTCCTCACGCACACTGGTGCCCTGAGTAGTTGTTTTTTGGGATCTGCACCATTCCCACTCTATGGCTGGAGGTTAAAGATGCCTGCTCCTTGAAGCTGCTGAGACCACACTCACTCCTATAGCTGATGCCACAGGCTAGGGGTACCCATACCCCTGCTCTGTGTCCCATAGCTGGAAAATTCCACTCACACATATACAGCTGAAATTCAGTCCCTGTATTGCACAAATACACACAAGACAGAGGGTGGGATTACACAGAGAGTTAAGAAAACGCTTAAGAAGGAGATATGAGAAGATAGGATAGACTGAGGTGATCAGGCACAGGGCTGTCAGAGAAGTATACTGACTGATCCCATCTTTCATATAGCTGCTCCATTTTACACCATTTTCTGTTTGGCCCTCACTTTGTTGCTCCATGCTTGCCTTTACCCTGCACATTGCCTCAGCAGTTGCCATAGTCCAGCAGACCTCCCATGTATGAAAAGTCAGTGTCCTGGCTTGCCTGCAGCTTCCTGAGAGCACATCATTTAGTGTTAATGACCAGGTTTGTTTCCTGTTCTCTTTGTAAACATTTATAGCTCAGGTTTTATGTCTCTGTGTTGTCTTCCTCCCCTTCCTTATCCTTCCAGCTGAATAAAGGAACATTCTCACCATCCATATGCCCTTAATGATTTGAGTGACTAATCACAATTGTTTATATCACAACCCCCGTTATCTGTGTGGTCAGGTTTGTCTCTGTGTGTTCCTGTTTATGGCTTCTTTGACCAGATAACCTTAATGGCACAGACAAGCACCTTACATTTACTCTCATGTATTATTTTCAACTACACTGAGCAGAAAACACACGTAAACAATACAGTGCAAAAAAGAACAGAAGAAACACAAGGAAGGAATGTGATTGAAGACGTCTTTTTATGAAAACAATTTAAATTAATATGATCTTATATAAAGCAGAACCATCCTACTTTAAATATGCATTAGGAGGAAGGTACCATAAACAGAGGAGGAAGAGGTTCTAGAAAGGTTTTCAAACAGCTCCTTTGTTAAATCTCTCTGATTAACTCATTCTGTCTCATATGTGCAAATTCTTGAAGAGCACTACAAGTCTTACCTGCATTTCCAGATTAAAATCACATCTGTACATGAATACATATTATACAGTTGGCTAAACCCAGAGTTTATCTTTAAACATATAATTTTAAATATAAGTGTTTAGCTAATATTTCTTTTTAATAGTCTTTTATGACTAAGTAATTATGTCAGAAAGTGATTCTGCAATTTCCTACAGGAATTTTTCTTTGAAACTCAAATGTAGGGGGAAAAAAACGCCTTTATGAAGTATTCATTTGATGAAAGCTATGAAGTAACCCTGTAAACTCCTTCTCATCCAAGGATCTACTCTAAATATTCTCATTTAGGGAATAAAAATGTATTTATGTTTCAAGTTTTGATAAAGCAGATAACAGTAATTTCTTTTTGTTTTCTGACCTCTGATATATTATTACATTTGTTCTTTAAAGAATGCCTTTACTGAGTCTCTTACCTTATTTCATTCTCCTTTCTTCCCTTACTCTTGGATTTCATTTTTATATAGATTGTTATTTTCTTTCCCACAGCTATAACTTCAGAAGCAGAATCTTCTATGGGAATGATTTTCTCTTGCCGTGCTCCCAAGGGTCTAGTTTCGCCCCTTATAGTGATGTCCCTGGTGACTATTTTGTTTAAACTTGGAGAATATATATTTTACTTTTGTATTTTAGCAGTGAAAAAAATAGTATCAGTCACAGCAGTACTGAAAACCTGTAGAGAAAAAGGGTGAAATCCACCACAAATAGGTCAATAAGCAAAATCCAAGATTATATTTTGGCCCCAAATATTGTATATTACAATATCCAGATAAAAATTTGTAGGTTGAAAGAAATTAAGATGAAACCACTTCTTATTAGCTTGCACTGTGATCCTGAAGTGGGGTTAGAGATGGAAATTTTTCCACAGTTACTCTTGAGCTGCCGCTCTTTTAGAAATTGTATATTAGATCTTACTTTATATTTGAGTAGAAATCAAATATGTGAGTGGGAAAGCTTATGCACTACACAGAGAAATTAGATACTTCAAAATACTCATGTGTTGATTAGGGATTTAGGAAATATGGAAGATGAGAGGGTTAGGACCTGAAATCCCATTGCATTTCAGTCTCAGGACTCTGACATATCTGCAGGTAGATATGCTCATCAAATTAAAAAGAAATGACTGTAGACTATCTAAGCATCTGTAATAAATTACTGCCCATGGGCCACTATTTCCTGCCAACTTTATATAGAAAGTTTTATGAATCATGCAAGAAATTGGTGATAAAGATAAAATATCCATTTCAGTCCAGCAGTTTCAAATCCATATCTCACCATGACCACTTGTTATAGGCTAATTATGTAACAAAGCCGCATCACTGCGCAAATCAAAGTGTATGATTCATGAGACCAGGGCAAAAAAGAACAAAGTGGAAACGTAGCTGAAGTGCAATTGTTAGGAATGATAACTTAGGAAGAAGGCTGAGCAGCTTCTGATTGTACAGTTTTCCAAGCCAGTTTCTTGCTGCACCCAGACAGCCAGTTATTGCACCATTTCATTCCCTGCTGTATCAAAGCTGTGAAAAGCTGGGCTCCCTTTGCTGCCAGCTCCAAAAGGAGAAGCTGAGACAGCTTCAGCAGAGGGAGAGGACTCTCCTACCTGAAGCTGTCAGTTCTCTCTTTTTCGTCCTGCTCCCCCCGGGCTTTGATATGGAAGCTACGAGCTTGTGCCTCCGCTGTATCCTCTATGGCATAACTGCCCAGCCCCTGGTCTTTCTTGCAGTAGAAAAATTACACTTCATTCAAAAACTCATGAAACAGCTTAAGAAGTCATCTAGCACTTCAGTCCCTCCTCAGTGGGATGTTAATGCCTTTTATACTGGTAACAGTTTAAAATTTCTGAGCTCTTACAACCTGCTACTCTCAAAAAATTAATTTGAAATCATTCAGACAGCTTTCCAAACTGAAGTGGAAAGGCAACTATCAAATTTTTAATAATGCCAAAAAAAGACAAAGCTTTTTGGGGCTATAATTTTCATTTTTATTGAGAACAGAAGAGACAGAATATCAGCTTGTCGTTGGCTATTTATGTACAAGTTTCTGGTTTTTTCAGTTTTAGAAGGATTATTTTAAAAGACTGCGCAATCAGAAAAGTATTTTCATTTGTATATTATTTAGAATATTTTTTCACTTTTTGTAGCTCTTGGTGATTTTAAAAATAGCCAATAAGAACTAATAAGTATGGTCTCTGCTACTAAGAAAAATATATTTTCATTGTTTTAAATAAATAAAGGTGTGCAAACCAAAGCAGAGATACCCTTTATTTTTGATTCCTGACACTTAAGTCATTAAGACCCTGTGAGGTCTCATTAGTCACAGTAACAGCATGTCAAATCTGAAATAGTGAGGAAACAAAGTAGGAAACTCACCACCACATGTAATGGATAGAGCAAATTTATTTATTAATTCTATAATTCTTTAAAGGAGCAATCTCTTTAAGCAATGTATTGAGAATGTTTTAAATAATTTTTAAGGGATCTGCACCACAGTTTCTTGTATTGTAAGCTGCTACTATTCAAATGTTCTGGGGCCAATTCCTGGTTCACATGACAGAAGTGCTACCAGTATCATAAAATAGATGCAAACATATGTTATGAAGTTAATGCTAAGATGGAAACAGATTGGGCTGACAACATCCTGGAGACTGCATTAATGAATCATTTGCATAAAGTCACTTCAGTGGAAAACTTTACATTCAGTTTACTAATTTTCTCAGCCTGAAGAGAGGTAATTTAAAGCAGTAGTGAAAAGAACATACCTCAAGAGCTGGTGGTTAAAGACACATACTATAAGCATTTCCTCTACTATGACTCATGGTTTTTCCCTATATTTTCTCAAGTACTCTCTTCCATTACCTTTTTAACATCTAATTTCTTCTTTTTTCAATACAGGGAGAGAAATTCTGCCCTTTCAAAAAATATTCTTATATCACAGTTTTCCTCCCAGTTTTAAGGACTTTCAATTGACAGAGTTTTTGCAATAAAGTCTGTGTGTATGTGTACAGCTTCTACTAGAATTTCCAGACTTGACAATTTTGAAGCCAAATAGACAAAATTATAATTTTTTGTAATCATTATTTCTTTGTTGATTGACCTTCCTTTTACCTAAATGCTTGCATATTTATAGACAATGACATTCAAAATTATTTTTTAACATATGTACCACCAGTGTTTTTCTGTTAATATTTCCTAGCAAAAAAAATGTTATTCTTACAAAACATTCTTTATTTTATATACAGATAACTGGCCATCTACTTTAGGAAAATTTTTTTCAAAACAATAAGCATATAAAATTGGAATGGTCCGGAATTTCCTTATTTCAAAATTTATCATGAAGATACATAGTTTGTTGTATTGTACAGAGTTATGATAATGCATAAGCTTGCTACTAACAAAAGATTTTTGCTGAATAAAGCCACCTGGAAAGCATGGAAGTAAATAACTAATAATAATTATCTGCAGATTTTACACTGCTATCGTCTGCTAATTATGGTTCTGACTTCTCTCTTTTTTTTGTTTTTAAAGAAAATTGTAAATTATTGTCAACAATCCTTTGGCTTATTCAAGCAAAGTTCCTTTCATAATACTTTCAAAATTTAAGATGTGTCTGTATTTAAAAAACTGCAGCCAAAGATAATTACCATTTTCTTTTCATATTACCAAAGAAAAGAATCTCCTTGGGGAATATATAAAAGAAATACTTTGGGGAAGATTAATATTATCTTATTGAAGATTTAAATTGAGTGACAAAAGAAAACTTCTCTTCAGGTATCTAAAGCAAAATCCATCAAATATCAACACTTGAAACAAAATGGGAGGGTTTGGCAGGAAGATGTGGCTTGACATGAAAAGGTATTGCAAAATATACACAATACCAAATGAATATATAGCAATGTTATTTATGATAGAGGACCTAGAAAAGGATGAGGCTCACAAGTCAAAGAAAGATGATTTCCAAGAAATTGTAGATGAAATTAAAAACTAATACATCAGATTTTTAACGCAGGGAATTCCAAGACAAACATTTTCTGTGCAGTTTCATTTTGAAGAATTGACAGATTTTGGATTTAATTAACATAAATTTAAATCTCCATGATGAAACAGTTCTCATGTGTTTGCTTAAGTACCTTCCTCCAGGCTAGATAAAAAAAAAAAAGAAAAAAAAGAGAAAATTGGAACACTGTTATGAGAAAATGACACCAACTTTAGAGAAGCTTGTAGCTTCTCATAGCTTTCAACTTTGAAATGGAACATTCACCTCAGGCTGCCTTGCTATGGTTGCCTCACTTGGCTACCAGTGGAACTCTGTCAGTGAACAGGATGCAGAATCATTCACATTTCCAAAGTGGAATGAGAAAACTAGCAAACTTAGGTATTATTACTTAGGTATTATTTATAATCCTAAAGTGACTTAAGTCTGGTCACTCTCTTTAAAAATAAATTCTGTATTTAACCAGTGTCTTCTCCTTTCTGTATGTTTACTCCTTGGGAACTATTATTTGCATTCTGAGATACAATTCGAGTTGAAAACTTTTGGTCCTGATATAAGTATTAATTTAAAATAAGCAACAGTTTAAAAACAAACACAGTATAATGTGAAATATGAACAATTTAAGACCTTTTTTCCCTGATAAATGGTCATAATCTGAATTCCTACAAATAATAAATATCCAGAACTTAAAAAACATATTAATTACAGTAGTATGACACTCTTATTTTCTATGAGAGTAGAAATAAAGAATATTAGTCTGTCCCATATTTTACATATTTTATTAAATCCATCTGGGAATTACAGAGAGTCAAATTTTCATTCTAGACTCTTTCTCTTCCATGTAAACTAATTGTGAAAGTAGCAAATAATTATAGTATGGCCATGACTCTGATGATTGTTGTAAGGTAACAAGGAGAAAGTACAACAGAAAGTAAAAGCTCATTCTCACAATGATAGCAAAATCCATGACTGAAATTTTACCATCAAATTTTGTAGTAATTTTGCATTTTTTTTTATACTGAAAAGGCCTTTCAGAGCTTTGGAATGTGACCAACTAATCCACTTAATACTTATTTAATTAGCTCAGCCCTCTATTTTACAATTCTCCATTAACTACTTAGATGTGAAGTGATACCTTCTCATCACAGATCTTGCAATGCAACCTTCACAAAATTTAATCAAGGGGAAATTAAGGTAGAACAGTAAAAACAGCTAGTAGTTTTGTTCATTTACAGTTATTCACAGAACATATATGAATAATTTTTTGCATATAAACCCCATAATTTTGTGATAAATTTTGAAGACACAAAGGCTCTTAATAATTGAAGTCTCAAGCAGGATTGTAAATGTAAGAGATAGGAAATCATAACAGTAATATATTATGTATATACTAATAAAGGATATGTTGAATAGCAAAACTACATTAATTTTTTTTTAGCAAGTATATATTTTCTTCAGGATCTTGACCTCTTACAGTTAAATTATAAGGTCAATAGTAAGCACTGCAAGAGCACTTTATGAGTGATACTGATGTGATTAACCCTGTTAATTATAATAGGAAGTACACCTAATACAGTCATTAAAGTGAGGTATATGGGATAGATGTCAAGTGCTTGACCACAGCTTCAGCAGTAAATGCTGGATTGACATGAAATTATGTACACCATGTGCTGGAGACCCACAGGAACATATGATGAAGAACAGCCATCTCAAGTAATGAAGATTTCATGACCTTTTGTAACTGTTGTTGTTTCATTAAGATAAATTGAGTATTGCAATGATGTTTTTAACATATTAATGTCTGTAAAACTATTTCATCATCCTGTCTTTGGTGACAAAAAATAAGCAATCACCTCTTACAAAGTTATATTCCCTCCATCCCTTTTCATCCTGTCTTCATTAAGAACAACTAAGGACATGTAGTCCCAGAGATGTGACCAGAATCCCATCTAAGATTTTAGCTTAAAAAACAGTAAGCCCTAAGGTTGTTATTTTACGTTTTTATTCTGACTATGAAATTGAAGTTGAAACATTTGTCATCACTGTGGAAACCAAACTGAATAATTTCACTGGTAAATTAATCTGTTAAAATATAAAACATATATAGCTTGCATTATTTGAATCTTAATTACATTGTTTTTCTTCTGTTCACTAGGAGTGACTTGATGTTAATCTGGAATATGCAGCTTCAGGAGTTGTTCTTCCATCTTCATCTCCTTCTTTCAAGAGCCACAGAACTATAAGATTCAGCTATTTGGGTGCATATTTGAGAAACATGTCAATAAGTGTTTGTTACGTATTCCCAACATTCCTTAAAGTACGAAGAATTTGTATTTATTGATGATTTTCTCGCACATTGGTCCTTCTCATACTTGACAATATATTTTTTTTTCCCCAAACGAAAGATTCAGTGCTTATGTAGAGTATAAAAAGCTCAATCTACTTAAATTGGGGATGCACCTTGTTCCAATCCCAATTAATTGGTTTGGTTTCATTATGTAATATACTGCTTTTCCGCATCTTACTGATTTTAAAATCCTTATTGTTTGGAGTTGCTGGCTGTAGTTACTTTTACTCTTGTAACTCTCTCTCCCATGCACGAGGGGGATATGAGTGGCTGGCTGACTAGGGTAAACCAAGACAATCCTTACAGAAAATATAGAACTTGCTATATTTTGCAGATCCTCTTTCAAAAGGTTACCTGAATAATTCTTAGCCTCCCTGAAATCACCATCAAATGAGGATATGCAGGCATACTGTAACTCATGGAGATAAGTGTATGCAGCCAAAATTCCAGTTGTGACCATTAGAGGTATTTGCTCTGAGAAGTATTTTTATCTGTGACTGCCAAAACAAAAGTTGATTATATTTCTCTACTGTAGTAGGTGAGATCAAAAGTAACCTCTTCATACTCTTTTCATACAGGATGGTCAAAACCTTCAGAGTAGAAAATTCAGACACTGATCATAAAAAGAAAGAAATTCCCCACATAATCTGTCTTTACAAACCTTTATCAGTGCTTGTTTTATTTTGTTATTTTATTTTATGCCCAGAATTGTCCTCCTGGCAATATCAATTGTCTCAGAGTCATTCCTCACTGTGTGGACTGCATTGTCATCTCTTGCCTACATTCAGATGGCGCAGCATTGCATCCACAAATGGTGTGGTAGCAACCTGGCAGCACCATAAATGACACTGAACTTTAATGCTAAGCTTTTACTACTGTTTCTTTCATCCTGCAGTTAAGACACCAGCTTTCATTGATAATTACTTCAATCCTGCATGTAAGGTGTTCTTCACTTGTATAAACAAATTCTCTACTCTGTGTAACTCTTCTGTTTATTGTGTTGATCAAAATCTTGACTGTAGCCGTGAATGTTATCAAACATCTTACCACGGCTTCCCTCATCCCAAACACCTCATTATAGGAACATATCCTAAATTCTGAACCTTTGGTCCTGGTATAACTTTTTATGTTCGTGAGCTTAACTATATGTTTTTTGCAAAACAACTGGATAACAAACAGCACAGAAGTGATTTTATATATGTCCAATTTTTCTCAATCACATACAATAGGGATTATATATTTAAAATAGTCTTTAATAACTATTTGTATTCAACAAAACATCTAATTTTTTCATGTTTTATTGAAGTGAGAGAATTTCTGGCATAGTTAGGCATTGCAGTAGTAGACCTAGTTTTAAATATAATTTAAAGTATTAGACCATGCATCATATTCCATAATTTTCAAAATACAAGTAATTTTATCTCTTAGTTATCATACGGCATGGAAAGAGTTAATTAAAGCAAGGAATTCAAGAATAAAAGCTCATCCTCTGAGGAGAGTGACATGTTAAGAGAAAAAGTTGTATGAATTTATTTATTTTAAGTACTTGACAAGATCTCCATTAAAAAAAACATTGTGCTACACGTGCCAGTATGTTGAAAGAAAAACTGGAATCCCTTGGCTAGGAACACTGGAAACAGTCTATGCTTGACCCCGTGAGATCTGTGCATTGTTTCAGGCTTGCTGTGCTCATGTTTGAATGGTTGTGTGTTTCAGGCTCATGACTCTTAAGTGTTCTTCCTGTATTTTTCTAGCAGTAAAAGTATCTTGGTAATTGTATGTGATATGGTACTGTGTATTTACTTGATTAAAATCTCATGTGTGAGAACTGAGTTTTGCTTTCTGATTTCTTTTTTAAAAAAACATAAAATATTTGAATTATATCCCTTTTTACCTCTTATATCAATACCAATCAAGTGATACAGAGTGATAAACAACATTTCCATTCAGCAGTGTTATTTTATTAAAAATTAAATTGATTTCATCTCTGTTTTAAAAGTAGGATATAATACAAATAAAACAAATAAAGTGTTCTCTCAGAGAGGAGGCGATGGGAAAATCATGATGGTACATGCAATCTTGTTAGCAGGCTATCAAGCAAAAATAACTGATATTAGTCTCACCTGTCCTAACTGTATGAGTGTGTGGCCAGGGTCTATAATTAAGTTTCAGTCTCTAGAATGCATCAACTCTAGAAATCAAGAAGTAGAATTCTAAGTTCAACCTTCTGATGTGATTAAGCCTATTATGACCACAGCTCATTAAACAGATTGTATTCTGCTTTTATTTTCACTCTGGTCAAGACTGGTTTATGTGGATTAGGTTTTGAAATGAATACTATCTAGACTTACATACAGTTTTATCTAAATCACTAAAATTTGAGAACACTAGAGAAAGAACAGCTTGGAATTTGTGATGAAATAAATTTTGTCAAAACCCATCTATTAATCCAGAGTAAAAAAGTTAGTGGGAGCATATAAAATTAAAGGGGTTTTTTCCTTTTTAAGAAAGCATTTTCTAGCCAAAATAAATGTGAATTTTAGATAGCGCCTAAACCCTCAAGCATCCAATAGCCTCAGTTACAGCAGCTAGAGTAAAAGTTTGACCATGTCTTTTATTTATAATACTTATCTTCACATGAATTTCTTTATAAACAAATTGAAATATCTCAATTTTCTACAGTTACTGAGTAAATTACAAACTTCAGTAATTTTTCCATAGCAGATTTTCATTTTCTGATCAGCCCTAATAAATTGGAAATCTTTATTTTTGATCCCCTTCCAATTCAGAGGGTTCTGGAATGTTGCAAAACACAATGGGTGAAATTTTCTTGGGTATTTCTGGCAGAGGTGGACAACCAATGTGTCCATATTGACGAAAAAATTACTTTTCAAAGAGAAATAATTAATCCATAGGCCATTTGACCAAAATACTGTTTTATCTGAAATATGGTTTAAAAAGAAGCAGGTATGTATTCTCTTCATCTTGCAACCATTTGACATAAAGGACGAACATTTTTTTTTAGAGATGTGTATAGATTAGATATAGATATGGATACAGATAGAGATGATATATAGATTATATAGATATAGATTAGATATAGATATAGATATAGATGATAGAGATTAGATATATAGATATAGATAAAATATATATATAGATTATATAGCTAGATGATATAGATTAGATATAGATAGATGTGCCATTACATATTTCATTTGTCTGCAAGGAATAGAAGCAGCAGTTTATCATGCAGTAGCATTTTCAGCTAAGACATGTGAATCATTCAGATTGATTTCATGCTTTTGTGGAAAAGCCCTGACACTGGAAGCCTGTGTGCAGTGCACAGGGCTTGCACTCTAGCTCAAGTGTGAGTGGAGGGTACACCAAGGCTCAGAATAAAGCACCTTTATCCTTTGCAGTCAGTATGAAAAATTCTGAGGTTGCTTTCTTCTGGACACTACCTTTATTCAATTATTCTGACAATATAAACTCAGCCTCATGCTGGGGGAAAAGAAAAACTAAAATTCTCCCCTCACCTTGCTGATCAGGCACCTCAACACATCTTTTGCTGACAGGAGTGAGCAGTCATGATGGTTTCTCAGCAGCCTCCAGCATGAAATAGTAGACTTCTCTGCCCCACACTTTATCTTCTGATTATACATCCATGCCTTGTTGATAATACTTTTGTGCCCCACTGAGTTCGGAAGGATCAGGATAACAAATAATGCAGTGTGTCAGCACTTATACAGTGCTTTTCTACAGAAAGAAGTATTTACACTTTATTTAGGGCAGGGAAGCCTTGTTTTCAACATTATATTTTGTTTTGTATTGTTTTACTACCCAAAGAGAGAACATTTGAGACTTTAATTAGCTTAGTTGGTTCCAGGTTTTGTTTTTTTTTAATCTCCACTTTGAAATTTAGAGTTTCTAATGCTGTGGAGACCAGTACTGTAATGAAACATGCAGCTTTATGAAAGCCTAATTAAATTAGCGAAAAAGATCCATGAAGAAAAGTTCAGGGTGCCTTCAGCATAAAAATGACCACCCACTTCCCCACACCCCCATCCACATAGATATGTAGCAAACGGATTTAATTAGAAAAATGTTCAAGCTGAAATTTTCAATAGGATCAGTTCTTGGCACAGAGATTATTTGAGTTGTAATTCTCTGATCAGCTTTACAAACTTTCAGTACTATGTGATGGAGGTAGGAAAGTGCTACCTTGCCCATCCTTTGCAGTTACTGTTATACACAGGTGCTTCTGCACTCACCTCTATTGCTTGTCACTTAATCCTACAGCAAGAATTGACTCTGCATGTCCAGTCAATGCAATGTCAACTTGAAGCAAGTGCACACATTTAGAGAATGCAGTACCTGCCAGT
Organism: Anthoscopus minutus; assembly: GCA_013399455.1. Lineage (NCBI taxonomy): Eukaryota > Metazoa > Chordata > Aves > Passeriformes > Paridae > Anthoscopus > Anthoscopus minutus. The sequence goes on from VWYI01027247.1 coordinate 49,357, forward strand.
ATACTATTGGCCTAAATTAATATTAGGATTTAAAAATTACTGCAATTCAGACATAAAGAAATGACAACGGCATGACAAGAAAAGCGTTTCTTACAAGTAACACATTTCTTACCAGCTTGATACTTGTGTTTTTCTTAAAATTCACATAATGATACATCCTCTGATTTTACTTTTTTTTCTATGTTGACATTTCAAAAGAGTGAATAAAGAAGGAAATTGCTGAGAAGAACTTCATGGCTTTTCTTAGTGCTGGGAAGTACTAAGTACTTAGTGCTTACTAGCATTCTGGGAAAAGAAAATAATATCTGCTATGTTTCTGAGTAAAATACATCAATGGTGTATTAAGGCTAATAGTTCACAAAAGGGAGGTTATGTGTCACCTGAAAACAATAGCTTGATGGTTATGCTTTTGAATTTAAATGGAAGAACTCACATTTCCCTGTGTTTCATTTGGACCAGGCAAGAGAAAGTATGTTCCTCAAGACCATTGAAATACACAAATATAAAAAAGTAACATTATATAAATGTTTAATTTGTTTAGGTTATTGATTTGTTTAGATTATTGATATTTGTTTAGATAATAGATTGCCCCACCTGCGTCCTAAAGTAAGGGAGGGAGTATCTCATATACAGAGTAATCAAAAAAGCACCCACTTCTGCAGACTCACAATTTCTGGCTCCCATTTCTGACTCAAAACATTAACAAGGGAGTCTTCATCCCCTTACACAAACCCTAAACGCAAACGAAAAAGATAGTGACTTCCCAAAGAAAAGTCTTCTTACCCAAAGCCAGATATCTGAGACAGGAAAAGAACTGCATTCAAACTTGCTTTGTTAATTTTGGAAAGCTTGTACAACTGAAGGAAGAAAGGATTTCAACACTAATTATGTGACATTATGAGTTTGTCTGCAATAAAATTTTTTCAATCAATATAAATTCGTTTATGAATTTAAAACAGCTTGAATGGAAAGAATTCATGTCCCCACCTCAGAAAACTTCATAATAAAAATCTAAAGTATAAAAAATCTGAAATGCTTTTGAAATAGGCACTTAATACATTACATAATCAGTATTACTGTTAAATTATTAAAGTGAATACAGTTTCAGAACATTTTTATGACAAAAATTATCCTAGAGCCACAGAATAAGCTAAGTTGGAAAGGACCCAAAAGGACCATTGGGCCCAAATCCCTGTCCTGCACGGCACCATTCCTGAGTGCCTGAGAGCACTGTCCAAATGCTTCTTGGTCAGGTTGGTGCTCTGACCACTTCTCTGGGAAGCCTGCTGCAGCGCCCAACCACCCCCTGGGTGAAGAACCTCTTTCTAATATTCATCCTAAACCTCCCCTGGCACAGCTTCAGGCCATTCCCTTGGGTCCTGTGGTCAGTATGGAGAAGAGATCAGTGCCTGCCCCTCCTCTTCACCTCATGAGGAAGTTGTGGCTGCAGTGAGGTCTCCCCTGTCTCCTCCAGGCTGAGCAGAACAAGTGCCCTCAGCCACTCCTCCCACAGCTTCTCCTCAAGGCCCTTCACCACCCTTGCTGCCCTCCTTTAGATGTTCTCTAACAGTTTCATGTTTTTCATGCATTGTGGCACCCAAAACTGCCCTGACCACTCGAGATGAGGCCACATGCAGTGCAGAACAGAACAGAGCAGGACAATCCCCACCCTGGCCCCGCTGCTGATGCTTTGCATGGAGCACCCCAGGTCATGCTTGGCCCTCCTGGCTGCCAGGGCACTGCTGACCCATAAATGCTTGCATCATTTCATATGAGAATAAAACACTTTCAGGATTGATGAATAGCAGTAAAGGGCATGTCTGAAGCAGCATTTTTAAGATTCCAGAAAAAAAACCCACAGAAATCTGTAATATGACAATAATATATTTGATTTTAATAATTTGGTAAATAACTGGAACATTTATGTGAAATTTCTAGCATCAGTTGATAATCACTTTTCCAAAAATAGAACATATTAGACACTCAGCTGGGATAATTTAGTGTAGAAATAGTCTTTTTGCAGCGTTGCTTAAATAAGTTTAAAAATTATTTTTTTAGGAGCAATATTTTTTAAAATATTGTTGTGCTTTAAGGTGTTGCTTACTGATACTTTGCTTTTTTTCTGGTCATAGCCTCAAATGGAACGTTATTCTGGCACATATTGCAATAAGTAATTAACAAGAGATGTTAGGAATTACAGGAGGGTGTTGGGCAGAGGTGGACTGGCTGCTGAGCACCAAATATTGTTTTGTCCACCTCTTACTATCAAGCCTGTTCTGTATGTTTGTGGTGGGGTTTTTTTCACCTCTAAACTGTTTCTAAGGATGTAGCTACATGCATTTGCCAACATCCCTGACTTTCCTTGAAGCTAGAATTTACAGCCACAGAGACTGTGATATTCTTGGTAGAAGCAAGAATAAACAAGACAATACATAAGCTGAAGGACTCCTCAAAGTGGTAACGTCCTTGGAGTTTCACTGTGGGTTACCAGGAAAATACAAGGATGATACAGCAAGATCATCTGGATGGTAACAAAACCAGTCAGGTTACATGATCACAGAAGGAAATTTTTGGTGGGAAAGGAAATGTTGATTTATTCCTTCCCTTCAACATCTTCCTCAGAGAGACTTTACAGACAAAGCTGTGAATATAAAATCATTAGAAAGCTTCAGCAACTCAAAGCAGGTTTTGTGATGTGTGGTTAGAGAGTGTTAAACAGCATTATCTTTACTCTGAAAATGAGAGATGGAGACACAGATCTGCTTAGTATTATATAATGAATCTCTTATTGAATCAGGAAATGAATAATGGTCTCCTGAGGGCACGACTAGTATCTGACCTACAAGTCTCTTTTTTTTTTCAGCAAACATTTTCATTTCTTCTTCTGCCTTGTTTAAAGCCTTTTTACAAATTTTTACACTTTCTGTGTCAGGTCAGTAAGGAAATCTGGGAATCTGAAAGTCATATTTGTAGATGCATTCTGGATTTTTGCACATATCTTCTTGTGGATTTTTACACACATATTCTTGTAAAAGAAACTGTAAGAAACTAACAATTTCCAATATATTATACAATTTGCATTAAAGGCTGAGTCTTTAACTGGATGACAAGGACCTTCAATTCCATCAGCTGGAACTCTTGGAGTTCTTGGGGCTGTATTAGTTCATGGTCAGCTTAGAATGAAACAATACTTTACCTTCCCAGACATTACTTCTGTGGCTCATATTAAAGCTAAGTTGAAAAGTTGTTGGAATGAAACCTTTATTAATCCCATCCATTTTTATGATTAAAATTCTAAGACAAAAGCTATAGGAATACCTGAGCCATCTGCTCCCTCAAATGTTTTTTAAAAATGGTCTTACTCTGTAGACTCATGAATCTTAGGTACAACAAGAATGGACTATGTTCAATTTCATTTTCAAATGCAGAAGAAAATAAACCAGCATGTGTTTTTGTGTATTCATGTTTAGTATTGAAAAAGACTTTTCCAGTTAATCATGCAAATTATCTTGGTGATTATATTGCCATTGGAGGAAGATAGGATCCAAATAAAAGTTTCAGATTATATTAAAATTAATTTACTTCAGGCTAGTTGTCAGTGTTTCTAGTTTTATAATTCAGTAGGTAATATGTTCAAAAATGAAATTAAGAATTCTTGCTTGAGGACATCAGTACAAAGGAGTGGAAAGTTAAAGATGCCTAGGACGACCACCTCTGTGTATTTGTGATTGCATTTGCCAGAAAAACAATAAATTTTCTGGCCCATATTCAAGGAAATGTTGGAGGTTTTCTGCCTTTAAAATATTAATGCTTGAGAAGTTCTATGCAGGTTGGCTTCAGTGACAGAATAAGAGATTATGTCAATTCAGTCACTGTTTAAAAACAACTTTAAATACTATGATTCTGCATTGTCATGACTTATATATTTCAAGAGAATAGGATTCTTTTAAAGCTCAGACTTTGTCTACTGGAGCTCTAGAAATGCTTAATGGTATGTTCAACTACATCGGGAACTGTGAGTTCACACCAAGTACATCTTTGTGATATACCAGAAATTGAGACAAAGGTCAAAACTCCTTTGCACAATTCAAGAAATGTGCATACATATGCTGTTTCTTTTTAATCTAGGTCTCAATTCATAGAACCATAGGATATGCTGAGTTGGAAGGGATCCATCAGGATCATTTACTCCAGCTTCTGGCCCTCTGCAGGACACCCCAAGAGTCACATCTTGTACCTGAGAACATTTTCCTGATGCCTTGAGAAGCTGCCTGGAACAGAGGCTAGACAGTGTGAAAGCAATAAAGTAGATATTTATTAAAAAAGCCTTCAAAGGATACACCTTGGGCAGTACAAGAGCCCGGCCAAGGCTACATCCAAGTTGGACAATAGGTCAAGAGTTTTCACACTTTTCTAAGTTTTGGTCCATTTACGTATAGGAGTTAATTGTCCAATTACAGCTCCAGGTTATGAAGTCCCATCATCCTAGATTGCTCTCCTCAATTCACTGTTTATATATTTTGAGCCCAAAGCTTCAACGGTGTCCTTGGTTCTTGGGCTGGAAAAGGATTGTTTTGTCCAACTACACTGTGAAGAGAACTTGCTTACACTTTATAAGAAGTTCAGAGTTATATACCAGTGCAGTTCAGAATCTGGGAAATACGAAAGCTAAAACTTAAGACTTCAGTCCATATAGGTTTTCTTGCTGGGTTTTTACTGACAGGGTGGAGAGCCTACATCTTCCATAATGATCCCCTTGAAGAAGAGAAAGAACTTAACTGAACTCCTTCCTGAATACAACTGGTATTGGTTTATTACTAATCAGCAGTGACGTTTCCATGAATTGAAGTATGTGCACAATCTATCTTCATTCATGAGCGGCTGACTCTAGGCATCCAAATATACACATCATGTTTCAGCTGGATGTTTTTTCTCATTTCATAGTTTTTACTGTGTCATTTTGGACCATGCATAATTTTCACTCACCTTATAAATTTGCAGTCAGTGTACCACATAATAGTAGCCTTTAGCTTATCACACATATGACCAAAATATTGCAGGTTGATTACTTTTGTAATTTAAAACTATTCTATTCTATTCTATTCTATTCTATTCTATTCTATTCTATTCTATTCTATTCTATTCTATTCCATTCCATTCCATTCCATTCCATTCCATTCCATTCCATTCCTATTCTTTAAATGTATTTCTTAGCTTAGTGTTCTGTGTGCTACACTGAAATTTCTTTAGCCATAGGAACACCACACAGAGCTGAGATAAGATTAGCCCTCTCAACAGAAAATAACTCTTTCCATGTTACTGCATGGCTGCATTGGCTACATCCATACGGATGCCAGAGGGATCAAACAGAGACCTTAAACATTAAAATTGTCACCCTTATGACCTGATGAAAATGAGTAATTGTTCTAGCATGAACTTCAAGTTATCATTACTAGAATCATCTCAGATATAATCATATTCACAATGCCTGTATATTGTATAAGTGCTTCGCTAATTTCACACTCCAGTACCTTGGCAGTGTGCATCTGTGAAACACTTAGGAACCATGTAATTTTTTATATTCATAGCCATTATACTGGTTTTTGCCAATCAATTAATGGCAGGATAAAGTATTTTTTGCTTGTTATAAAATAATTTTACAGTTAAAATTTAACTCTGGTTTTGCATCTTTGGAAAATTGTATTTTTATGCGTGTTTCTGCTCCTTAAGTTCTCTACCACGTTTTGATAGTATTTAGAGAGTTTTATACAGTATTTAATAAAGTAAGACTTTTATTAATTTCTTTTTTTCAAAATAGCTTTTCTCATATGAAAAGCCTCTAAATATTTGCATGAACTTCATTTGTCATTACTGGTACTGGTGCAATATTGGAGCTGCAAAGAAAACTCAGTTGTATACTAAGATTGATTTTCAAATTATTTCTATTTTTCAAGATTTCTTCAGTTTGGATTTTAGACTGATATTGTTTTCAAAATCAAAGGACAACAGTGGAACAATTAGCACTGAAAGAAGCAGCTATTTCTTTAAGCACTTTTGTGTTTGCTATGAAGAAGAGTCCGGAATTCTTCAGCATTATGGAATCATGTTTCTCCTTGACATTCCTTACTGAGAGCTTTAGTTAATGTAATGTTGAATTCAATGGAAATTGATATGGTCAGCACCCAGTCAAGTAAAATCTTATGGTTATAATATGTTAATTTTTATTCAAAGGAATCCTTTAGAAAGGGCTGGGAATGCTCTCAAACAACTGCTATATTTTACTGTAGGCTAGAAGACCTGAAGTCTTAGAGATGGAGTTCAAAATAGGTTATTGCATAGACAGCCAAGTGAAACTGAATCATTTCATAGGATTATTTTTTAGTCATAAAAAAAGAGAAATGCCTATTATTTATTCCCTAAAATACAGAAATACATCATGTTTTCTAGAATTTAAAACAAGTATTTGGAATATAATACTTAATTTGTTTAATTCCAAAGGAAGGGAAATTTGTTATAAGCTTAATGAAAACAAGATAAACTGAGAAGCAAGTTCTGACTTTACACATTGAACTCTTAATATCTGTTGCCCAAGAAGTCATCTGTGCTACTTCTTTTACTACTGGCTAAAATTATTCTGCAGAGTTTTGGTGAGGTTTTGTTTAAGTGGTGGTTTTGTGGTTTATTTTTTTGTTTGTTCATTTGTTTTGTTTTATATTTTATTTTTTTCTATTTTTGATAGCTAATGAGATAAAAAAGGGCAGGGAAATCATTCAAATTTGGGTATTTAAAGTTGGGTTTACACAATGGATTGTCATCAACCATAAATCTCATAAATATTATTGAATTAAATAGGACCTAGGGCAGCACCTAGCAAAAGCAAAATCTGTGGGAATGATATGTCAGTGATGACTTGCAGAAGTCATTTAGTAGGGGAAATTACTGCAGTCAAACAAGCCCACAACTAGTGACATAACTACACTTTCTGTTATAATTATTGTATGACTTTAGAGAGAAAAAAAGAGAGAGGCTTCACTGTCTGGTAAATGGATTCTGGTTATTGCATTCTTTCACAGCCATATTTCTGTTCTGAGTGTAAGTACAGACAGCTTATGGTCAAATGAATCCTTTACTTTCTTTTATGATTCTTAAGCAGATTGAATTCTTTGGATTAGTCACAAAAGCTGACTTCTTACTAGAATTGTTGCTATGCTCTCTATGCAGAAAGAGGCAAAGGAACTGCTGTACTAGAAAATTTTAAAACAGTTCCTTAAGGTTAGGTGTAAGATTTATTTCCTGATGCTTGGATACATTTCAAATGTTTCTTGGTACTTGTTTTTCAATATATGACTGTCCTTCTTTAATTGAGGAATATAGAGTTAGCCTTCATATTCCAAGAAAATCCTGCATATACCAGGATTGTATTAGGCTCTTCCAGGCATAGTAGGTTGCTTTTTGTCATCCCCAAGGTTTTAGAGTTTTAATTCTTAGGACAAAGGTCCCATTTTACAAGTGTTCTTTATACTGTTGTCTCTAGATATATAATTGTCATTGTCTATAATAAATAATTTTTTATACCTTATATCTGGTGGATTCCAACTGCTTGTCAGCAATCTTTCCTTTTCCTCATTTATCCCTCCTCCAGTTGCTGTATTATTATTTTTTCCCAGCAGTAATGCTGTTACACTGAGGCCGCAAGTAAAACAAAAACAAAAATCAACCCTCTGTCATTGTTTTAGAACACATGCTCATTTACACTTCTTTAAATACAGTACATTAAAACCTACATGTTAGAACATTTTATTCAGCTTACTATGTATAATGTTGGTTTTTAAAATTTCTTCTTTGTTAATCAGCATGTTCAGTATGAAACTAAATGACCTATAGAAGTAAAACAATATCAAGGGCATCATCCCTATACAAGTTCAATGGTAGCTTTTCCTGATCAGCATACAAGCAGGTTCAAAAGCAAGGCTTTCCTATAAGCCCATGCTGATTGCCATTAATTATATTATCCTCTTTTAATAGGTTATTCATCAAATCCCATATCTCTTGTTCCATAATTTGTCTGGGATCAATGTCAGGATGACAGGCCTATAATTAGATGTCCCATTTATACTTTTAAAATATTGGCATAACATTAGCTTCATTCCAACCCTTTGGAAATGCTCCAGTGCTCCAAGACTTATTGAAAATCATCACTGATGATCAAGAGATCTGCTCAGCTGACTCTTTACAGCACTTGCAGGCAAAATTATCTGGACCTGCTGATTTAACATCTATCATACTATTATTTAGCAACCTTGTTATTTTCCATTAATATGGAAAGCCTTTTACAATTTAAATCTCATCTAACTACAGTGTTGACTTTTTCACAAAACCATAAAGTTATTCCCTCATTCCCAACACTGTTGTTCAAATTATTTCTCTGGTTTTTAGGGTTTTCCCCTTCTATCATTTTTCTTCTATTGATGTTTTTTTTCTTCCTAGATAGATAGATATCTATATATATATTTATATATATACATGTACTGGACATACTCTTCTAAGCTTTTGGAAATTCTTCTAAGGTTATAAAAATAATTCTGTGGCTCTGTTCAATAAATTGTAATTTTACATGTCTAATTCACTGTGTCTTTGAAAAGGCAGATTAACTGTGCAAGGAATACACAGGATTCCTGAAATTTAGATATGCTTAACTCAAAGCTGATGAGTAAGATAGACTGGATTCTGCTTTCTTATATCTTTATTAACAAAGTTAAATACAAAAGTACAAATAACTATAGCTTGTTTTGAAACGTTGTGGATGAGTTGCTTGGCCACTTTAAGAAACATTGTCAATGGTACTGTCAAACCAGTACCATTACTGTGAAAATACAGTTTTACAGAGTTCAATGGCAAGGGTCACTCTACTGCTTGCTTCAAAGACTAATACAAAGAAAGATCAAATTAGAAGTAATTTTGAATTATTTACATGGAAGCCAAGAATGCAAAAGTAGGTAAGAGCGAAAAGGATTTGGATGGAAAGATAAGGCAGCTCTTAATCATCATGTATTTTAACATTTACAAATTGATTTGGTAGGTTTCACTACAGTTACAACAATGACTTAACTATAGATTTGAAATAGTAACATTCTGTCATGTTTTAACCTCTGCTGTCCACCCAGCCACAGTGGCTTGCTCACTTCCCCAGCAGTGAGACTGGAGAGAGAATCAAAAGGGTAAAAGAAAAGTCATAGATTAGGGTAAAGTCAGTTCAGTATGGAAACCAAAAGCCATGCACACAAACAAAGCAAAACAAGGAATTAATTCCATTTCCAATGGGCAGACACTTATTCAGCCATCCCCAGGATGCCATCATTCAAAACATTCTCTCTTTTTGTCCTTCTTCCTCCCCCTTTACATACTAGGCATGCTGTCATATGATCTGGAATACTCCTTTGATCAGCTTGAGTTACCTCTCCTGGCTGTGTCTCCTCCCAGTCTCTCACACAACCCTAACTTCCTCACCAGTGTGGCAGTGTGAAAGGCAGGAAAGGCCTTGGTTCTGTGCAAGCCCTGCTCAGCAAGAGCAGAAACATCTCTATATCATCAACCCTGTCTTCAGCATAAATACGAAACACAGACCCATGTTCTTTATTTTTCTGTTTCCACAGTATCCCCATTTCTTTTTTTCTGACAGTGGGATTTCTACTAAAGGAAGCTGAAGATTGCTTTGTAAGAGTACGTGTTAGAGGATGGGTTTTTCCCCTATATCCACTAATAAAACAAAACAAAAACCAAACAAACAACAAATAAAAAACCCCAAAGAATCAAAAATATTACACAGTTTCAGAAACTTCTGAGACAATATTCAAGTAGCTGGAAATTCTACAGAAAAAAATGCAAAGTCATTACTAGTGAACTCAATGGATAACAAAAATATTGGCTGTTATACAGACAATTCTGTGCTATTCATCAACCAAATTCACTTGCCTTTTAAGACAGTTAAGTGCAAAACAAGCTAACTAACAAATAAAAATTGTGGGAAAATTCAAATATCTTTGAAATCTGAGTAATCAGAAAGCACTTTGAGCATACCTACGGCAGACAATATCCTCAGATTATTGAATCTCAATAAGCAAAGGACGATTGAGTAGAAAGAGGGAAATTGTACTGCCACATTGGTGAGGCCATTACCTGAATACTGACTGTGTAAAGCTCTTTAGAGCAAAGACAGCAGATTGAAACAGCTTCATAAAACACAGATAAAAGTATTCATGGTTTGACAGTGACCTAAACAGAGACATGCTTTTTGGCTTACCCAAGAGATGTTCAGAGGTGACTGCATCATAAATGAAATATACTGAAAATTGAATAACTGGTTTGTGATTTAATGAGCCATTGCAATAACTTATGAAAGACCAGGACATATTCTACTTTATATGATGTCATTCATTCAAGAGAACTGACTTTCGGAAAGAAATAGTATATCTGAAAGTAATGAATGCATTACAAAAACGAAGTAAAATTATATGCATTATGCTGTGCAAGATACTAGATTAGCTGATTGTGATGATTTCTTCATGCTTGAAAATCTGTAAGTCTAGTGAAGAATTAATACTTGAATTATGCAGCTAGAGAAGAGTATTCAGCACTTAACAGAGCAATAGCAATAAAAATTTTACTTTGCTAGAGATGAGCTTGATACTGGACCATTGCTGCCAATGAGAGGATTATTGCTGAGTTCAGTGAAGCAGCCTTCTATGAAGCCACTCACTTGGGGAAAAAAAGAAAGATTACAAAAGCAGAAGCTAAAGCAATGATAAAAGGAGGAATGCTGGATAGAACAAAACATAAACCATAAGTAAAATTAGGGAATATTGTCATCTGGATTGTTTTCAGTTTATTAAAACTAGGTGCTACTCTTTGCCTGTGCTCTGACACTGCACATTTGTTTAAGTTTATGCTGTCCATAGTCTATACAACTTAATGAGAAATATTGCCTGCGTTGGATATTGGATGTTCATGCTGACAAGAAAATGTCACAATCAATACCAAGGAGCTAAGCTTGAAGGGTTCACCTCCAAAGAGCATGTTGACTTCTGGAGGTTTGCCACATACAGAGTGAGCCAAGGTCTTACATTTTCACAGTGAAAGATTTAACTCTACAAACATTACGGATAATTTTAAATAAAGAAGAGTGGATTTAATTTATTTTTTTTTATATTTTTCACTCACTTCTGATACAACAAAATAGCTGCTAGTCATGTTCATGTACTGCAGAAGTCAAACACAGTTGTCAGGCAGTGGTAGCTTTAATGTTTTAATAAAAATTAGCAAAAGTTTTCAGGGTGAAAAATTAATTTAAATCCATGCTGCTCATAATGCAAAAGGTAAATGAGCCTAGCATGCTGATTCAGTGAAAGCTTGAGCAGTATCCTCTACATCCCAAAAAAGAATCACAGTCATATCAAAAGAGAGCTGATGAACTCAACTCAGTGTAGAAAGAATGGGAGAGTAATAATTTGTCCTAAGATTTTGAGACAAGAGATGCGAATTTGGTCTGGTTGCAATAATGTTTAAGACTTTCCACATAACAGCCCACATAACAGTTCCTTGTATTAGTAGCTGAAAAGGAGTTGGTAACACACCAACATTGTGGCTGCTGCCAAGTAGTGCTGGCACAGCATCAGCGGTGTCTCACCATTGCCCCTTCATTGCCTCTTCAGGCTGGGGCTGGAGAAACTGGTAGCAGATTCCAACTCACCAAAACTGATATTCTATATAGTATGCCATTTCCTCATAGCAAAGGACATAGTCAAGTTGGGTCAGTACAAAATTTTGCATTAATTAGTTTTACCACTATAGCAGAAGCCTTGGCAATATCCTTGAACTTTTTCTGGGGGTTAAACTATGTGTATATTTATGTGTCTTGGCCTTCTACTGTGGTGGTTCTTTTTTTTATGGAATGGAGATGTTGTGCCTCCTAATGTATGTGTGAATACATGGAACATTTACGATTAAAATGAAATTAAAATTGAAATTTTATATTGTTAAGGGAGCTTCCCAGTCTGACCATTCCCGAGCCTCCCTGGCAGTCACACACTCCCAAGGCCAGAGGTTTCACTGCTGGGCAGGAGCCCCTTGGCAGCAGCAGCTGCAGCGGCCCCAGGGGAGCCTCCTTGGCTCCCTGCACTCCCCGCTCACAGCCGGGCAGCCCAGGGCTCCTCACCGCTCCCAGCCCGGGCTTCCATCGCAGAGCTCAGAGGTCTCGTTCCATAAAGCCATTTATTCACCCTGCTGCAGTGACACTGGAACAGCTCTGGCTGGTGCTTCTGGGGAGGGAGCCCCAGCAAAGGAACCCCGTGGCTTTTATATCCTCACAGTCTGTCTGCAGGTCTCACTCTTGCTCCTGGGGCCCTGATCCTTCCTTTCCCCATGTCCAACCAGCTTACTGGCTGTCACTTCTTTTCGTCTCTTCTGTTACCCATAAGATCAGCAATTTCAAGCTCCAGCTGTCTGTCCCAGTGTTCATTCACCTGGGTGATGTCACCGGTTTTCATGCCCTTTGTTATCCCAAAGTCTGACAGTTCACAACCTCTTGTCTCAGACTCCCACTCAAGCCCAATCTGCATCTCCATCTGCAGCTTCCAAGCCCAGTTACCTGGACCAGATGTGTTCCTCAACAAAATGTGCATGAGATTTCTTGCAACTGAAAAAAATTAGACTCAGCTAAAAATTATTTTCTACGTCCATTCATGGAAAGCATGATAAGCACAGCAGAAGTGTGGCTGCTGCTTGCTTGGAATCAGTTAACTGTTTGGAAAACAAAATTTGCTACTAACATAAATTTTATCATAGTAATATTTTTATGTCTTTTTAACTTACATGATACATGCCAATGAAAAGAAACATATGCCGTTTATTCAAACTTATTTTTCCAGGTAAAAACATATAAGAGGTAGTTCAGAGTAAAGCTCTTGGTTCCTCAGGGAAATTTAATTATTTGATGACTCTATAACAAAGCAGAATCACTTTGTTAGACATCCAGACTGTCATTGGTTAGAACTACCAGGAACATCTAGAATCTCAGTGACAGGATTGTTATGTAACAGAAGTAATATGGAAGGATAGTGAGAAACATTTTTTTGTTTAAAAGACATTTTTTTGCTTTTCAGTCTTTGCCTTCAATAGTAGAAACAATTATATTTTAATTAATTTGCACAGATTGTAGTGAGCCCTGTGACAAGCTAGGAAAAGAAGGCAGATCTTACAATTTATTTTGCTTCAGGTACCAGACTTTCCATTAGCTAATATATATATTTCTTTTTTTTCTCCCTTGGATTTCTTAGCTCTGTATGTATGCTATAATTGCAACTTCGCTGAAAGCCATTCATAGAAATGCACAGAGAATGTCTTTCAGCCTGGTAAACACTTGTTTTATATAAACCAATCTCTGCTGAATTTTGAAGTTTTACCCCAAGAAGCTTAGCTGCAACTCTTGACATCTTGAGGAAGTCGAGGGGAGAATTATTTGCTTTCTCATATTTAAAAGTTAGATTGTTTTTAATACTTTTCTTGAATGATTCCTTTAATGTCTCGTTTTGATGCTCTTGATATTATTTTTTTCCCATGGCCTAATTGTATTACTAATTATCTGGTTGATTTATTTACCATATGAGTCAATAAATAATTAATTTATCATTCAATAGCATTAACTTTGAAGTGTTTTCACCTGCAATCATAAACTACACAACTAAGACATTTTAAAGTTTGATTACATATAAAAATGCTCTTGTTTATTTACATATAAAGAGAGGATAGCTAGTAAGAGGGTGCCTAATGTTTCTTTTATTTCAAGATTATTCACAAATTTATTTTTTAATTTATTTTTAATATTCTTCCTAAAGAAGGAGTGGAAAGAACAATGTTCCAGAGTCTCTGGAACTGTATTTTATACAAAGGAATCTCATTATTTGAGTATCAAAAGTTTCTTTAAGAAGTTTGTATTGCAGCTTGCTAACAAGTGCTGAAGGTAAAATATGTAAGATAAATGAAGGTAGAATATATAAGATAAATGAAGCAATACTTCTTAATGGTATCAGTGGAAAAGGAAGAAATATGTTCACCTGTGCTCCATATCAAGGTAATAAATCACTTAGCTTTCACAGCAGAATCTTTCACCATTTTAAATGGTAACACATAAGAAATATATCTTACACCGATTTAAAGGACAGAGTTCTTTGAGTTGCTTGCTTTCACACTGCCCAGCTCCCTGAAATGAAGCTCCTACCATTGAAACAGATTCTACTGTTAGAGAGAATGTTTGAGTAAATACCAAAATTCTTTAAAATAATGTCTGATTTAAAAATAATATTGGACCTTGTTATGTATCATGTGACATATTCCCAGATGCTATTGGCCAGGGAAGCTTTTTACCTGTGCAGCTTATTGACTAAGGCATTACCTTTAAATTCGTATCAAACACACAAGCTTTCTCATCTTTCAGAAAAACAGTATTAAAGGGTGTGAGCATTCATTGGTAATTGAACATCAATGAAAATGTTTTCAGGAAGGACTTTCCTCTATTTTTTCCTTTATCTGTCTAGGATCAAATCATTTTCTCGAGATATTTTATTTTATTAAGTATTTAAAAACCCAAAATATTTCTCTTCTTTCAGAAGACAATCTCCCATTTAATCTCTCTCTTTTGAGGAAAAATTATACAAAAAGAAAAAGCAAAAAGCAAAAAAAAAAATTAGTTGCAGCTAAAGAAACCAGTGAATTATCATCTCTTGCCTTCCTTGTTGTTGTGGGTTTAGAGCTAGCGGAAACTCACTAGCTCACTTATTTTCTGTTGTGAGATATGATTTTAGAAGAAAGGAAAACACAGGCTTAAACTTAAGACTATAAGGAAAATTTATTAACAAAACAAACTAACTAAAAAATGAAAAGGAAAAGTTCAAATGAAACTTCCAGAACACTTCCCTCCCCTACCTACTTATTTTCTTTCCCACTTGACAACATAAAACAAAATCTAGGATTTTTAAAATCAGTTATCACTTCTGCAATAATTTTTCTCTAATTCACATAGGGCAAGGAGTCTTCTTTTTCATCACTCTGGAGATAT
>VWYI01027247.1:64937-76793 GCA_013399455.1 Anthoscopus minutus
GCTGCTGGCCGCGGCTCAGGCACAACTCAGAGGAATTCCGGCTCGGCCCCAGCGGCAGCCCGGCCCGGCCAGGCCCCGCCGGCACGCACGAGGCCGCGTCCTCTCCCCCCACTACCTTCAGAAGCTGGAAACCGAAAAGAGAGAGTTCAGAGTTTCCCGGGCTTCACAATGGGTATTCACGGGGGTGGAACCCAACTCTGAATGGCTTACAGAGCTGTCAGTTCTCAGAACTGGACAGACACTGGCTCTCTCTGAAATTCTCGAGAGCCTCTTTCAGGAGAACTATTTCTGGGGATGTCTTTCCTTCCTTCCTCTCCAATACCAACTAAGGTCAAACCAGCACATTTGTCCAAATTCCTAACCGAATTTCTGTTAGATGCCACTATTTGCAATAACTTCTGCACAGATTTTTTCGCTTCCATACTGTGTGATATTTTTTTTCTTATTATTTTGACAATGACAGCTTTGCCAGTAACTTTTCTCTCATCCTTTGAGTGTGATTTGCTACTTTCATGAGAAGAACAGCATTGGAGGCTGAACATGAAATTGTCTCCTACCATCTGTTGGAGGCAGACACTCTAATAAGGAGATCTGAACAGGTAGAATAAGGGAGGTTTCACGAGGTTTATACAAGTGACCTTCCAGAAGAGTATTCATACAGTCCAATATTACCTGAACACTTGTTTAACAACCCTTTCAGGTGCTTTATCCAGAACTCTGATTTTTCAAAAAACTGCTGGTAGACTTCTAAGCCTGGTGTACCCTTTAGAGGGAAAATTCCAGAGTAAAATTTCGTAAAGTACTGTTATTGTTACAACTAAAATTGGTGTATAGAAATTTGTCCTTATTTTCACTGACTCAAAAACAAACACAGATTTTGATGCTCCAGTAAGTAAAGGCCTGTTTGCTCTTAAAGCAACTAAAAAAAACTGGTAGTTGTAAAGTAGATAACATGTTTCTGATGGAAGGTTTGTGTTCTTCGTTTTTTTTCTAAATCTAAAATAGAGGACTCCTAATTTTTTATTAGAATCCGATGGCTGCTCTGGGTTACTGTAAAACTGGACAAGAACATCTTTGCTGTGAATTAAATAAAATGTTCTTTATATATAAAGTTGTTTTAAAAGAATATGATCTTAAGACACACGCATTTTTTTTGTAGTGAGGAATGGTGCACTCACATCCATATAGGTTGTACAGAAATTATATCAAGAAAGTTATTCTTTGCTAGAGCCAACAACAGGAGTATGACTTACTGAAGTAAAGGAGAAATAGAAGTGACAGGTTTGAGCATTTATTTAGTATTCAGATAAATATTGGATGTTATATGTACTTTGAAATCTGACAGAACATTTGTTTTTTTACAACCCTTTATCTTTAAACAACTACCTCAAAGATGCTGAGCATTCTAATGTTAAAATGGCATTTATATTAGGTGGATGATTATCTTATATGTATTGTGATATATAAGACAGAGTTTCATTCTTGTCACTTATATATTTTTTATTACATTTTTGGTTTGGACTTTTTTTGACATTGAATTTTCCATATTTTTTGTATTGCCACAAGAGAAGTAAAAGATGTGATGCATGCTCATTCCAGAAAAGCAATTTACATCATTTTTCTGTGTGTTTTTCTGTCTCTATAAAGAAGAATAAATTAAGGAAATACTTTCATAATAATAATTTTGATTTTTCTAATAGCATTTTGGACAATCTTTTCCACAGAAAATTTGGCTGCTGTTGTTGCCACTGCCAGTTTTGATGATGCTCCACAGTGAAGGCCTAAAACTGCAGAATGAAAAGCCTGTAAAAGGTCACACAGGATTCAGTGAAATGCCTTGTACTGTCTTTTGCTCTTAAACTCATTGTATTGGATTGACTGGTCAAGGGATTGGGAGCACAGGGCACTGAAGGAGTGGCTTCTGTGAGAGAAAGCCTGGGGCTGCCTCATGTTGGCCACAGCTGGTTCCAGCTGTGAAAGGCCCCAAAACTGGACCAAACTGAGCCCATGATCCAAGCTGACGACCCATCTGTGACAACATAATTAAGGGTAAAAGAATGTTGTGTAGCAGTTGTGAGAGAGGAAAAATAAGTGAACAGCCCTACAGACACCCAGGTTAATGAAGAAGGAGGGAGGGGAGATGCTTCAAGAACCAGAGCAGAGATTCTTCTGCAACCTGTGGAAAAGACTAGGCCCATAGGGAACACAGCTGCAGGTCTTCTGTCAGGAGCTGTAGATGTGCAGGGAACCCAAACCATTCCTGAAGAACAGTACACCATGGAAAGAACCTTACTGGAGAATTTCATGAAGCTAGTGGGAAGGATCCACACTGAAGATATTAATGAAGCACTCTATCCCATTGTAGAGGAGCCCAAATTGGATTAGGAGGAGAGTGTGATGAGGAAGGAATGAAAGAGTCAAAAGGTTATGAACTGATTGGAGCCCTCATTACCTGCCTGCCTTGCCACTCAGGAGGAAGACTTAGAAGAGTTAAGAATGCAGTTGAGTCTGAGCAGAAAAGCAGACTGGGAGTAGGTGTTTTTAATTTTGTTTTCATATCTCACTATTCTACTCTATTTTTAATTTACAGTAAATTAAATACATTTCCCCAAGTCTAGTCTGTTTTGCTTGTGTCAGTAATTTGTGAGTGATCTCCCCGTCCTTATCTCAACCCATGACCCTTTTCACATTATTTTTCCCTTCCTGTCCTGCTGATAAAGAGGAGTGAGAGAATGGATGGTTTGGCAACTGGCAGTCAGCAAGGTTAACCCACCACACTGATTCATATTCCTTCTTTAGCTATGGAAGACTGATTTTGATTAAACCAATTTTTTATGATTTTTGAGTAAGGCTGAAATAGTATCTGTTTATGATCTATTTTGCTGTAATAAAGACAGACTCATAAGGAAAGGTAATGAATGTTAAAGACAGGTATGTGCAAATTGTTTCTGTATAAGCATATCCTCCTCTACACTGCTTACATTTGGCAAGATTTTCTTTTCTTTTGGAAATACTGGCAGATAAAAGTTCTGCCAAAGTAATATACTAAACCCTGTATTAAACAGATTTTACATTTGATTTTTTTATGTGTGTTATTAAACTCTTTATGATAGCACCAAAAACTACTGATATTTGGTCAGAATCTGTTTCAACAGTAAATTACTTCAGAAATATTGAACACAATTATGCAATTTCTCCTACTAACATGCAGATTAACTGCCAAAACAAAAGAATTCTCTATTCATATAAGTTACCAAAGATCTGTTGCTGTGGCAAGGTTCCAAGGGTTTGCAGTAGCTTGATTTAGTTCTTGATTTTCCACATATTTTTGCACTTGCACAGATTATTTCTCCAAAATTTTAGGACAGATTTTGCAATCACACTTGGGCAGCACTGGAGAACTGACAGCAACGTGAGGCAAAGCGAGTACCAATCACATGTACACATTCATGGCTCAGGAAACACTGCCAGCCTCCCCAGGACTGGGC
Source organism: Anthoscopus minutus (assembly GCA_013399455.1). Taxonomy (NCBI): domain Eukaryota; kingdom Metazoa; phylum Chordata; class Aves; order Passeriformes; family Paridae; genus Anthoscopus; species Anthoscopus minutus. The sequence continues at coordinate 68,426 of VWYI01027247.1, forward strand.
CATCTTGCACAAGGTTAAATCTGTATTGTAGCACTCAGTCTTCCATCGCAGCATTCAATATAAAGCACCCCAGGATTCAATGTAAAATATAAAAATAATGAAATGAGTCAGAGATGCCTGAGATTTGACGAGCATGACCAAATCATCTTAACAAATCTCTTTAAGACTTCCCATTTTCTATCACTACCATCAATGTCATACTACATCCTCAAGGATGTACCTCCAGTTAAGGTCAATAATGGGAATATAATACTTAATTCTATTTAACTGTAACATTTGGGAGCAAGTCATATGCTGTGGATTTCTCTATAATGCACATATCTGTCACTGGTAGATGAGGACATTTCTCATAGAGGAAAGGAGAAAAATTGTCTTTTCCTTCCTCTCTCTGTTTCTCTCTTTTTCTCTCTTTCTGTCTCTCTCCACAGTAAGTCATTCCTGGTTTTAGGGTATCTAATTCTTAAAAAACAGCCCTGAAGTCCAGCTTTTGTTCACAGTTTGAAACAGTATTTTGTTACATCTATTGCAAAAAGAAACATGTAGATTTCAACTTCTCTCAGTTGTTCTTGGCAGCATATTTTTATTACAGACTATATAATATACATAATTGATTCATAATATGAATACTGACAGAATCAAATGTTAAATAATAAACATCATCACCGTAATTTTGTTTGTTTCTAATGAGTCTTCCAAAAGATGGTCTATGGACAGTCTGTAGCACAGCTGTATTTGATTGAATTAGCTTGGTTTGAATTCTAGCACTGTGCTCAGTTTAGTGGGGTTTCTGTTTATTCAGCGCAGCCTCCTGTGGATTACCATCACTAAGGCCTATCCTGTCATGGGTAACATCAATGCATGTGTCAATATTCTTGTACCCTGCTTCAAATTATATGACTGCTTTTCCCTTTGCATATGCAAGAAAGCACAGCTAATCACAGGGCATCAAGCTCTAGAACTTTAAAGACAGAATGAATGAACTTGCTAAAGTGACTTACAATGAATGAAAGGATTTCCAAAATTAAGCTTGTGGTGGTGCAATAACCATCATACCAATCCCAAAAGAAGCATCACATTATTTTTACTTTGTGTTTTCACCTACTACACAAAACCAGCTTAGTTTGCTGTTCCTTTGTTATCACAGATTTTCAAACAAATATCACCATAAAATGAAGATAGTTATTCCTCAAGATTTTAGAGATTCAAAATAGATTTGCCAATATATATTGTGCAGAAAATGTCAACAAGCTTTCAAATGTTCAAGAAACTTAGACAACTTACATTAGATAACAATATTCTTGTAAACTGTAAAAAAACTGTCAAACCTCATGTCATATGAAACAGACCCGTTGATGACAGTACTTTGTGCAGATTGTTGGTAGTCTCAGGACATTTTATTCTTAATCGTTGAAGATAATACTTGGACATTATATGATTAAGAACATGACAGTTTTGTATTTGCAGAAACTCTGATAATTGTTGAAGCCTGATAGTAGAAAGGAAATCATTGGCATTGACTTGGATTTTCCTCTCAGGCCCAGTGGCTCCAGCTGCATAAGACTTTGTTAAGTGATGTAAATCAGTGATATCAGGGTTTATTTCATAGAATATTATTTATTTTTCAGAAGCCTTTTCCTTTAAAGGATAATTTAATTTGAAGTGAACTAGATGAAATGGAGAAAAAAAAATCTTAGCAGACATTTAAAGAAAATAAAATGCTTTGACAAACAAAAAATGACAAAACCCAAAAAAATTCTTATGGCATTACTGAAACTTATCACAGCTTTTCAGTTCCTAAGACATGCATTCTTGTATCCTATAATGTCAAAAAAAATATTCAAGGCAATGACTTCTCTTGTTCATGAACTTGACAAAATTAAGCCACTGACTAATGCATTAGCCTGTGTCAGAGATAGATATCAGGACTAGATGAATCTTTTTGAGGATTTTGCCTTGGTAGTTCCACCCCTTGTCAGTCACAGTGGTTCCAGGTTAAATGCCTCAGCTGGAGCCATGGCACACAGGTAGTTGTCGTTCCCTGCATTTGTAGTTAACCTAGGGTATATTTGAAAAACTTAGGCTCCCCTTTGGAACATTTTTTATGGAGCACAGTGCAGATGACCTAAGAACACAGGACTGATATATGCCTTCTGAAATACTCCCACAGTAACATACAGTCTCCTCCTGCCAGATCGCATCTGAAAACACAACTCTATTTCATGCAGTTGTGGAGTGCCTTGTAACATTCCTACTGTGTGGCTTTGTTTTGTGTTCTCTTTTACTAACCATCTCTTCAGGTCTTACCCTGTCGCTGGAAAAAAATATTGCAAGTGTCAATACAGTGTGTGTTTCAGTGCAAGTGACCCAGGTCCCTGATCCCTGATCCAGACAGGAAATGAATGCATCTCACAAAAGGATGGAGCTCTGCAACTCTACACACTACAAACACCACCATTTTAAAACAGTGATCCACAGTTGCTGACAAGTTTTTGTCATCTAGAAGCAAAGAAGGCTTAATTATCATCCAGGTAATCCCATTTGCATACATAGTTTAAAAGACTAAATTTTGTTCACTGTAGCTGCACAGCTTACCTTAGTTTTTCACTAGCTCTACAAAGTAGCTTGCACAAACCTATCCCCTTACAATCAAAGACAATGCCAGTAGAAGGAGAATCACGTGGAAAGGTCTAATCAGGAATGTACTGCCAAGTCCTTTCAGTTATATTCCTTCAAAGGACTTTAGGCATTTCAAGTTAACTCTCTCCCCAGTATTCACTGCCCTTTTCAGAGCATGTGGAGAAGAGAATTGACAGTTATGTCATGCCACATACTGTGTATTTGGAGGACAATTTGCAGACGGTGTTATAAACTGCAAAGGAAGGAGCATTATTAGGACAGAATGTATATGCATACACAACACATGTGGTTCAAAAAATGCACATTTGTGTTTGTAGTTATGTGCCGGGGTATATATGAGTTCTTTGTTTTCTTTGCTACTAAACAATATAGCTGAGGAAATAAGATTTGGGTAATATAAGCAAATACTTATTTAACTTGATAAAATGTGTGTATTTGAAGATTAATTTTGTTTTATGAAAGAATTAAAAATTTTAATTCTTTTCAAACTTCAATGATTTATCTCTGTGTTGTTTTGGTTTGTGCCTCTCAGGGGAAATGATATTACTGTTAAGGGATATTAAACTACTGAAAGTGAGACAACCATATAATCATATGCTAACTCAAGTATTTAGTGTCAAGAGCCATATAAAAATGAAAGTAGATGCATTTGAATAACTTAAACCTATTTGAATTAGCATGTCTTTTCCCAGTAATTCCCATGTTCTACTCCTTTGTTTGCCCTTGTTTCACTGCCTGCTTCTTGCCCTCTCAGTAAATTTGAGTGCTAGCCTAAGTAGACATTGGAGCTGATTATGAAAGATGAAGAAAAGGGAATTTAAGTTTAAAAGCAATAAAATAGTATGAGAAAAAAGAAATTGAAATTTAAAAAAAAAGATGTTTTGCAGTGTAGTGCTACTCAGGGAATAATTCTAACAGAATTAAACAGCCACAGTACAACAGGGGCTTGCTTTATTGAAGGCTTTCAAAGATCCTTTAGGGTCTTGAGTCTGCAGTAAATGGGGCCCATCTCTCTCTCAGGAAAATCAACAGGAGTTTTAGTGTGGATATTAGTGCAAGTAGGACTGATCTAAAGAGCACATGGAGGGGAAAGCTTCGCTATCCCTTTTGGCAATGGCTTTGTATTAATTCTATTTGAAGTCACTATTCAGAAACTAGATCATCCATGGAAATCATGGGGCTCCTGGATTCTACCTGAAATATGGCAGCTATGGAGAACCAATTAATTTTTCATATTTACCACATCCAAATGAAAGCTAATATAAGAAAACTTTATGTTGCTTTACTGAGGCCTACCAGACAAAATGAGTAATTTCTCAGTAGTAAAATGTGTGTCTGTAACTCACATATATGGATCGATGTATCAAAGAGGTAAGTTCTTCCCAGTTTTTTGTATCTTTATTAAAACAACAAATCAGCAAATATGAAGACTAGCTTTAAAAACTTGTTGGATAGGGGTCCTACAATAAAGAATGTGAGCAGCTCTCAAATTCCTACTATTTGGAAACTTTTGTTACAAGGCATTTCTATGAGAAATAAGAAATTTCTAAAGAATTTCTACAATTTCTACAGAGACACAAAGCTTGAGCTTGTGACCCCACTGTTGGGATAAGGCTTTTAAGAGCAATGTTACAGCTGTTTTTTCTCCCTAATCTGAATGAGAAAGCTTCTTGCAAGACTTTGCTCTTGGATGTTGTTTGTAATAGGACTGATATAAATAACATATGATATAAGTTCATTATAGTATGCACGTTAAAAAATTTATTGTTACTTTTTAGCAAAATAAATCTTTTAAACAATCTATTTCACATTGTAGGCCTTGAGATAACCTCTTGAGATGAGCAGTTGAATCTCATTTTCATTTTTATCCCAGGGTCATTTTCCTGAATGAGAAACATCAATGTCTCAGCTACAAAGATTTAAGGGGTTATGTCTTTCTTTCCACAAGAGACCTGCAAAACTTTGAACCACACAGTGACAGAAATTGAGATGATCTATAGAGTTCAATTCTAAAGCTATATATCATGGTGGCAGAGACTTCTGGTCAATAAGCTCAGGTGAACTTGTTTCCATTTTTCCATTTCTAACCTGCATGTACTTATATCATGGGCTCCTCATAAGTTCTTCTTTGTCCTGCTTCAAAGACTTCCAACATTAACTTATAGACATAAGATTAAAAAATAAAAGGTTACATGCTGTAGAATTTTCACCACAGACTCTGGGAAAAATTCCCAATCAAATAGCAGCATGGATTATTTTTCATTATATCAAGGAATGGGGAAGATTAATGAGAAATATAATAGTAATAATAATAGTAATAGTAATAGTAATAGTAATAGTAATAGTAATAGTAATAATATTGTATCACAGGGCTGCAGTCAGACCTCTAGTGTAATATAGCTGTTGTAATTTCTGTAAGTTTTAAATTTTTGTAGACCCAAAATAAATATTCCTAATTTAAGGAAGTCATATATAAAAATCTTGACTTGAGCCTATTTATTTCATGGTAATAATATAATTAACATTTATAAGACTGAGATCAATGATACAGCTCACAGAAAATTTTTACAAAAAAAACCACACTCAATAACTTGCCACTGTTGCTTAAACAAGCTCTTTATGTCTTTTTCTACATAATTTTGAAGATCATTTTTCAGCATTGGAATGGCAAGGTTTCCAATAGTTGATTTTGATATCAAAGGTGACATTTTATGAACTGGACAGGTTTAAAGACACTGTTTTGTTTGAATAGGGGTTGTATTTTCTAAAATACATGAACACTCAGTGATTCCTTCTTACTCTATATGATGTCTGACATTGCATTCTGAACTCAAAGAGGTATACATCTGGTTTGGCTGTGACATAAGTACAGCAGCATACATTAGTCTATACTGGAAAGAGATGATGAGGCGACCCTAAAATCCAAGATTTCCCTCATATCAAGTGCTCCTTGATTGCTTTCTGATAGAAGATCACAAATTAAATTGCGGTCTAATTAATATTAGATATATCACTACCTAAACTTCTTGCTGAAATTGAAACAATAAAAGACTTTTAAAAAAATAATTAATTCCAAGAGTCACACATCATTCTCCTTGAAATACCTACTACAATATCAAATTTGTGTGTGAATATTCATACACTTACGACATATAAGTTATAAAAATTTCTGAGTCTTCATCTTGCCATGAAAGTCAGAAAGTTAAAATCCATTCACCACTTTTACAAGCATTTACAAGCCTAAAATGTTGCAGTTGATGAGTGGTTTTTCTTTCAGATAGGGATGCAGACAGTAACACTGGCTCATGAATGAAGAGGTAACTGCAAATATCTATCTTCTCTCTCCATGATATCACACACTAGGCACAATAGGGATTCTTGTTGCAAAACAGCAAGGAACAAATGGTGTTGTAAATGCTCTCATCTAATTCTACCACTTTCATCCACTTAGTAATGTACTGTTAGTGAACAGACTCAGAAGTTCAGCATCCAGCAGCTCCCCAGGGAAAAGTTCTTTTGAAGTTACCAGTGGCTGACTGGTAAATTATACGATATCACCAGGATCCTATTAATCTTAAGCATCTTCAAAGGAAGAAAGATGGAGTTGTTGACCTAGACTTCCCTTTTTTCCCCCCATGAAGGCAGCTAACTAATAAAGGTAAATGATTCTTATGAAGTACTAAAATAAAAGTAGTTGTCAAATATCCTTATAACATGGTTATAAAACTGATTACAGATTTTGGTCATCATTCTATTGTAAGAAGGCCTGCTGTGGCAATTATAATTTAAAATGTCTGTTGGTCCCCTCATGCCAGAGGTATTTTTCATTTATCAAGGACATACTGAGGGCTCAATTCCCAACATGTAAAAAAAGGTCATTTATAGAGCATAGCATATTTTTGTTGCTACTAAATAACAGGTCCATTAAAACTTTCTGCTGTTTTTCAGATCTGACATTTTTTGCCCCATAGTGTATCAAAGTATCATTAAACTGAAGTTACCAACAAAAAAAAGAAAGATGAAGCCAGAATTGTAGAAAACCTTTTACAGTATTTCCTCTTAATCTGGGTACCGTTTGTTACTTAGCTCACTAATGAGAAGTTGTTTTTTCTGGTGAAAAAAAATAATCTCATAAAGAGTAAATAAAAAGTATCTACTTTCATTAAGTTATTTGTATGAGCCTCAAATAATTAATTCTAAAATAATCTGCTGACGATGCCACTTGAGTTATGGAAAGGATGAGAAACGAGGATTTAATATTTATTTTCTATTCAACCATACATACCTATAATATTTAGGGAATATAACATTAAATGAGAAACTACCTCTAAAACATGAGTATAATTCTGCCCTTTGGAGAGACTCTATAAAATGAAAAACATTTGGAATCTGACCCTAAGTTCTAAAGAAATCTCTTCTCCGTTAGTATGCTCTCTATGGCAATACTGAAAATGTTACAGGTAAAGTCAATTAAAGCAGTGGCTTATGATACATAAGCCTCTGATACATAAGTCTCAAATTTATACATACAAAGATTTTCTTTCTTTCTTTTTTCCTTTTCTATTTCATTTATTCCCTTTTTTCCCCATTTTACTTTCCTTTTTTAAAATTATTTTCACAATGCTACCATTTATTACATAATATACAGAATATGAACTCCTGACTGCGTATTTCATGCAAGTTTTGCACTTAGGAGTTTCAGGCCATTGTGCAATGAGGATCTTATGCAGACTTGTATATCCCATTGAAGACAATTTCTAAATGGAGTCAATCCAAATTGTTGAAACTGATGAAAAAATCTTCAAAAAAACCTATTAATGGGGTTACAGATCCCTGGGCAATATTTCCATTGCAATCAGCAGAGCATAGAACTGCTGATTTCAGTTGTGGACTAAATAGTGATAAAGAGATAAAACAGGAAATCAAAGAGGAGTGTTAGACTCTCGCATGGCAGGAATTAGGTGCCTCATATTGGGTCTAACTCTCATCATCTGTCACCCTCCTGATGCACGGTGTGAAGTCGTAGTAAGTTGTGTAGGAGGTGAGCACACAGAGCCCTCTGCTAAGGGCAAAAGCCAATGACTGTTCTAGCAGGAGGAGTTACAGATCTGCCTTTGACAGGCAGTCAAAGGAGACATTTTTCCCTTAACCCAGTGGTTACTAAATTCACACAGCCGTGTTAGGGGATCTGATCTATATATCTCATATTCTGTGAAAATTTCCTGTTTTTCAGAGGTGAGCTGGTGCTTTCAGCTCCTTTGCACATCCCTTGGCATAAGACTTTACAAGCCTGGAAAATGATTGAAGAATAAATACAGTCTTCTGACCTGATAGTTTGCATTTAGAGCAGTCAGTAGCTGGGAAATAATCAATGTTCTAGGCTTTACTCTTAATTTTCTTTAAAATCAAATTAGTGTTTACTGTAAAACATAAATAGTCTTAGAACTGAGATTTCCTTCCTCTCCCTGTTGAACCCAGAAGTGGATTTACCCCTGCTTGATTTTTTTTTTTTTTGACTGCTCTGAAACTGTTCCAACTCCTTAAATTTCTCATGCTTAGTTCATTAATTTTTGGGTATGTGTTCTTGTCTGTGCAACCTCTGGGGCTTCACACATGATACTATTATTAGTATTTCCATAGAGTGTAGGATTTGCATCGAGAATGAGAACCTCTTATGCAAGGTTCAATACAGCCACATGCTACAGCGTGTTATCCACAGAAATCGCAAAGT
>VWYI01027249.1:297-28402 GCA_013399455.1 Anthoscopus minutus
ACAATATTACACAACTGAGAAAGAAAATAGTCGTGGCAGTAGCTCAGGTGGAGCTCAATGTGTTCTTTTGTGCGCAGCTCTGGACACTTCAAGAAAACAGAGGCAAAACAGAGTTCAGAAGAAAGCCATGAAACAGATCTGAGTCTGAAAGAATTGCCTTCAGCAGAAAGAAGAGCATATGAATTAAATGATTGATTAAATGGGTGATGTGTGAACTAAACCACTATATGATAAAAAATACTACAAATCTTCAAAATATACAAATCCAGGGATCAGAATGGAGGAGGAAGATAAAGGGAGTTTGAGTGAAGTGTATTAATGGAAGAAAANAGTTTGTGTGAAGTGTATTAATGGAAGAAAAACAAAAAGCAGGAATACAAAATGAATACTACTTTTAAAAATTACCTCTAGGCTATAGAACAGTTGTTCATTGGTAGAGAAGGAAGCTGTTATTTGTGACATATTAATCTAGAATTGACAAAGTGCTGAAACATGCAGTCATGTATAGCCCTAGACTGGCCTGGAGACAGACTGAATGACATAACTTTTACATCTGTAACATCTATTACACTGTGGTGTGGGTTTTGTCTTTGAAAGATGGTACTCAGCACCACACAAATCTATGGGGAAATGGTGAAATATAACAGATAAATGGTTTCATTCATATTTTCTCAGAAATTATGCTCTCCTGTGTAGGTTTGGAGTCATATTTCCAAATACATTTCTTCTCAGGTAGTTGGATAAAAAGTAATGCTGAAGTGCACTGAAGTGGATCTGCTGGAGACTTCTGTGAGATCTCAGCATACCTGTGGTATATTAAAGTAAACAAACACACACAAGCCATGCTTAAAGGAAGAGCCATCATTTTGCATTTCTCACCTGCAGTTCCAGAGAGTTCCACACTTAAGGTTTGTTCAATAGTCTTGTTCTCAAATGGGGAACCCTTGGGATCACTGGAAGACAGGGCACATTTATAAAAACAAGCTGAAATGGAGTTGCTGTAGCCAAAATCTACTGAACCCCCCTCCCTTTTATAAATGTTTGCACTTTTTAGTACTTACTTTGGTGACTCGGGTGTCAATGGAAGTGATAAACTTGTTGGTTTGGCTAAAGGAAAAAAGAAAACAATTATGCAATATTTGAACACTCAGTAAAGTATGTTGTAAACATGTCTTTATACTTTGGCATTGGAATCCTGTGACAGTCAATTAGGGCCAAGCTCTGATATTCAACTGCCATTTCAGTGCATTTCAGATTAATAAAGAGACTGATCCTGATTCCTTATTTACTACTTCCAAAAGGGCACCTAAATTTCAACAATTATTTATATCAATTACTCTACCTCTGAAATACAGTACACAACCCAAATGGCAAGAATCTTTCAGAAGACTGGTACATGTCAAAAATCAATGAAGAACTCTACAGGATACACTGTGAAAATGTTATTTCCCTCAGTGTTAATTTAGACTACAGTTCACGATTTATTTGGAAACAGAAGCAGAATAACTACAAAGTAACAGAACGTTATGAATATTCAGTTAATTTTACTTCTACAAGATACAATTTTATATATAGCACTGAGAATAGGTTGTTTCTATGAGGCCAGAGTCCAACCAGTTACAGTCCAAATTTTTGCAAATTATCCTGCAGACTATGACAAACCATGGACACAGTCACAGATGGTTAAAAATGGGGTTGAAGCTCTCAGCACTACAATCCCAACATAACCAAAAACAAAGCTCTGGCTATCAAAATGTAAGTCTGCAGCTTTTACTCATACAAAATTATATTTTCTCAGAGCAAGTAAAAAACCAGGATATTGTAATACAATTAAGATTCCTTTAAAATTAAAAATTATAGCACTTGCAAATTTTACTTTTCAGAAGTTAGATTGATGTTTTAAACATAGAGAGCATTGTAGCAAGAACAACAGCAGGGGATCTCTTCTGCAGATTAATTACTTAAGACAAAATGTTCCCCTTGAACACTCCTGCACTGCAGATCTTTTGTCCAGGGTGTCACTACTGCATATTTCATATTCATTACAGGCTTGGAGTTCCCATCAACATTAAGGGATTTTATATGCAAATTGATTACTTTTATATGCTCTAGAGCATTCCTGAAGTAATATAATGTTTTTTAAAAAATTTACGCAATTATCAAGAGCTGCACATTGTTTCTTCTCCTCCCCATATGAAAGTTAGAAATGGAAGCTCAGGTGTTCACCTCAGGTTCACCTTCCTCAGAAGTCACTGCTTGAGTGAGGAGATGCACCTCAGTGAGTTGTCTGGTCCAGCACAGCCACTGATTTGTGCATTATACCAGGTGCAGTAAAACTGAATGTAACCTGACACTTCTTTGTGTGTAATTTATATACATCTAGGAATACTAATGTTTGCCTGTGGCTACCTAGAGGTAAAACTGGCTTAAAAAAACCCGATCTTGCAGTAAGGCTCTGGAATAGTTTTATACAATGGCTTCCTTTGCACTTTTTTTTAAACAAAAATCTGCACACTCTTAACCAATTTAGGCTAAGGAAGTTAAATATGTAAGAGGTATTTATGTCTCTAAAAACTGCCTTGCTAGCTCTTATTAGTCCCACAGAATAGTCCCACATCAGAATATACACATATTAAATTCTGAAGCACTGAGGCACAGTGCAAATCTGACAAAGATGGGCACAGAACCAAGGCATTATCTCACACTCCCATGTATTAATTTTAGGCAGATATCACTGAGTTCTCCCACTGAGAAGTTCGCATATGAAAACATTCATCAGTTTTCTTATTCCTAGGCAAAAGCTTGACCAAACACTCTTTCTGCAAAGGATTCATACTCACATACTGCTATTGATAGTGTAAATATTTAGCCAAGACACTGTCATTTTCCATGGAGCCTGTTTACTAGAGTTTCAAGGTCTACTGTGGTGTGGGTTTTTTCTTATTAAAAAGCGTTCACATCAAGTTGCTTGTCCCTGTAAATTGAATATATTCAGGTTCAAAAGAACTACGTTTCCTCATGGGCAAATCTCAGTGCAAAACCACAGATGATCTTTGGCATGAATGCGTTTGTGGACATTCCCATGGGTTTGCAATATGTTTGCAACAGTAACCCTAAAGGAAAATAACACTCGATTTACCCTTTGTGAGTTTTCCCTAACTTTGAAAGAAAATCTCAAATTGTGATAGTTTTTTAAAACTGAAGGAGACAATTTTCTTGTACTTTTGATTAAATGTATGAACCAGTGACTTCAGGTCTGCAAATATCAGTTAAATTTGCAAGGTTGATTCAGCATCAATTGACTGTCCAAGCTGAAAGCATTATATTCTTGTATTTGTATTATATGCAAATCCATTGATATTGAAGTTACATATTGGTGTATGAGGCAAATTTGCTGAAAAAACAACACTTCAGAAGCCTTTAAATTAAAGCACAGGAAAATTAAAGAAGACAGTAATTTCTCTCTGCCTGCAAATTCACCTGCAAGACCACTAAAATCACAATTGTTAGCTATACGTCCCTTTGGACTTCCACAACCTCTCCTCCAAGCTGTTTCCACAAACCAGTGTGCTCTGACTCTTTGAACTGAATCTATGCAATTGTTCAGCTGGGGAAAAAAAAAACCAGCTCATATCTGAATAGAAAGAATTTATAATCTGTATGTATGTTTGTGTGCACATACATCAGTGTATGGGTATACCATAAATGTGCATATAGCATGTTATACACGATCCACCCTATCACCCGAACATCCAACAGTGTTACTGGAACTTCTGGCAGTTCTGTTTTTCAGTACCATTGCAGTAACAGAGCCAGGTTTCACATGTAGAGTTCAGTCTGGATTCTGCTGTGAAAGCAGACTGCTGAAGTCACCCAGAAGGCGTGGCAGTTGGCACAAGGCAGCTTTAGGGAAGTCGGATTTCCTTCTTACAAGTAATATTGTTCAGATAATTTGAGACCATAATGGAGAAAAGCCATACTTAAGGATGTCAGAATGTGCAGCTGCAAGAACAATATTATGTGACAGGAATTATTTTTATTAAATTTGCTTATACTTCCTAGTGCAGAATGAGAAAACAGATTTGATGGAGGCTGAAATGCGAGAAAGAGGAGGAGGAAAAGAAGAATGAACATACAGTTTACAACTGCTGCTTTGAAAACACCAAGCAACACATTTAGGGTCACATCCTGATCTCTGTTGCAGACAGACAGGGAACTCCCACTGACTTTAGTGGAGTCACCCTGGATTTGCACTGATGCGTCTGAGATAGGCACATAGCCTTCCAGATGCCAGGCCAACATAAATACATAGATATATTTTAAGTAGCAATAACTTAAAAAAGCTCCCTTTGGGTTCGTAAGCTTTTACAGCTTTCCTTTATCTTGGGAAAACTGACAAGGGAAGAGAAGGAGAGAAAGTGAGAGAGGAGGCTTTAAGTTCTGGCATCTCTGTCACAGAAGCTACTTGTAATATAGAACAGTTTTTTACACATCAGGGGATACTAAAGTGTTTAGTTTTGACCATAAAGAATCCAAAAAGGAGAGAGAAAGATCAGGATGGCATCTAAACTTTCAACTATTTACAAAATAAAATTACAAACCAGCATTCCAGCTTTAACAGGAATGACACATTTATTGTTTTCTCTGTAGCAGTGAGAGCACTATTTATTGTCTCTTAAGGGCTATGTGGCAGGTTAACAATGCCTTCAGTTTTACTCCAGCAAAAGAGAAAGAAGCTCACTAATGAACTGGCCTGACGAGCTTGTTTAGGGATATAATGATTTCTTGGTGGTACAGTTCTCTGTGAATAAGCATCTCCAGCTAGCCTGGTATTTGTTAAACTTTTCCTGAGATCCTTTTCTGAGGCTTGGGGCAAGAAATAAAAGGATCAAATATGTCTAAAAGCTAAATCTAGCTAACTAATTCTAACTTCATTATACCATTTTAAAATTCTCTTTACATAGAAGAGATGCAGAATTTCCAATACTAATGCAAAGAACAGAAGAAGTATTGAGGGTACTCCCAACCATGGTACTTCAGCTTCCCAGCCTTACTGCTGGTGCCAAAGCTGTGTTCTGCAGTCCCACACCTACCCTGCAGATGATTTGTCTGAGACTGCAGATGGGGCTTCCTTTTGGAGGTGCATTTCTCTTTGCTGCTGTTCCTGTTCTCTGCTGGTTTGGTCTGAGGAGGATCATCATTCGTAGTCAGATATTTGAGAAGTTCAGAGCAGGGACGTCTTTGAGGCTTTTGCTGTTGACAAATGCTCTTCGCTTTATTGCTCCATGAATTCTCAGTCTTAAAACAGGGTAGAATAAAATAAAATAAAATAATAAAATAAAATAAAATAAAATAAAGCTAAAATTAGTGAGCTGAACCTTATCAGAATGGATATAGGTTTTCTGAAGAGATGAGATTTTCAATGAAGTGTTCAGTCTAAGTGTACTAGATCTATGAGCTGTGAATAACTGTTTGCAGAACAAGGAAAGAAAATTACATTTAAAATTCCTAAATGACATTTATGCAGCTTTTTATTTCATTTCTCCTACATTGCAATGCTCCTACTCAGCAACATGTAACTAACAAGACCCTACAGCACCTTTACTGTGAACAAAAAAATAAGCTGGTTTAAACCTTAATTTGCTGCTGATTGCTTGGGCCCAGTATTCACAACTCATTTAAGTACCCCTAAATGGCCCGTTTTCAGTTACACTGAAAGGCAAGACAAACATTGTTTAATACTGCCTGCTAACAGAATTATGTCTAAGCCCCCCCATTCCATCCAATCAATGTCTAATATACATCTTTTGCCAAGAATCCAGTGTCATTTGTCTTAGCTCAGACAGCTGGGAAAAATGGCAGTCCCACATCCTGGAGTCACTCATAAACAACACCAGACCATCAGCAAGTTTTATCACACCCCATCCTACTCTGCGTTTCAGTAAAGTAGGTTAGAGTAACAGACAGTGACTACAACTGAACTCTGCCAAAAGAGAAGGCATAAATGAAATATTCAGAGCATAAGAGCTCAGAGGATTCTCAGATGAACCAAGTCTATAACTCACATTTTTTAAAAATTAGTTACAAGATAGTAAGCATATTAATAAAATACATTCGGATCTACTGCTTGCTTGATTGCTACAACCATAAAAGACCTTGTTACACTTTCTTTTTCTTTCTTTATTATAAAGATTAAGTTTGTACCTTAACAACCACAGGGCTTGTTCTGATCCTGTGATTAGTGTTTGCATGGTTTTGTGTGCTGAGACCACTGCATTCATTGTAATTTAGCTGAGTGTTGGCTGGAGCCAGCAAGAGCTTCTTAAGCTACAAACACATCAGGGAAAGGGAAGTGGAAGGAAAAGAGTAAAGTTATACATCTTTATGGATTAAATTGATTTATCTACATTTTTGCATAATTCCTTAAAGTTAGTCATATTATCAATTTCAGCACGCACAGTACAATAAAACAAAAAGCAGGACTTGATATTCCTCTGAGGAAACAGATTTCATTTTCTTCTGGCTTGGCAGCACATTTCTGCTCCTTTTACTGCAGTATACTGCAGGGCAAGCAGAAATGACAGGGATCTTGGATTTCTGAATCCATGGCAAAATGAAATTCTCAGTGATCTGTTGGATGCAAAGAGGACTCTGATTTACACAGAAACATTAACTTTAACAGACTAGTGGATACACTGTCAAGATTCAGGTATCTGGCTCTGTTCCCATGAAGTCAGTGGTAAGAGACTGTCAGCAGAAACAGAATCACATCACAAACTAGATTTACCGAGCAAAATGCATATAATGCATCCTCATCCTCATCCAAGGTTCAGTTCGGCCCTGGTTAGCACTAAGCTGGTGCTTACTGGTCAAATCAATGTTAAAGACACAAAATCAGCCCTGCATCCCAACAGACTCACTGGGCCTTTCCTCACGGATCACCAAAAATTATGTCTAAACATACACAACAAAAAGAGCCCCGAGAAATGAAATATGAGTTAAGAACTATTATCCCAACTTATCTGAATAGCAAAATAAGCAAAGTGTCAGCCCCATTAGCGTAAGAGTTTCAAAAACAACCTTTTCAACAACTTTTTAATAGACTGCCATATTAATCATCCTATGGCTATTTGGTGGGGGGTTTTGCCCTGCTTAATTTTCAGTTCTTTACTTGATTTTCCTTTCCAGTCTAAATGAAAAGTCCAGACCTTACTGTGACTACATCATACCCATGCAGCGGGTAGCCAGAGGCACATCCAATTCCTGTTAAACAGTAGGAAGGGTTCTTACTAGAGACGGCTCTTCTGCCTCCTGACTGGGAGGGGTGCCGTCGGGCATTGGGGAGGGGCTAGCAGCATTTTCGTTGGTCACATCTCCATCTGTCAGTGCATCAAATGAAGGCAATCCATCCTCATCCACAGGGATGCTGTCCAGTGTTTCAGTGAGAACAGCTAGCAAGTTTGCCTCGTTCTCTTCATCTATCTTCTGTGGGAGAGGAAAGAAGAAAAAGAGGAACCAGGTGAGAAAAGGGACAAAACTATGCCTCTGTATGTGAACAAGCAGACAACACGTAGTTAAATCAGCCCTTGAAAGAGAAACCTGCACCAGAATCCCAGACGATGTAATTAGGTACAATAAAATAATCCATCTCTGTTCAAAAGAAATCTCTCTGGCTCGTGGTGTACTGCTAGTTTACTTTTCTTCCACAATTCTTTTTTTTTTTTAATCAGGTGGTAACAATGGTCAGTAATCACCCAGGGACTGTATTACAGGATGAGCCTAAAATGCTGACACCTAATGATGGTGTCAACCCAGACTGTCTCTTTTGCTCTTCAACACGGAACACCAGCTAATTGACCTGACAAAATTACAAGAATCAGACAGCGAAACAGAACACCAAAATGAAACATCAATAGAATACGGAAAACCTCATTCGCATATATGATCCAGTGTAAGTAAGAAAGCCCTTCTACACTTCTGCAAGTCCTCACTGCAAAACCAAACAGCTTCTCATTCCTGAGTATTCTGGCATAAGAACAGCCAGCAGCACTCATATGGTAAATGACAGGTTGTTTAGGTTTCTTTTAAAGAAACGTATTAGGCTGGTTGCCTTTGAAGTTGTCCTTTCCAGTTATGTCAATTGAGTGCTCAATACACTATTGTATGCATTTATCAAATTCCAACTGCAATTATAAAAAGTAGATTAATTTCTAATCAGATGCGGTTGTAATGTTAATTTATATCTTATTTCAGCAACAAGAGTTCTTTTTGTCAAATTGAGTAAATTTAAGTGCCACCTGATTTTTTTAATGAAATATAGTCCCTACTGTATATTAAGATATAGATATTTTCAGTGCTGAGAGTTAGAACTGAGAAATAGAACTGTGTAAAAATCATTATATTTATTTTTCAGAAAGATTGGAAATTGATCTTGACAGATCAATTATCTAGGATTCCTAGGCTGATCCTAGTGCTATCGAAGTAAATGAAAAGCCTTTCACTGATTCAAGTGATATCAAATTGGGAGCTCTTCCACCAGCTTCAGAGAAGCTCATCGTGTTCCAGGTTCCCACTGTGAAAAAATTTCAGCGAAGTTCAAATCTCAAAGTATAAAAGTGAACTAGCAAGACAAATAATACCAGCAAGACAAACAAACAAGCAAAAAAAAAAAACTTAAAAAAGGCAACAGCAAAACATTGCCAAGTTACACTTTGGAAAAAAAATAATCAAATGAATCTGGGTATCCCCTTAGCATGACTTTTTTCAGTACTACTTTTATCTACCAGACTCTGAATAGAGATGATCATAAACTACCCAGATAATTGCTCCTGCTAGGCTTCTTTGCCAAATCACACCTCATGGCTTCAAACATAAAAGCTGTCTTTGAGCTAGAAAGCTAAGGCAGAGCACAAACTGTTCTGGTGCTTACAGCGTCATCTCCAAGAAACAAATAAATACTCAGACAAGTTAATGCTAAGGAGAAGCATTTATTTAAAAGGCCAAAGGGCACTTGGCCACTGAGAAAAAGTATCGAAATTTCAGTATCAGGTGATTTCCACCATATTAAGCAGACATATGCATACAGCTGTGATAATTCAGTGTGCAGAGGATGGAAATGGCATAAGGGAGCCATACAAAATCATGCTCTGAATCCAGCTTTTCACAGACACTTTCTGAGATGGAAAGAGCAAAATCATGGTGTCACTTCTAGAATAGCAAGAAGAGGCATTATTGGGCAAGAAAGTGTGACCAGTGTTTTTCCCAAAGGCATTTCAAGTCTCTCACAGGTGGTAGGGTGAATGGTGTGAGAGCCAGCCCTTGAACCTAGAGTGTCCATGAGCTGGTTTGGCTGCCTGATCCCCAGCCCTACACCAGGAACTTTTTCAGCAAGTCCAGCTGGTGGGGCATACTGCTGAGCCTTGCAGCTTATGAAGCTGACAACAAAGCTGGAAGTGTTGCTATTTCTAACAGGGAATGCCTTCTTTAATAATACTATGCCAGAAAAAAACCTGATATTTGCTGTTAGCTGCTCAACTCCATGCTTTAAACAGACATTCAAGTGCTGACATTCAAGAAAGTTGAGTGGACACCGGTTCTCATCACAGCAATTTCAATTAGTTTTGTACAAGTTTCAACATTCAAACACCCCAGAGAAAGCTGAGGATGTGACAAAGAGGACTCTGTTAAACAATTAATGTCACTTTCCATTATTGCTTCAGTCCCAATTTACAGAGCAAATAAATCAAAGTCACCACAGATGAAACACACTAGCTGGCTAACACATGTCTATTCACAAACGACATGGCAGCAGGAACACATTAGTCAAGAAAATGGCATTGCTAGATAACCTTTTTAAGATTTAACTATGCTATTGCTCCTAATTGTCCTAAATTACTGTTTATAAAGAAACACAATTATTAGATACAGCAGAAACAGTGCTGAGGAGAGATGCAGAGGGAGAGATGGTTGGGCACATCAATGTCTGAGCAATAATCACTGAAGCAGCAGCTTTCTCCTTTGCTATTGCAGCCTGAGTCTTGGTGTTGACAGCACTGGGGAGAATCAACACCATGGCCAAATGCAGGCTCTTTCACAGCTTCAGCACTGTCACTGCAGAAGTTCACATTTCAGACTGGCATCCAACCTGCTCATCACACAGGCTCAGTGGAACACGAGGAGCTGTACACCTTCCACCTCTGCCGAGGTCAGAGAATGCATCATGTGCTCTCTGGAACTGATTCCACCATGTCCCTAACTTCATGCAGGATCCTACAAGAAGGATGTGCTTCTCTTTTTAGGAGCAAATCCTAGGTATTTAGACTATCTAAATGAACTACAGTGTGTAAGAAAAAGGACCAGAGGATAATCTCAGATGTAAAGCCGCATGGCAAATAGATGCAATTATTAAACTTTTATGAAAACAATTCATCATGACCCGATACTAACTTGCCTTTTTAATGCAGAAGCAGTTATGCATCAATTCCAAATCACACTGCTATGTTAGCATAAAGATACTGGGGCCAGAGATGTTTTGATCCCTGTAAATTTTCACCCAGATGAAGGATGCAAGGAACACAAATATGCCAATGAATGCTCATGCTTCTGTGTTTCTGACAACAGAAATTTCTAGCATATCCAGAATGCCATTAGCTCTGAAAGGAAATTAAATTTGGCATTTTTGTCACTCTTTACAGGTGAATGCAACAGAGGCAAACTGCCAGAACACCAACCAATCCTCAAACATGAGTAATCTAGGAATCCAAAGACCATGGAAAGTTTCTAACTGTGTTCTTTCCTGCTTTTACATGCTTTATTCTAATACTTTAATATTTTTACAGCACTAAAAATAATTCTCTGTCTGAAAACACTGCAATAGTTGTGTAACAATCTAATTGCATTTCTGCCTTCAGTAAAATGTCTCCAGAGATATTCTCTCTTTGGCCAGTGAAATGAGTTGATAATTTACCCACACAAAGGTATTTAAATCCTCTACCCCTGATGATTCCTTCTCTTTCACTTATTCTGACTACTGATGGAGCTGGGTTCACCCTGTGGTTAGTATTTTATGTCTGTAATACCCGTTACTTGTCAACGATCCACAGAGGCCACAGAGGCCAAAGATGGAGCTGTAACAGAGGCTTGTCCATGTTGTCATCAGGCATCCCTTTAGGATGCATAGAGGGTGTAAAGCAGTAATTTATCCTTAAATTTTCTTCCTTTAAAATAAAACATGCAACATTTTAAAATATCTGTCATTAACATCAGACTGGGTTACTGAAAACCTAGGAAAACTTGAAATCCACAAGTCCATGGGCCCTGACAGAATGCATCCATGAATGCTGGAGAGAGCTGGCAGACACCACAGCGAGGCTGCTCCATGGTCATCTCCAAAAGGTCATGGATATCAGGAGAGGCGTCTGAGGACTGCAAGAAAGCAAAAGTCACCCCAGTATGCAAAAATGGCAAGGAATCATGAGTGGAGTCATGAGTGGTGTCCCACAAGGTTCAATACTGGACCCAATATTGGCCTACTCATGGAATGACTGCCCAGTCAGCCTCGTCTCAACTCCTGAAAAGTTAATGGAGCACCTTGTTCTGGAGGCCATCTACATCCACATGGACGACACAACTGTGATCAGAGGCCAAGCATGGTTTCACTAAAGACAAGTATATCATGCTTGACTGACTTGATTCCCTCCTATGATGAAACAGCTACCTGGGTGGATGAGAGCAGGATATTGTCTACCTTGACTTCAGCAAGGCTTTTGACACCGTCTCTCAACATCCTCATAGGCAAACTCAGGAAATGTGGGTTGAACGAGTTGACAATGAGGTGGATTGAGAACTGGCTGAACAGCAGATTCCAGAGGGTCATAATCAGTAGCATGGGGTCTAGTTGGAGGCCCGTCACAAGTGGTGATCCCCAAGGTTCAATACTGGGCCCAGCACTGTTATAGTTATTCATCAGTGATTTGGATGAAGGTCCAGATGCCTCCTCAGCAAGTTCATGGCTGACTCAAAGCTGGGAGAAGCTTTGGGCTGATCTCCCTGAGTGATGTGCAGCCCTTCAGAAGGACCTGGGCAGGTTGGAGAGATGGGCAGAGAGCAACCATCTGAAATTCAACAAAGGCAAATGCAGAATCCTGCACCTGGGGAGGAATAATCCCAGGGACCAGCACAGGCTTGGGGCCAAACTGCTGGAAAGCCCAACTCTGCAGGGAAGGACCTGCTGGACACCAAGTGTCCCTGAGCCAGCGGTGTCCCCGTGGCCAAGAGGGCCAATGGTACCCTGGGGTGCATTAGGGACAGCATTGCCAGCAGGTTGAGGGAGGTGATCCTGCCCCTCTGCTCAGCCCTGGTGAGGCACATCTGGAGTGCTGAGTCCAGTTCTGGGCTCCTCAGTACAGGAGAGACATGGAGCTCCTGGAGCAGCTGCAGTGGAGGGAGACAAAGATGGTGAAGGGACAGGAACATCTCTGTTGTGAGGACAGGCTGAGGGAGCTGAGCCTGTTCAGCCTTGAGAAGACACAGATGAGAGGGGAGCTCATCAGTGTGTGTCAGGATCTGCAGGGAGGGTGTCAGCAGGATGGAGCCAGGCTCTGCTCAGTGCTGCCAAGCAACAGGACAAGAGGCAATGGGCAGAAACTGATGCCTAAGAAGTTCTACCTGAACATGAGGAAGAACTTTTTTACTCTGTGAATGGCCAAAGTACTGGAACAGGTTGCCCAGAGAGGCTGTGTAGTTCCTTTCACTGCAGATATTCAAGAACTGTCTGGATGCAGTTCTGTGCCACATGCTGTAGGATGGCCCTGTTTGAGCAGGGAGGTTGGTCCAGCTGACCCACTACGGTCCCTTCCAACCCATTCACCTGTGTTTCTGTGATCTCTTCCTGAACACCCTAAAGTGTGAAGATGTCCTGACTCAGGATCATCCTGTAGCTCTTGTCATCAGCAAAGGTATGCTTATCCATTCCAGAAGAGGACAAGCCCATCTTTTAGAAAGTATTTTCAAAATATTAATAGTATCTCCAACATCTTCCATGTTCCACCTTCCACGGGAGAGGTGACTTCTCCTCTCCCTTTCAATTGTGATTAGTACGTGCACAACTTTTGCTG
Source organism: Anthoscopus minutus (assembly GCA_013399455.1). Taxonomy (NCBI): domain Eukaryota; kingdom Metazoa; phylum Chordata; class Aves; order Passeriformes; family Paridae; genus Anthoscopus; species Anthoscopus minutus. Next base: position 13,413 of record VWYI01027249.1, read on the forward strand.
ACTGTATCTCAAGGAGTGAAATCAGCTAATGATGATGCTCTGAAGTTTCTTTACTGACAATTTGAATAGTATATGGGACCATTGTGACTCATACTGAAAGATCAGGGTCTAAATTTCATTATAATCCACAGCCCCAAGGAGCTGGGAGCAGTGGCAGCTCGCCACATCTTCGTAAAAAGCCCGGGAAACTTTGGGACAAATCCACAGCTGGTAGATGCTGTCACCACTCCAGCAGCCCAGCTTGGTAATCAATTCAGAGGAGCCAGGTATACACCAAAACTCACAAGGGATCACCATTTCAACATATTGACTCATTTCTCCCCATCAGCCTAAGATCTATTCATAGCACAATTAACAAAGCAAATAAAAGATTTTCCTCCAGCTGAAAATATCTGAGTGATCTAAAAATACTAATACATTAATGGCACTACTTTCAAACAAACAAAATTGACTTCTGAGCACATCAGAGATTTCCAACAGGACTTAATTCCTTAATGACAAATTTTGGAGCAAGGATGTCCTTAAGACTGTCTTTTCCTTAAAAAATTAGTGGTATAGATTCACCCCTTTTTGCACATAAGGATGCAGAGCCACTGAAAAGTTCATTAACACCACTCAGGCCCTGAGCACCTCCTGTCACCAAACATGCAGGAGTAGGGGCAGATGGTGTCTCAGCCCTGGCCCCACAAACCAAGCTTTACCACAAGAGGATAAGAAGCCGCAGGCTCTACAGAAGCGCCAGGAGGGTAGGAGGTGTACAGGGATTAGGATGCAGGCTGGTTGGTATTCTTACTCCTGACAGAAAAAAATGAGAACTGAAGTCAAGGATGAGGAAAGGGAAGAACTACAGCCCAAGTTTTCCCTCTTCTGCTACAGAAGGAGCTGACTTGCCATGGCATGGCACAGGCAGAGCATGTTGATTTTTCTACCTCTTCCATGCGCTGTCCAAGGCAAGCGCCTCCTTCTCCTCAACTTAGAGGCTGTACCCAGGGACAAAGACGAATTAGTGGCCCAAGCGGTGAACCACTTGTTCTACCCTACCTGCTCACAATACCATGTCCTTATATATTTGAAGAAGTTTCTCAGCTTTTATTTTACTGTTCAACTGCTTTGTAAATCCTCAGGCATCCTGTGTTGTCTTACAGTAAAAATTCACATGATGCATTTGCATTAGAACATCTTTCCAAGGTCTGTTAGTCTGGTCCCCAAGAGACACTCCCATAATTGAAATGCTTAAGTCCAGAGCTATCAATTATCTTTAAAAACAAAATGGAGTCCCACTAGGAGAAAATTACAGCCAGATTTCTTTATATGAAGTAGAAATATGGGGATTAATTATCACCACCCCCGTGCAAATGCCTTTAGGGTATGGAAAGGAAACAAGATATTTCCTTTTCTTGAAGGAGACAGCTATATTCATACCCCTCACATGCACCTGCAGGCAAAGACCAGAGCCTGCCTTCTGATTCAGCAGCCCCACTTCCCTTCATATGGGATGTGGATATATCTCAGTTGTAGGACCAACCACTTGCCCATATTTATGTGAAAGCTTCACTCCAGTTGGTTTCTCCAAATATAGACTTGAAGCAACGTGCTGTACGATCCCAAAATGCTCTCCCACAAAAACAATATTGAATAAATACTGTGTTTCTACACACTGCAGGTACTGCAATGCTTAATTTCCAGAGCTAGGTCCCAGAGGGACACAAACCTCTAGCAACACTCCCAAGAACATTATGGCACCACTGGAAGGACCTGCTAACTGTCTGCAGGCTGAAGGAGATGGGAGCACCAGCAGAATCTGTACTCCCCCTCCCTTCTTCAGGGTATAACAACATAAAATATAAAATAAAATAAAATAAAATAAAATAAAATAAAATAAAATAAAATAAAATAAAATAAAATAAAATAATTTTTTCATCATCATCATTATCAACATGTTGCTTATTTCTCAGAAAGTTCTTATGTGTAATCTTGATAACTGAACTCAGATTGCTTTCTCTCTGCGAGATGCTCTCCTGACACTATAAAACTTCTGTCTAGCATTTGGTATTAAAATATCACAACCCAAAACTACAGCACAGACCAAGGAAGTAAGCCACTTACAAATGGGCTTTTCTTTAAGATCATGTCCTTGGATCACTGGAAGTTATGCTACCATAGGTCCTGTGGGATGGACTACCTTTTCAAGTGAAAGATCTAACCTTTCTGCTCTAAGCTACACATGTCAATTTAAAAAAGCCTAGTGAATATTCTTCTACCACAAAGTCACTTCTTTTATTACTTCTAATGAGTTGCTGCAGTTCAGAAGTTTCCATTACAGCCTGCAAATTAAGTTTATAATAAACTGAAGAGCTACTAATTGACTTACTCATCTCACAAACTTGAGGATCTAGTTAGCAACCCATGCTTTACATCTTTTGACCAAAATTCATCCACCATTCATTCAGCCATTGCAATTTGATTTGTGTAAACTTCATTCCTCTCCTCTATCATAATAATATTTGACTCTGGAGAGAAGATAAAACAAAAAACAAACTGCAAGCAAGCTATTGTACTATTGACTGTATTAAGAGGACCAATGATAAGATACAGTGCTGGATTCATTTCACCGAGGGTAGACCAAATACCAAAAATTCATAGCAAGTGAAACCACAGAAAAATCTTTGCAAATGAAGTCAATTTGACTCAGTATCAAAAGGTCACTCTATTCAATTTATACTTGATCCTAAGCACAATATTGAGAAAACACTTGAAAACAAATTATCATCAGTTTGGGCCTCAACATTTGCTGACTATATAGACTAATTTGCTGATTACTAAATAAATGCTCTACCCATGTTTCTTACTGGGTTAGCTCACCAGGGAAGCTTTTCAACTTGACACTATAAAGGAACCACAAGTTCTTCGTCTTAACAAGACTTGACACTATAAAGGAACCACATGTCTCTAATACTGAGGCACACCATAGACTTAGTATTGTGCTACCTTGTCCAGGGCTACTGAAAACAACCTGGTCTTCATGGTGGGGAACTGCAGCTGGAGAAGATCTGGCATGTCTAATACCAGCCCACAATGGGCTAGGTTTGGGCTGAGCTCCACAATGAAGCACAAAACTTTCTCTGGTGTTTCTGGTGGGTAAAACCATGAGCAGGGAAAGTGCAGAAATGCAAGACAAAGAAAGTGACTGATGAAGAGCCACAATAAAAAGAAAAGCTGTGAGTTATTCTTCACTGTGCAAGGGTGAAGACAGAGAAGCTGGGGTGGAGGTGAAGTTTCCTGTCTGCCCAAACTGCTGGGCAAGCACAGGCAAGCAGAAGAGCAAGTGAACTGGGAAGGGGATGCAGGACAGGTAGCCCGACCTGCCTGGGTAGCTCAGTGCCCAGGGTGGGAGAGGTTAGGCAGGCTGCCTCTGAGCTCAGAAGCCATCCAGAAGCTTCGCCACTCGGAGCAGAAAATGGCTCCTCCTACCCATCCTCCCTTCCCCACACACAGACAGTCATTCATGCGTGTAATAAGGTCCTGAGCAACAACTCAGACAGGGATTTTTAATTGTTATTATGCACCTAAATATTATACAGGAGGGTAGAGAGTTAAAGATCCTGGGACCACAGTCTGGACAAGCTCTAATATAGAGTAGCTATTGTGTAAAGAAGGAAGAAGGGAAAGGCAGGGTACAGCATAAGGGTAGGGAAGACATTTGGGACTCTCCTGTTTCAGAGCTTTCAACAACAGTGTCAGCAGTATTTCAGTCCAAATAGTCAAGCACTGCTTGCTCAGATTTATTTATTTACTTGATTTATGGTCCATGCTCACACTAATCTCTCTGTGCACTGACATAAGATTTTTCAACATTCATATACCTTTGTAAAGCAGCATAGCATATCCTAGAGAAGAAAAAGCTACATATATTTTTCAGTGATGATTTCACACATGTAATTGATGTAAAAACTTGTTTGTCCTTCTTATCATGACAAATATCTCTAAAAATTGCACTTGAGTGGCAGTATGGACTCTTCCTTTGCCACAAAGAAGCATTATCTTGACGCTTTTGTTCATTCTCATTTCAGTGCTGCATTCCCTTTAGTTTTAATTATATTGGATATGTCAGGATGTCTATAATCATCCCTGCTTCTATCTTGAGATTTATGACTCTTAAGAAATACAAATTTAAAGATAAAATTATACACAATATAGCAGAGAAGAGTTTACATATATTTTTAAATTTCGTTCATTTATGGGGAGACTGTTTTTGTACAAATGAAACATACTCAAAAATTCCTTTTTAAGCTACAAAATAAGACACTTCTATTTGGTGCTTTTACTGTTAGAAAATTGGAATTTAATTTGACCAGGAAATTAGCATTTGTAAAGTATCAACTTCATTAAATGCTTTTTATGATGTTTTAATTTCTCAGCATGTTCAGCTTCATCAAGCCTAACACATGCCCATTGAACAGGTATTACAAACACAAGTCATGTCTCACAGGAAGAAAAGCAACTGTTTTTCCTTACAGTTGAAGCATGAGCGGATCAGTACATAGTTAATAGATCTGGACTTCCCATCATTTTTTATTGCAATTTACCTGCATGGCAGGTATCTAGTTTGAGTTGGTTAAAAGAGTTTACTCAAAGATAACACAAAAACTTGTTTATAAAACTAAAGAAGCATTTCCTCTGTATATTTCACCTATGTAGCTGAGCGTTATTTTTAGGAGACACAGCAATATCCTTCAATGTCCTCCTTGTTTGTATGTACTAGCAAATGTGTTGACTGACAGACCTACCGTTTAGAAAGGTGGTTTAGACAGGTAAAATAAACCTCAGGTACCTGTACTATGAGTGTCCTAGGCTCATGAAGGAATGAAGCAATTAAGGCTCCTTTATAATGAAGCACCAAATGAGAAAGTGGAGCAATGAAGGCTCCTTTACAATGAAGCACCAAATGAGAAAGTGGAGATCCCACAGTAAGAAACATACTAGCAGGTATAGGGTTTAGCAACACAGATCACAGGTGAATTTTGCCAGGCTTTTCAGAGTGCCTTCACAGTAACATGAAAATAAAATTAAAGCCTCTCCCAGCAAGCAAGTTCTCACCTCAAAAGGCAGTGATTGAACAGCGCAACCTGGTAAATCCCTACAACTACCAAAAAGACTCTTCAGGATGAGGAAATGCATCTGAATTTTTCACCAGTTAAACACTTGGCTATGTACATGTCTGATAATATCCTCAGTTACATATCTCTTTGATTTGTCATTCAGTGCTAAGACTTTATTGTTCTTTTAATCCAATTTTGTGTATGCAAATAGAATTTTAAAGTAGAGATGGTGATTTTAAAACAGGAAACATTAGGGAAAAAAATTACAGAAGAGCTATCTCTTGTAGTCTCCTCTAAGGCATGCTCACTGTTGGCTTGTTTCTAAGTTTCCTGGAACCCACTAGTTTTCAGTGATAATACTAACAAAATGGGGTTGACAACAGAATGTAAAACTAATTTACTAGTTTACATTACCATGCCCATTTCCCTTCAACTAGTCTGGCAGAGTTATGTAGTGTATGTATACTGTGGTGTACACTACAGTTCCCTCTGCAGTTGCCTCTCCTCTGTTTAGTCCTTAGTCAAGATTAAATTTATTGCTCATACTCTGATAGTCTTTTAAAAGTCTGCATGCTCCTGATCATAAGCCCTCCATCTGTGTGATGCAAAAGACTGCAATTTTTTAAATTGAGGCACTGATGTTAACCAGACCCTTTTTCACCAGAAATGGCAAAAATAAAAGTGGGCATGGTTTTTTTATCCTCTTAAAAGATGACACAGAACAGGCAGTCAAGTCCAGATGTACTTACCAATGCACTAAATAACAACATTAATTAGGTCGTAAGTTCCTTTAGACAGGGACTGTCTTTTTTTCTTACGTGTTCACATAACCCCTTTCACAATCGTGTCCTGTTTTACCATTGGGCTTTGAGATGCTGCCACAGCACCTACAATAAATAATTTGGGGTACATCTATTTAATCCTGCTGGTAACCAAAAGAAAAAGAGCTTAAACCCAGATGTTCAGCTGCAGTAAATTAGAGCTTCTCCACAGGTTTTAACAGAGCTATGCAGATTTACATTAGCTAGGGACCTGGTCCTCTGTTGTGTATGTTGATGCATAAGCTGAGAACAGCAGCTCCTACACAGTGTGCCTGTACCACGCTGTCCCAGGACTAACAGCAGTTCAGCCACAGGACACCCAGGGCTGTTCTTCTTCCTTACCAAGTGAGTTTTGCAGATGAACACTACATTGCCATGACTAAGACACGGAGTTTAAAAGTGGCTTGGGCTCATCTTGCCTACAATGTGGTATGCGCTGTGCTTGCATTCCCTACTGGAAATATACTGACATTATTTGTTCTTGTCAAGTGCATCTTCAGTTTAAAAGTTATCCCTGCTGAAGTTAACACAAGTTGTAATTTGAGCCTGTGTAGCTGCTAAACACACAGCCAAAACCCCATGGGATGTGCCTAACCACAAGACTAATAAACTTGAAGCCGTTTGAATACTAAACCAGACACAGGACCCTGCAGATCACTGGGTTCAAAACAGCCTATATTTTATTGGCTAAGATAGCCTCCCTTTGTACTGAGGTATTTTTCACTGCTCTTTCACCACCCAGATTGAGGGGGAAGAAAGAGAGGAAGGGAGATTGGAAAGAGCCCAAGATGAGACGTCCAAGCCTTGCTCAACTGGCTGAGGGAAGCCGGTGGGACTACTCATGTTTAGGAAGCAATAAAATCCTGTTTAGTAAACTTACACGAGGATTACACACACCACTGGGGGTAAGGAGGGGAAAGGAGGGGAGAGAGGAAGAGAAAGCAGGGAAGGGAGACAAGAAAGTATACTTGAAAAAGAACTAACTACCAGTAAGTGAGCAATATTGCAAAGTCTTATCCACCTGAAGCACCAAAACACCTGAGTGCAATGAGTACCAGTGTTTTACAACTGCATCTGGCCTTGCCCTGTTTTGATGGCAAAGGGTGCTGTAAATCGGAGTGCTGGTAGCACAGGGAGCACAACACCAACTCCATCTCAGCTTCCCTTGGATTACAGCAGCACAAACCAAGCATCATCTGGCAAAGCTGATGGAGTTAAACAAGGACAGATTAAGTGTAAGTGAGAAGGAAATCAGACTCTTTATGTCTGCCCTTCCTCCCCTAAGAAAAACTAAAGACATTCCTTTTTCCTCAGACACATCAATAGCAATAGCTTAAACTGCCCTGATCAGGTTTCACCATTGGCAATGCGGAAATGTTTATTTCCATTAGGCTGAGTCTATAAAATCTTCCTTTCATTCCTGCACTTCTACCATTTCCAAACAGCAAAGCCTGACAATTTAGTCTCTGACAAGCAAGCCTAATACTGAGACGTTTGGAAACAAAAAAAAAATCCATACAAAGAAAGCTCTTAAGACAAATGGTTTGCACCACAAATGGTTTGTTTCAGCTATCTCTTTGCCTCCTGTAAGACGGAAATCAGACAGCTTACTGGCTTAGCTTGTTAGGCCAGGTTAAAGGGATGCAACGCTGAAAGGCTCTTACAGAAGCTTACCCTTGGACTAAAAATAGCAGGCACTAGAGAATTATCTTAAATACTACCAAACTTGTTCTGCACTGTGAATGCAGATAACTGTAATATGTTTCCATTTTTGGTAGTTTTAGAGCTTTTTTAAGTTATGCTCGCTTTAGCTGACTATTTAATTAGTTTCTGATTCTATTTGCCATTTTTTTCTCTCAGAGATATAGCCTGAGGGGTACTTTGCCTATGAATCCTTTGTATTTAGCAGTGCTGCTATTGTTAACATCTAATGAGCTGTTGGATTTGCCAAACACTCAGTATAGGTACAAACGCTTCTTTGAAATATAAATGTTTAACACATAGCAAATAGCAAATCAAAAGATACTCTAATGCAGCATCCTCACTCTCTCATTGCGTGTCTCATCAAAAAAGAATAAAAATAAAAATCTCCTTTATTACATCTAATTCTGAAATTCAAAAATGCGTATTTGAGTGAGACAATTTTAGCTCCTTGTCCGTGACTTTAGAAGAAAACGAAATGATTTTTAGCACCATAAGAAGACTTGCGCATATGACTAAAGCTCCACAGTCTGACGTGTCCCTGCCAGCTGAACTGTGGAGCCAGCAGTGTTTTCTTTGGAGTAAAACTGCAAGACCCTACAATCTTTAATGAAGCCACCTCATCTTTAAAACACATAAATTGAGATTTTGGTGGGGTTTTTAGGCTACAGTTTCTCTAGCAGTTTCTCTTTAAGCTCTGTTAAGCAGCACACCTGTTCATCTGTTCCTCACTGAAAACCACGACAAGATATCAAAAAAATGAAACTCCAAAGCAAAGCACAAATGTTCTCTGTCCTTACATACATTTCACTTGTGCTACACCTAGTCTGAAAGACATCCCCACAGAAACCAGTCATGCGCTGTGACACCCCTGCTGCTGCTGCTGCCTCAACTTTGCACTTCTGCAGATAACACCATCGTGGGTACTCACTGTACGAGCTCTGATCAGAACTTCACAGCACTGAAGCAGCAAGGGCCTCTGCACACTGATTACTGCCTTCCACATGATGCCCTCAGTACCACGCCAATCTTGGCATCCAGATTATTGCCATAACAAGAGCATCAAATGGAAACTGATTCACACACGCATTTCAGTATGTTTTCCAGTACTTCTTCCTTCCCTGCAACCCTTTAGTACGAGTCATTTTTAACATAATTTAAAAATGTCACTTCGAGTGAGGCCAAATTCTAGATAGAAAAGCTGGCCAAGGTCAAGCTAAAAGCCACCCATGCAGCTGAACAGAAGTATCTTCCCCTACCGGGCAGACATCACATCCAACTGCCTTGGAGCTGGTAGAGCCTGTCCTCTCAGATGCTGTTTTTCTTTTACTTTCTTTTCAGAGTGAGGAATGTTTTTACTCTTAAATAGCGGTGCAATTCACAGATTCCCTCACCAGATATACGCCCTGAGTCTTTATAAGCTCACACATAGTGGCATAACCCAGCCACATGCCTTGCAACTGCCATTAAAACCCTCCATATGTCTTCATTTAGGAAGCAAGTTTTCTTTTTGAGTCAGGAGTTAAGTTCACAGCCTCTCTGTCAAATAAACAACATGTCTGTTGTCACCTGGCTGCTGAGCAAGTCCTGTCTTTGAAAGTATGCACTCAGTGATTTTAGATATCTATCTCTCAGCCTTTTCTTCCATTGTCATACAGCAAAAATCATGCTCCATCTTCATTATGATAATTAATATTACTATCCATCTCCTGCAATTAGAATTTTAAAGCAGTCTTCTATCACTACCAAGGAAATGCCCCTATTGCACGGAATGATCTCCAGTCACATCTCAAGGGAAAGTATCTGCAGAAAGTACTCAAAGCTCAAACAGACAAGATCAAGAAAGGAGGATTATAATGCTCGCTTTATCGAAGGGGATTTGATGCTCATAGATTAGACACCTTCTCCAGGCCACAGTGCCTGTAGGCCACAGTCTGGACCATGGTGGGAGGGCAGGGCTCCTAACGAGCAACGCTACCATCCCCTTCCAAGGAAAGGACATTTCACCAACACCAACAGTGCACACATTCCCCATCCCTAAGTACTTTCAGCTAAACTTCTAGTTGTCAGAAGAAGACAGAACAAATGGTTGTCAAGAGTGCTAGAGTAACAGCCCACAGCTAAGAAGCACATTTTGTGAATTCATGGAACCTGGTGATTTTGCCATTTTTTGTACAGAAAATGTCACCATATTATTTGCTGACTTAATACTAGCATTCCAGAGTGGAATTTTCCAGAGAAAGATGACAGAGGGAGTAGTGAACAGACACACAGAACAAGGCTGGTGTGTAAGATGTAACTCCGTTGTAAGAAAGACAAAGGTACCTCTATGATGTAGTGGATGTTAGGGAGAACATCAGGGCTACAGCAAGAGGCAAGTCTGGACCACTGGAAAGGAACACAGTCATGACTGAGTTCAAAAGTGAGCATGAAGACCATCCATATTAACATGAAAAGCCAGGCCAATCCCCCAAAATGCAGGAGGAAGAGGCCATAATAAAACAACTCAGTGAGTGTCTTGGAAAAACAAAGAGCCCACAGAACATATTGCCTGAGTTGGGCCTTCTCTTTGCATAAGTTATTTTGGGAATATAAAATCCCAAAACATCCAAAGCCTCTAAGGAAAATCTTTACCTGTACATATAATCATAGAGACTTCTTTGTCCCAAGGAAAGATATGAAGGAGAAAGTGAACTGAGGGTTCAGCAGAGCTCTCATCTTGGAAGATTCCCAAATTATCATAAAGCTAAGAAGGAAAATATTTTACTTCAGACTTTGGATGGCCCTTGAAATCAAAAATAATCACAAAAGCAATCCCTGTTGATTCCCATCAGGCTGCCATGATGGCAGCTGTACTGAATAAGGGTCCCAAGGAGCAGAGCCTATGAGAGGGCAGAGCATAGAGTGTCTGCAATGTGTGACCACCTGCCTGTCAGAAAAAGAAAATGGAATCTAAAAAAAGTAGTTGCGTTATTGGTTTTTTTTTTACTGCGTGCTTTTTCCATTCTTTTCTTTGCTAGTGAAGAGACAACACTTTCTTGTGATAGTAGTAGCTCAGGATCAGGGATGCTGCCAGGGACCTACAGAGCTGAAGTGACAGACGGGGATGTGGCACTCGTCTGCAGACTTCTGTATGTAAGACTGTGTCATCTACCACTGCCTGCAAAAGGTCATTATGAAGTCCATAGAAAGTCAAACAGCAGTGACAAAGGTAGAAAGTGTCTTTGGCACAGTATCAGGGATAAAATGCCTTTCTCAAAGGCATTTGTGGGATATCAGGCAGAGTGAATTGGAATTAGGATGAGGAACTGTGCCATTAACACCAGCAACAGATTAAGCGCTGATGATTTTCCTTATATATAAGGTGGAAGAAGACAAGTTAGATATTGTGTGTTTATTGAAGCAAGAAGGTTAGAGATAAGATATAATCTAACCAAATCATGGAATGCAATATGGGAAGATAGTCAAGAGCAGCCGAGTCTGAATCAGTGTCTATAGACAATATAGATATTGTCTAATATCTATAGGTACAATTAACCCAATGCAAAACAAGTACTGGATTTCAGAGCAGGAGAAGACAGGTGAAGTGGCCCTGATCCTTCATTAGCTGAGTAGCTTTAAAAACCAGAAAAGACACCTGCACATATCCAAAGCACTCAAGCAGCAGGAGGTAGAAATCTCCAGGAATTTTGGAGTGTACAAATTGGGCACCAGGAGTTGTATTTTCTTTGCACAGAAACAATTCAGATGGATTCAAACATTTAGATATTTTCTAGGTTTCCATTCCAAGTTCATGAGCATTTTCACTCCTTTGCTATTGAAAAAAAGCATGTTATTATACTACAGTACTGTCTGTGTGAAATGCAGAAGCTTGTAATGGAATATATGTTCCTTTTTGAGGTAATTCACACTCAACTCTTAAGAGCTGACTCTCTAGGGACAACAATGATGAAGACAAAAATGAACTATCTTCAAATCTCTACAACTTTGATTTTCACAAAGATTTTAATTTTTTTATTTATTTACTTTTTTATTTGGAATACACCAGCATCACTGAGGGGGATTTTAAAGAAATAACAGCACATTATGAGTCTGAATCAGAAAATGACTAGAGAATATAATGGAGTTCTGCACAATATGTTTGAGAGATGTCTTTATAAGAGTTCTTTTAAAGACAAATTTTGAGGAGGAATTGGGAAAACCTAGCCACTCTTTTGAAAGGGATAGAAGGGCAATGAATTCTACTGTAGGATCTCTTCTTTTGCTGACTCAGTGACGACACATTTGTCATTCAAAGACAAATTAGAAAAGGGCATGGATCGTGCTACATAGATGCTTAGTCTCAGTTATCAGCCACATACAGGCAGCTTCCAACACATCTACCTCCAAGTACATCTGAAAAAAAAGCAATCTCTTCTGGTGGATGTGGACAGAACGCCTTTGTCAAAATTTGAGTTTGAGCAAATACGGCAAAGCGGTTTAGCAGGGGGAGGATTTGTCCCTGCAGAAATTGACACAAATTCCTTCAGGACAGGGGCAGCCACCCCAGCCACATAGCTGGGATTGCCAGCAGATGGAATTAGGGGAACTGGAAGGTAACACTGTGGCCTAATGTAAACTTTTAAATCTGCTGTAAACAGAGCAGTAACACTGGTACACAATAAAACTGGTATCTGTCACTGCACTCCCAGAAGCAGGTATAGGGAAGGACAAGACACGAGTGGATTTTTGTCGTCTCTGTGAATTTGTTTTGAGGAAAAAGTCAAGTTGACAGAAACTGTGGCAACTAGGTAGCATTCTAGTGAGAGAGGGTAGCTGGAGTGATCATGCAGGAGAGAATAATGGGAGATCAAGTGGAAGGGTCCAGTTTGAAGTTATGCTATGTGCATAGTGCAACTTGGAGTAACAGCCCTCAGAAGGAAGCATTCATGTTTCAAACTGGAAAGGCCAATACCCATTAAAGAAATTTATTAGGAAGTTTCTGACATGCATATCTTTAAGAACATATATCCATCATTTTCAAAGACATGGTTTAGGAAATAGGAACTACTACAGGCTTAAGTTTAGCAGCATGCCTCTTTCCCTCTTTACCTTTGGGTTTAAAAATCAGTTTCACAAGTCTAATCATGTGAGAGATTCTGAAAGAGAAAAACCTCTGCACATCGTGGGGCTGCGCATAACAAGCTCTCTTGGGTTCAGATGGAGTCCGCAGAGAGGCAGCTCAAGTATATCTGGACAGTGTTCACAGAGCTGCACACACCAGGAGCAGCTCTGTAAAATGATGCTGATGGTCCAGCAGAGAATTAGCCCCCTGTCATCTATCAGCTCTGACCATACAGGACTTGAACTGACCAATGTGGAGACCCTGACATGATTCCAACTGCAGTGGAGTGCAGATTCCTGGAAATCATTTGGGTCTGTACAGGATATAAGCTGAACAGTCCTTCCCAGCACAGTTCTGAAAACACATTACAGAGATGCTAACTAACTCTGCAGGAACCTCTTTGGTACATTATGGCCATGTTTAGCCAGAGCTCATAGCCCAGCAGGATCCCAACTCACTCTTCCAGACCTATGCCAGTATCCCTTCATCACTTTCTCTGTGTTACTGTGCTCCTCTGAGAGAGAGGTTTGCTCTCCCTCAGGAGAGAGCCTAGAAGGAACATCAGTATTGAGTGGAAGCTAATAAATCTACCCACAGCAGCCAACAGCACTATGCAGAGGCATATGTATGGCCTTGCAAGACCTCCCCCTGATCTGAAGAGCACTGTAGAGCTAGCACATCCTCTCTGACTAGTTACAAAGGGACCAAGATCATCTTCCATTTCTTAGTTCCAAGCCTTCTGTGGGTTTTTGTCCAGTTGAGTTTTTAAAATTTTTTTATTTAATTTTTTTCTTCATCTCAGGTTTGGAGACAAGTAAGTCTCCATGGTGGGATATACTACTAAGCAGCTTCTCCTTGGGTTTGGTAGTCCCACATCACATTGACACAATTGCAGCTCTGACCTGTGTTGTTTCCTGGACTGGGCAAGCTCAGCAGGCTGTAGCTGCCTCCAGCTGCCTGGGAGGAAGAGGAGTCTGGTTAAAGAGCAGGGCTCACAGGCCTCTGAAGGAAAAGTAAGTTGAGTTTATCTTCACTCATAAACCCCAAGGACCAGCTCTTTTCTTCTTTCACTACCTTTGCTCCTTCCAAAGACTTCAAAGTGCACAGCACAAAACTAGGATAGCCTGGTCACTAGTACATACAGACTCTCCCCCTAGTACAGAGTTTTTACACATTATCACAAAAGAAGTAAATAAAGACAATGTTTAATAACTGAAGGGGGAAAAAAAAGAAAGAGTATGGCCCAGCATCACAGCCACAGAACTTCTCAAGCCAACTACTAAATGGCCACATGGAAATACTGAAATTAACCTTAATTTATGGGATGAGATTTTCAGGAGGGTTAGGTATCCAGCAACAGTGTTTAAAAAGTAAATGCACAAAGAAGTAATATGCCTCCAGAAATGCAACAAAAAGATTGCATAAAAAGTTATGCATTATGGATGATTTAGCAATATCATAGATAGCAAAGGCTTCAGCAAAAAGAGTGAAATCATCCCTATCTTTCCATTTGTCGGCAGAATTTTACCAAGGGGCTCCTGGGAGCTCTTGGGGGCTCCTCCATGGCTCAACAGACAAATTAACTCATCAAAGGGAAGGTAGGGATGATTAACTAACAAGAGCCCCCTCCAGCTCATCACTGATACATGGTTATTTCACCCAGATGGCGTTCACCTACCTGAAACTGGTAATGACAGTCTCAGATCAGATTTACAGAAAAACATAGATAATAAGGTGTCACAGGAGTGACACGATAGGAGTTATTGGTCTGTGATGCTCCAGACTGCGCCAGAGGCAGCAGAGCTGTTTTGTAATGTTAGCCTCTGTTTTGTAACATTATCCTCTCCACCCGAGAGATTTCCTGCTGCAAATGGGAGACTTGGTCTTCAGAGAAGCATTTGACCTGACCCTTCCTATAGGAGAGTGGGATCAACAGCAAAGAAAATGACAAGACGTAGCAACACTCCCATCACACACAAGCAGAAGCACTTTGACACCCTTTCACTGGAAATGGATTAATGTTTCTGCAGTGCTAAGGAAAAAATCCACAAGTTTTTTTGGCTTTTTCCCAGATGCAATTGACGTGACAATTGCCAATGTTTTGCCTGATGTCTTCATACTTATGTGAAGAGTGATTGTTGGGCTTTTAAGGACAGTCAATACAGCCAAGAAAAGCCACACAAGTCCTGGTGAGAGAAAAAACAGTAAAGCAAACACAAAACCAGAAAAAGAATTTCAAAAATGCATACATTTCGCCCAGACAAG
>VWYI01027249.1:28441-82969 GCA_013399455.1 Anthoscopus minutus
ACAAGTAAAAATAAAAGCCTATTGTTCCTTTGTGTACACCTGGAGGGTCAAATGCCTAACAGAGCACATCCAACCAGAGGTAAGGAAGCATGCACTTATGTTTTGTTTATGAAAATAATTGCATATGCATCCATTTCAACCGGACAACTTTACAGTTTCTCTAGTCCAACAATAAGCCTGTGAAAATGGACAAGCTTGGTACCTGTGGAAGCTAAGATTAGCCCAAGGAGAAGGTTTCGTTATAGGAATATTTATCATGAAAATGAAGGCCAGACTGCAAACCCTTGACTACCACCCATCTTTCTCAGAAAACTAGGATTTGGCAATAACAGGCTTCTAGCTACATACAGGCATGTCTCAAAGAAATTCCACAGTTGCTTAGAACTATGGGCTAAGATTTTCAAAATAGGATCAGAAACTCCTTACCAGCACTAATAAAGTAATTTCAAGGAGAGAAGCAGCAGCAATAGAAGGATACAGAAATATTTCCTTGACTTCTTGTTCAATGCAGTCCTTCCTGAACAGGCTGGGTTGGGCCAAAATGGCCTCTAGGGACCCCCTCCCACTTGAACCACTCTATGATTCTGCAAAGCCCTCCCCTGCTTCAAGTTCATTCTTCATCCTTGACTACCCACACTGTCACCTGCACTACCTGGCTGCCTACACCTCACCAAGGAGCCCTCATAAAATGGATACCAACAGAGCAAAGATCCTGCTCACTCAGTCTCAACACACAGAGCCCGGCAGAGGGAAGAACTTCACTGTATCTACATAGCCAAGTGATACATATTTACAAGCAAAATAAAACCAAACAACCCCTAATTCTAAAAGAGTTCTAAAACTCTGGTAATACCTGCTTTTCACTGCAGGTCACTGACTGCTCTGTGGAAAAATGCAAGCCTGCAGCATTCTTGCCAAAGTAAAAACTCCAGTGAGATGTCTCACTTCCATAACATTTACTACCTAAGGTCTCTGGTACACTTCCTGAGTCATTATGTCACTGCTTATACAGCAACACGGGAGAAGAAAAACTGGATTTTTTGCAAAGGTTTTGGACTACTTTCAGAAAGAATTTTTTGTCCTCCATGAGAAAGTACCATTCCAGGAGAAAACTTCCATTGTTTCTTTTAGCAGCTTATGTGGAAGTTCCTCTGATCAAACCAATCCTCCAGATAACCATTATCACTATTTCCTTGACAAGAGGGGAGAAACTTTTCTACCCAATTTCTCTATTTTTATTCAAGTGCTGTCTCCTGTAGGAGAGATCTGCAGTCCCCCACACTGTTTGATGGCAGCCCCTCCATATCCTGATAAAGATCTAATATCACAGAGCCTTCAAGGAGCAGCTATGGCAGCAGCCAGAATTAGAAGTTCTCTCTGCCCATTTGACACCTCCAGATCCGTAATATGCTTGGAAGGGATGATCCTCCTAAACTTTATGAGCTAAGCTGGATGGCTGTGAGCAGTTCAGGCAACTCAAACCTGTCATAAATCAACAAGGCAACAACACTTGCCCAAGGCTGCCACTGCAGCTCCTCACAGAAAATACTCTATTCTTCTGATTATCATCTTAGTGATTAGAAGTACCCATTATGGACCAGCACCCCATTGTGTTACTCACAGTAAAGCACAAAAGCACAGATGTGTGTGAGGAAATGGAAGTATTATCCTAGTGCATCACACAGCTCACGCTTCATGACAACACCAAAATCTCAATAGGTTTTGGGTTTGTGCATTCATAAACAAAACCCAGTGATTACTGCATGTGGTAAAAAGCAAACTCCAATCATGGCCCTTCAGACTCATCACTGCCACAAAGTGCTAATTAATTTCTCAATCATTATGAAGCAAGACTGTTGCTCTGTTGTGTCAGAACAGAAAATTCAGCCAAAGCAACCAGCTATGCGTTGCAAAGGGATGATTTCCACAGAGACCTGAACCCAGCCTCCATGGCTGAGTCTGCCTGCACACACAGTCAGAGCTCCATGCCTGCCAAAGCTGCAGCTCATCCCTTGCAGAGGCCTCAGGATCCTGTATGCACCTGCACAAAGCTACCAAAATAAAAATTGGACCTGGAGAAAAAGGGACCAATAAAGTCAGGGGGCAATCCTCCAGAAAGGCTGCACATTTCCAGTGCATCTGAGTATTACCCACAGTAGTACAACAAAAGCTACAAGTAGGTAAGTTTTCAGAGACTCATATAAACTCTTCTTTGTATTTTTTCTCTGTTCATTGGAAAAAACAGTTCATCATAATTCAGTATCTAAACTTTTTCCCTGCAACAAATATGCTCTCTGCAATTTCCTCCTCCTGACCTACACATGCACAATAGGTTAGTGGCACTAAGGAAAAAGAATTCCTAAATGAAGCCTTGTGATAATTTTATCCTTCTGCAATGGCATGGGCCAGAGTTAATGTTAAGTGGGATGGGGCACCAGGGAAAGAGCACACCAGGGTTAAGATGGATCATTTAGTAGCAATTAGCAATGATGCATTGAGCAAAAATAGCAACAATGAAAAAAAAGAAAAGAGGTTACACGAGAAACAAAATCATTAACGGAAATAAATTTAATTTAACCAATTAGCATTTGTCTAAGAAAGGCAAACTTTCTGTTGCTGTTGGTAAGCCAATGGGGAATTGAAAAACCAAAAGAATCATTCAGTCAGAAATCAGAAATATTTACTTCTCACTAGCAATGAGTGTGGAATTGTTTTTCTAAGAAAAGACAGAGCTACTGTCCTGCATTTTTGTGACCCTCTCTAGAGTTCCAGGGAGAAAATATTTAGTTCAACATTATCGTAAGCTAGAATATGGCTCTATTTATGTGACAAGTTGACAACATACAATTTCATGCTTGTTGAGCTGATCTGTGTTATATATTCAGTGTGAATATTATGAAGCCTCACCATTATAAATATGAAACAGTATACACTTATTCAAAATAACTCCAGCAGTAGCAATTTATAGCTGGGTTGTTTGTGTGCTTATGAAGTCCAAATGCCACCTTAAGAAACTGCATCTCACTAAAACAGATGTGGAGTGTAACTGTGACCAAAGTGGATTTAAGACGACCTCTGTGAAAGGAGGCTATTACATTTTTGTTTGCATGGCAGCTGACACCAGTTCGTATTTAGCTACGTAGCCAGTGGGAACACAGTGTAACTCAGTGTCCTCAAGGGCTGGTTTTAACACAGGCCAAGACATCCGTCTAATGACCTAATTAGCTCACTACTGTTCTGGTGAGTGCTAGCGTTCACTCTTAGAAAAAGGGCAGGTGTTCTACAGAGCAGCAGCACAGTGAGCATCTCAGGCCATGGCTGCTGTAGGTGAAATGTCTCCTTAATGGGACGGAGAAGTGGATCAGTCGCCTTTTCTGGATTGTGCGCCTGGGGAACCGTTTTGGTGGCCGCATACATCAAACAATAAACTCTCAAAGCAATTGTTTTTTTTATCATTTTGGACTTCTTTCCTGCCTGAAGGTTTCAACCAACATGCCAGGTGGTTCTTGCATTAAAGCACTGTAGTTCGTCCAAGAGGGAAAGAAAAAAGGAGCAGCAGCACACCTTGGTAACACTAGATACAGAGTATTTGCATAAACTCTTTCCAATTACATAGCAGCTGGTTCGAGTAAAATAAATTCCACTTACTGCTTGAGCCTTTTTAAATGTCAGCATTGCTAATCACAGATTATCGTTTACATACATCATCCCACATAGGCAGGATGTTATTGTGCTGGTCTCCTATCTAGTAGATGTAGAGCCCTGAGATAGGCTGCAGACACTGGTAAAAGTAATGTATTCATACACACAAGAAATGTGACATTGCTCCATTAGGAATTTTTAAAAGTCCAGCACTTTTGTCAAGTGTCGGCTGTTTTCTTTCCCTGGAAATGAGGGTCTTCTCCTAGTTTCACAAGAAGGCTTTATGATACATTGTTACCTTTTATCACTCTTATAAAGTTTCCTATCCCAAATATGCATCTTTTCCCTTTTATGTTTATTGTTGTATTAAACCTATGACGTTGTCCATTTCACTAGTAAATCTATCCCATAACCACATACTGTACATTCATTTCTCTAGGACCTCTTATTTTTTTTGCTTTTATAATCTCTTATGAACTGTTAGGAATAGTAAACTTGCAGGAATGTTTGTAAAGTCTGAACTGAGCCTTCTCCTTTTTTACCATATAGTGATACTCTCTGCAATGAAATCCAGTTTTCCATGGAAGTTCATTTCAGGATGCATTATAGAGGGACACAAGTTCCCAAATACCCAAATATATGCGCTTTCCATGTAAAACATTCAACCTGCATGAATCTGAATAGCAAAAAAAGTCTACTTATTAGAGCAGTGAAGTATATGTTCATACAACTTGGTCCTGTGTCGCTTCTGGATTCACCAGTATCCTCTACACTACTGCCCAGAGCTATTTTGTTCATGCCCCTCGGGGCCTCAGACAGGCTGCAATGTGGAACACACAATCACAGTCCTTTCAAGCACTTTGATAAGCTTTATTCTGCCATTATGCCATCTAGAACATTAAACACAATGTTTAAGTTCTATGTTAAATCACAATCAGCTCCTATTAACTGTTCCAAGCTCCTCATTTTTATCAACAGTTACTTTATTAAATCCTTAATAATATAGATGGAATAGTTAGTTAATTTGTGTGTTGAGCCATGGATGTTAATTTGTAAACATAATAACATACTGCAATCATTTGCATAATAGCATTTTAATCTTTTTAGTAAAAGCTGTAATTCCCTACAAAGTACGCTGCAGTAGAAACTAAGTGACTATTGGTAATAATAAAAAAGGCCTTAAAATTCTGATCCTATTATAGTGTTGGAACATACCCAAACTGCTACCATAATCTCTGAAATGTTACTGTTCTCTGATTTAGGTGTCTGTGTCAAGAATAAAAATGAAGTATAACTGGTAGCAGTAGACTATTTCCTAAATGTAATTTAGTATTCACTAAGCACCAGCACTTTGCAAATAGCTCTGAGGCTTTCCTTCAAAGTTCAGAGCTCTAGTTATGCATATTGTGTGAGGTATACCATGCAGCTCACCTCCAGCCTCTGTTGTGCTGAATAGATGGCTATGATAAATCATGCTGATTTGGCACTGAAGGGCATCAGCCATCAAGGATTTGACTACTATGTCTTTTTTTTTCCTTGAGATTGTATCTCCTTGAACTGCCTGCCCTGGGCTACTGGTTTTGGGGAAAATTAAAAAGTGGAAAAAATGCTAGGGAAGGCCACTACAGAAAGTCTATATAAGCTGAGTTCTCTGGAACCCATTAACACCAGTCACAAGACTGGCAAAGAAAACATTGGTGGTTGTTTAGAAGTCAAGCCAAGTAATTTTACGCAAGATCTGGTAATTCATTAATCAATCTGGCTGCAAACCTTGAATGAATAACTTGCAATGGTGAAAGAGACTGGCAGCATCACAGAACATGAGTGATTTTATAATCTGAACCAATGCAAATTACCCTGGTGATGTTTAAGGCTTCCCTCAACACTCATCATCTCCCTGATACAACCCCTTCCAAATAAACAAGAAATCATTTATCTCCATGCATTCCTCTGCTGCCAGGGGAGAGAAAGTCTGCAATTCATTGTGTATTTCTTTCTCCCCTCACATTCTCATTGCTTGTCATACAGCCTTTTTTGGCAGTCTACAATAAAACATAGTTATCTTTTTAGGCTTTCCAAATAGGTGGCACGTGTAATGGCCTTGAGAAGTAACCTGGGATACACCTATATAAAACAATTAAAAACAAAGTCATCAAATATGATGAGCATTGCTTTGGAATACAGAATTATGTAAATAAATTAAATCTGCAGAAGGGCGAGCAATGTGGGTTTTCTGAAGTCTTTATAAAGGCTAAAAAATGTCTTTTGCCAAGTTCAAGATTTATGATTTTACACAGGTTCTTTGTAGTTTAACAGGTTATTGCCTATCTACAGGCTGAATTTTCTCTTACCATCAGCTGAGTTATTTGCAAAAAATGCCAACAAAGAGAAACATCCACTGTAAATATCTTCCCTCTCCATATGCTAGGCATGGATCATAAATAATTTTAAATATGACTAATCTCAAATGATATGGTACAGTATATTTCAAGCAGCCTCAAGGGACAACAGTTTTCATGAAACAAAAAGCCTTCTTACTCATGACGTTTGTTCACAATTCCACATAGTATTGTCTTTGAGAATGAAAATTCAAGCATTTTGATTTTCTGAAAGTAGCTAAATTAAATTTTTTGCAGACACAAATTTTTTAAGTCTAGTTCTTCATAAAAACAAATCATAAAAGTGAATGGTGCACCAAACCATCTAAACAACTGGTCTTGGCTGACTTGTTAACTATTTACTTGCATGAACTTGTGTCAATAGACAGTGCCCTGAGGGGCAAGAACTCCTTCATTTCATCTTTTCAAACAACAGGCAAAGAAAATTAGGTGAAAACCAGAAACGATCACGCTGTGAACAGAAAGAAATCCCCTAATTCATAACATACACGAGTACAAACACCGGTAAGAAGAGCCTCTGTGTGAGGCAGCACAGGCTTGATTCGGGGTGCCCATCGTTACACTGGCATGGGAGCAGAACGATGCAGTGATGAATTAGGTGTGTCTGCAAAATGCTGGTGTGCTTTAATCCTAGAGTGAAGGCCAGTGTCGCATCACACCTAAGCGGATGAGAGCAGGGATTTATACTTAACACTTACATACTATCTAGACTAATTGGACTTTTATCTCATTTGGCTCCTGGTTGCTACCATAACTATTAATCATTTCTAGTCTGCGAGACTTCCAGTGCCACTGGGAGTGCCTAAGCTTGTGGGTGCTCAGCTCAAATGAGCTCTCAGGAACATGATTTGCAGAAAGAATGAAAATTCATTTTATGAAATACAAACCTTTTTTAAAAAAAAAGCTTACCACGGACACTCAGGAACTTTGTAAAAGGCTTTTGGACACTGTCCCTGTGAAGACAATGCCACATGTACTGCATTAATACCTCAAAGGGGAGTGTGTTTCATTCAAGGACTAGATTTGTGAATTAACACTATACATCTTGAGCAAGTAATGCTGCTCATGTACTTCCCATCATTTGCTTGTCATTCTGGTTCTTTCCTTTCCACCCCAAATAGGCTGTATTTCTATTTTTGTATGACAATGCCTCATCTGGAAGCTTAAGTTAGATAAAACATACTATTCTCAAAATAACAAGAGAGAAAAAAAAGTTTAAAAAAAAGGTATAAAAAGACATTATTTTCTTTTTAAAAAAGCCAGTGATTACCAAATGAGGAACTGCACAAAACTTCCATTCTCTCAGCTAAAGCAAATAGTTCCACACAGAGTATTTGAGATAATCTCTGGAGGAAGAAGACATCTTCTTCTGATCTTGAGCACCCCCAGTCGTCACATTACCAAGCGGCAGAGGCAAGAAATAGTGCAAAGTATCCAGCTGCACAGTGGAGAATGGGGACAGGGTTAATGTATGGGAGGAGGAAATAACTGTTTCATTTCCATCCTCCTAGGCCAAGCAACCAAGAAATGTAAATGCAACACTCTAAGAAGCTGAAAATAGTCTAATTTTGCACTGCAGTATTGTAAAATACCATTACGGCACAATTTGTCCCTACAGGTAAGTATGGGCCAAGCTGTGATGAGACAGCAATGCAGCCTGCAGCTGAAGTCAATGAGTGTGAGGAAAGAAAACAACAGAATTTGTGTGATAGGAAAGAAGCAGTGTATTTCATTTCCATACTACTATTTCTAACCTATTACTTGCTGGGTAGATTCACTCCCCCGGCTGCACTGCCCCTGTTTCTCTACACATATGCCTCTGTTTCTTCACAACGGGGCAGCTCATCCCCAGACAGACCCAAACATGCCCATGAGATGTTGCCCCTGTCACCATCTCCGAAGGAGGTTAACTACCAGCCTATCTGGTTGTCCTGCTGTTTGCAACATACTTCGATTTTCAGAACAGGAGTTGTTTCCTATACAAGGTATGCAGGGGAATGGTCACTGCCTTTCTGAGGCAACTTTACACTCAGCAGCTGTGGCCATCAGAGCAGACAGGCAGTAACACACAGGACAAGCAATGAAGTGGTTTTACTGTAATAATGTGTAAGCTTAGATTTGTTAAATACGTAATTGTATTACTTATCTGAAACTTACACTTTGAAAATCTGCATCTTCAACTGATTTTTCCTACAGGAAAATGCTTCTGCACTTGGCTTTTGATGAACGTGGAAAAAATATATGTCCTCAGTTATAAAAAAAGCAAAACAAGTCTCCACCACAGTTACTGCAAATGTGGACCCTGCCTCCCTGCTGCCACCAACATGCCCTACCCTGCCTGAGGCTCTACAACTGCAATTCAAGAACCCGATGGGATTTGGAAACTTTGTAAAACAAAGTGTGGAACATTATACAACTAAAGAAAAAAAGAGGGCCCAAGCACAAGGCTTTGCAGGGCTATTTTGATTCAAATTAAGTTAATTCCAAGTTACTTGGATGCAAATTACAGAAACTAAACAGAGAAGACCAGTTTCTGCTATCAGTTACACTGGTTTAAATCCAGAGCAATTCATCTGCATCACGGAGATCATTGTGGGTTTAGAGCTGTACATACAGGAAGGACAATTTTATTTAGGACATCAGATCCCAGGTAAGCATTTTACTATACCATTTCAGTTAATTTTTTCCAGCCTTTAAAATTCTACTATGATAATCCAGGGCTTTCAGGAACCAGCGGGCTAGCTGTACTTCCTGGAGCTGTTGTACCTGGTGTGTGAGAAACAGCACCCTTAGCTTGTTTTCGTACAAGGTCTTCCTGCCAGCTAATCAATTTATTGCCCAATTTCCCACTCAGTGAACGATCTATGGCCTTTCCTATCAACAAGGAGGGAAGGAGGTTAGAGTTTAGGAGGGGCACAGCTGCCCAAAACCACAAGGTGGAGAATTATGAAGGTTTTACACAACAAAAGAAAGAAGACTGAGACAGCGATAAAGACACCATAAAGACACCGTAACCCACCTCTTGTACACTCTGATCTCTCATACACCCTAACTCCCAATGCACAATTGGAAAGAAAACAATTAAAGCTCTCCTGTCACCCTTTCACTTTTACTTTTAGATTGCTCTCCACCAGGAGATCTGTGAAACATCAGAATGCTGAGCTGGTCCCTGAGCTACTGACAGCTCTCACTGCCTTCTCTGCCACATTCACCCTTCCTCTTCCCTATACATAAACAAATTGCAGACCTATCAATTTGTGTGCAAGTAACTTGCACAGTAAAGCTTTAACTGGTAAAAATCTTTATTAGAAATGTTCCAGCTACTCATCAGCTAGCTGTAGTACAGCACGCTGCATCTTGCTGAGGAATTCAAGTGGAAGACAACAAATAAGTTTCAACCGCTGTTTTGCTCTGTAGCTGACAACAGTGCAACTCCTCACCGTGAGGCCACAGGGCAGTGTGCTCTAGGCACTCTTTAGCTGTTTCCTCTCAAAAAACTGAAGTTCCATTTAAATCCTTTTAAAGCTTTCCCCCTCGCACCCCTCAGATTGCAGGTCTGGTTTTCCTCATTAATCATGAGAATTAAAGAAACCAGTCAGAACCCAAAATACACCAGCAGTTTTCTTGTCTCTTAATGGTAGAAAAATAGTAAACAGTTGTCCAGCAGGCTGATTAAAAAAAAAACAAACAAAACAAAACAGAAAAAAAAAGCAAGCAAGGACTTTGCAACATGCACTTGCATCACCTTGCCTTACCTCGAATATATTGGCGGGTTCATTGCTGTACTGATTGGAGATGATCTCTGACTGGTCACTGTACCACTTGAGTCCCCCCAGAAAGCTGTCTGCATCCAGGTCGTTCACATCTAGTTCAGAGAGGTCAAGTTCTGGGAGATCTGGGCAAAGAGGCTGGTCTTCGCCAACCAGAGCAGCACACTGCAGGATACAGAAATGCAGAAATAGTTTCATTAATTACCAGGAATCTATTAACTATTATCATGTGACAAGAATTAAGCCTCAGTTAAGCTGTGGCACAGGGTCACTAGGATTGACTTTGTTTTCTGAAAAAAGAAACACATAGTATTTGGTCATTATTAGCTCTGTGTAAAGGGGCAGGGAAAACAGCAGGGCATAAGCTGCTGCCTTTATCACATCTCTGTCCAGGGACAATGACCTTCCTTCTCCCTATACCATTTGATAATGATCAGATTCAAAGCTTTAAATCCAACAGCGGAGGCCAAAGCATGGCCTTATTCTCCTTTCAGAGTGAACCAGTGCAGGTAGAAGTTGCAGATGAATACCTCTGGGCAAGGTCTGTCACGCATTTCCTGATACATTCAGGTTAAAGAGGCACAGCCTGTTACAGCCCTCAGCCCTTGAGGCTACCTCAAGCTGGAGACAGTCACACTTTCACTTCTACAGAATCTTACTGAAATCCTTACAGCCACTTATGATGGTGGCTACCATATGGGTATAAAAAAGTATGGGTTAGTGGCACTGCTGTATTCTTTTCCTGATGCACAAACCACAGCCACCCAGATTTGCATAAGGGTCCTGGCAATCAAAGTGTGGCTTGGAATATCCCTATATTCTCCTCTCAGTGATGGGCACAGTTAGTTCATGCAGCCTTTCACTTGCTTGGTGCGAACACATCTATTATCCTAGCTGGTTTCCTAAATATCCCCAGAGAGAAGCTGTACTCAGAGAAACAAATGGGCTTTCCTCTTCTAGCAGCCTCTGATTCAGTAATCCTAAAAGAGGGCCTGTGAAACTTTTCCGCTGAGGCAGTAAACAAAGTTTAGTCTGCAGGAATCCTCTTCAGCAGTGCAAAATGTTTTTGTCTGCACAACTTAGGAACAGAGTGAGGATAAATAAAAACAAACCTGGAGTAAGTTTCCTTTTATATGCCAGTAGGAAGCTATATGGGGTATTGACTGACCTACTAAGGAAGAAAAAATTAATAACATGCATCCACTTCAACACAGCAACTGAAATGTTAAGAGTATCCACCAAAACCATTTCCTAATTATAGAAAACACGTAGTAACAGTCTGGCAAATAGCTGAGTTCCATATGTCAATGCTGCTCAATTAAGCAATTCCTACTGCACTGCACCGTGTATCCTTGTAACTCATCTCCGAACATCTACGTCGATACGGGCACACAGCAAAGAGCATGTGGAGCTGCAGAGGCACCAGGCACTGAATGGTTAAAAGCTATCTAAAGTCAACTGAGTCTAAGGGCATCTACCATGAGTATTACTAGCACTGTGTTAAGGATGGCCAACAGCAGGACCTCCTCAACTCCTGTCAGTTGACCGCGTGGTTTGAATGATGTCCCAACTTCTATTTGGCCTGAAGTCAATGGAGAAAGCGCCACTTTCTGAAGGCAGATGTCTGCAGGGCACTGACAGTGCCCATGGATGTGCATTGCTCAGTGCTGGTTATGTCACTCTCACAAGGACCGCCTTTCACAGCAATGCAAGCGAGAGCTGCTGAAGGTGCAGAGGTGCATTTCATTGAGGTTTTTGTCCCTGGAATCTCGGTGTGTCTGCAGTGCACGGGCTGGATGCAGCAGCGCAGCCGTGAGCAAAGATTTTTGTCTCTTGGCACAAAGACTCGGTGCAGCTGGTGTGAGCTATAATTTACCAGACAACTTCTACATCTACCAGGACACTACAAGATAATCATAGAGTAGGCCAAGGGGCAAGGAAGCTGAGAGGCTGCAAAACGAGGCTCTGAAATAGCAGTTGTTTTTCTCCTATTATTTAAGGGGCCGTGGAACTGTAAGAAGTCAAAATCCCACTTAAGTAATCTTAAACTTTTTTTTAATCTGAATTTTATTACCATTATTTTGAGTGTAAGACCAAAAAAAACCATATATATATATATATTAAAAAAAAAAAAATTAGAGGGTTTCTTCTTCTTTAGTGCGAGGCACAACATTCTGGCAGCACTCTTATAATACAGAGTTGACCTTTTTTGATGCTTGGCCGAAATCTCTGATCTCATTAAAGGATAATCTAGTTTTTGACTGAAAAGGTAGATTCTCAGCATCATTCTTAGGTTTGTATTCTGGAGGTCAGTAGCTTATAACTGATGCCATAGACTTCTAAAGTATCCTGCTGATCTGTTACTGCTTTCATTTATAAAAATAGCTTCACCCTGTGAACCACCTACTTAAACATGTTTACTTTTGGTAATCTGCATTTTTAAAGTTCCTACAGTGGGCTTTTGAAGCAACATAAACAATGGTATTAAAAAAAATCCTGCTTATCGCAGCTTTCATTTACCTATAATGACTGCAATGTCACCTAAAAATGCAACTGCTAAAATGAAGTATATATGCCTTGCCAATGTTGACATGATAATAAAATCAATGTTTCTGAATATGACATTATGCTTCTGAGCACACAGAGCACATTAATCTGAGACACATTAGCAGCAAGTGTTCCTGTTATTAATTTATATTTGGCCTTTGGATGATGCCAGATTTAACACTCCAAGTCCTAAAACTGTCCTCATCTGACACGCTGATATTTGCTGTTTGCCTATACATCTGTAACAGGTGCACCTGCATTGCCAGCACACATTTTACTGTCTTCCCACTGTTATTTGATATGATAGTTATTCCATAACTATAGCCCTAATTTTACAGTAACATTTAGGAGGATAAAGCAGTCACTAAACACAAAAGGCTAATTACTGTGCGTTATTTCACTCCAACAGACCTTTTTTCTCTTAGTTCAGGCGCAAACAGTAAATTAGCTTAACTGCACTGATGGTAATGAATCATTACAATTAAGTATAATTCTCCATTAACCTATTAACCTTTTGGCTTGTTTTGCACCTTTGAAGGTAAATTAGAAAAAAAAACCAAAAGAAGACTGGACTTATGCCATATTAATTATATTCATGAAAATATAATCTTTGTTTTATTTTTAACAAGTTTTTCAAAGTGCCAAGGGGATGAATTCAGGAAAGAAAGAGAGACTTGACAAAATGTGTGTCATGTGGATTCCCTCTATCAATCTTCGCAACCTTACTGTACATCACCTTCATTAAGCTGTGAAGCACTGGGGACGCTGATCAGCTACAGTGATGCAGGCCTTTATTAAACAACATGCCATCCTGTCATTATGTGAGCGAGAATATAATACATTTTACATTGACGGCAAATATTAATGATTCAAAAAATGAAAGCTGCCTCCAGTACTTGCTGCCTGAGTTATTTTAGCTCAGTAAAGGTGATCCCCTGAGCCAAAGCAGCACGCAGACGCTAGTGTTGCTACAGGAAGTGCAATGCAGGAGCACATTGGCAAAATCCTACCCACAGTTAATCCTTCCACCACGCAATTAATATTAAGACCAAACTCTTTTTTTGGTTCTTTTTTTTTCCTCTCTGCACTATGAAAAAGTCATTGACATAAATTATCTGTTCTGTTGCTAGCTTGAAATTACTGTAGGAACTCTAGTGATTAAAATAAATCTTCAGTATTTCCATATAAGCTGGTTCCACAATCAGTTCCTAGCAGCATTAAGAATAATACATGATGGAAAAATGAAGCTACGACAGCTGAGACCCATGCTACGAGCCAGAGAACAACCCACAGGATACTCCAGCTACTCAGAAACAATTAGGACTTTGGAGCCAGAACGTCATCCACTTACTGCCTTGACTCATAATAGCTACAGGACATATGAATTATCCATATCTATTCCACTTTACCAAGAAATCAAAACAAGATAAGACCAATTACAATATGCAAACAGAAATCTGCAGATACAATGGCAAGCTGCAAATATTTAAAACATGACAAAATTACTTGAGAATCCACACACATGCTCTGCCAGATAGAAAAAATTTACTGGAGAACACTGAAACAGTTTACTTTAGATAGGTAGCTCTCTACAACATGAACATCTTATTTAAAAAGCATTGCCTGTAACCTGTTTTTCCCTCCCCCATTGCCCAAGGGGAGCATTTTAAGCACTTATTCCAAGCCTGAAGCCAGAGGATTAGTTCCTTTGAGCAGGTCTGTATTCGGGATTCCTCTCCATGGGGTCCAAAGAAAGTTTGCCTCGCTTCACAAGTTGCCCGAACTTTCAGGTAATGCTCCATTTTGCTGAACACAAACATGCAGAAATCCTCAAACCTCACATTATACTCCAGAGATTACCATGGGGCTGCTTGATTTTTTTTTTTTTTCCTTTATGAATTGTAGCCAGCAGAAGCTGTGGATTTGATGTATTGCCGTCTATTTTTACACAAGCAGCAGCAGCGGCGGCAGCAGCAGTTCACACAGTCCTGCATAAACTCTATTCTCATGGTTCATCCTGTTGTCTCTGCTGTACAGTGGGATTTAACCATTTATTGGACTACTCAGATTGACTGCAAACCCTGCTCTACAGGGCATTAGCTACAGCGTCAGTATTACAATACCACAAGTAGCAGGGAAACGTCTCCTTCCAGAAATCTCTCTTAAAAGCATCTAAAGCCAAACAAGAGGGTATTCATTCCTGCGTGCTTGTGTTCTGCAGCTGATAAACAAGGAAAAAACCTTCGACAGAGCACAGTGAAACAAGGAATTAAAATATGAAGCCCTAAGTTAATTACAACTTTTTTTTTAAAGAAAAAATATCAGTCTCATTCTAAATGAACATGGCATTTTTCCAACCAGGCCACTAAACGCCACTGGAAACGCCACTTCAGACACCAATTCATATCAGTATCTTAGAGCATAAATATTGCATATGACGGGAAAGCGAGCCAGAGGCACATGAAAATAGTTTCCAACTGCAGGAGATACTATACTGATGACAGGAGCTCAGCTTTGATTTGCTCAAGGCATCGCAGAGTAACCTTAAAATAGCAAACTTACTGGAGTTAAGATAAGATACGGACTTGTTTGCAAAGTACGCTGCCTCGGCCGTCCTGCCGGTGCCCTGCCGAGCCCACGGCCCCCCCGGCTGCCGGCACCCACGGCCGCCCACGCCGCGCCCTCCTCACCTCGAGATCACTCCATACAGAGTCCTGGTTGCACATGTCCCACGCCATCCAGCTGCGGAGCGACGGCAGGAAAGCTGGCAAACTACAGTCCAGAGGTAGGCAGGCAGGCAGCAGACACTCATGCAGGCAACGAGACCCTCTCTGAGAGTGAACCGAAGGCACCTGTCTTACTACTGTTCCCCGTCACATGACAAAGCTATTAAAAAGTAGGCTGGGCTGTCACTCATCCAGCCTTCTGGAGCCGCTGCTCCAGCCCGTGACGTCAGCCAGGGGCAGACCCAGCCTGAAGTGAAGTAAATCTTCGCAAAAACCCGCTCAGACCCCGGCGGCCGCGGCAGCACGCCGTGATTCAAAGCAGATTTCCGCGCCACACCTCCGGAACGCTGCTCCTGCCGTAGCACAGCTCCTATCCCTCCCCAGCTTGTTTAATTTCTTACCCTGCTTTCTTTGTCTTCCCCCCACACCGCGGCACACAATAGGCAGAGCTGTGCTTATAATAAAGAAAAAGTGAAGTGACTCCCAGCCGAGCTACAGCCTGCGTGCTCTGAGTAGCCCGAGCACCTTTCCCGTGCCTGCGCCGGCTTCCCGCCGCTGTTCTCTTTGGAGAGGCTATCCCAGAGTTCGGCAAAAGTTACACCCCACCCCTCCCCCCCCAACATTTTTTTTTTGCACTCGGAGATTTTGCACTTCTCCCCAAGTATTTTGGTTAGGTTATAGTTTCTCATAGACGACTGCAACTCGAGTTAGTTTTTCCACGGTAAATATACGGGCATTCCCGCCCCCCTCCACACCCCCCACCTCAGCACTTCTCTGAAACGGACTCAGCATCTATAAAAAACGCTCCTGCAGTTATCTCACCTGCTCCGAGGGGGAAGCCTGATCCTGTTGGCAGATGGATTACAGTACTTCGAACTGCTCTTTAACCACTCCTCTGTCTCAGTGCATTCCCCAAGAAACCGTGGCTGCTACACGGATCTGCCTCCGTCCTGCCCACGACCGCCGTGACCCCCGCCCGCCTCTATAAGCTGCCTCAGGCCGCGCTGCTGTATCCTCCTGACCTGAACCCAGTGCTTGTTCATTGAAAAGGAATAAATAAAAAATCTCTTGTCATGTGAAAATCCAGACACACCGTTAACACCTGTCTCCCCGTTGCCTTTCCCAGACAACAGGGGCTGCTGCATGTGCAACTGGTTTATGATGCCCCTTAGCATTGTGTACACAATAAATTACATGTACCGAGCTGAACTGCAAATTGTTGTCCAGAACAGAGCAAGAAGACCCAAAAATAAAGGTCTTGTTTAACTATCTCCACCTGCCTGCTTATTGTCTTAAGCTGCAGTTCTTTTAATTATCTGGGTGCAAAAATTCTCGTGAAATGTAAATGCTGGCTCCCTTGTGCTGGGCTACCAAAGTTACAAAACTATAGCTTATCATCCTGCATGTCATGAAATATTCATTCTCATTGTTATTTGCAAACTTGAGTATTCTAAAGACTAAATGAATTCAATTATTATACAAGGCTATGGCAATTTTGCTGAGAGAAAAAAAATAAATAAGAAGTACAATTCTTGAAATAGCCTTTTTCCCACAGACACTGGAACCTTCAGAAATGGTAGGAAGTATCAGATATATTCTTAGCTTATTTGTGTTTCCTTGTAATTCATTATTGCCAGTCCTGATAAAATGTACGTTTTTCCAAGCTTGTGCTTAAGTTGCAAATCACATCACACTGTCATATTTTTACCAAGCTCTGATGACAAAAATGACTTTACTTAATTTTAAAAAAACACAGCAAAATACCAAATAACTATAGAAAGCCTTTCCTACAAATAATTAAATTAATGATATTGCTTTGCACTCATAACAAAAAAACCCCTAATTTCCTTCCCAATTATATGCTGATTTAATGATAAAACTGCAGTAAATTATTAGGACCTGTGGCAAAGGTGAGTACCTCTACCCCCTGAACAGTCAACTGTGAAATAATACTGGGCACCTGCCTGCCTGGAGTGGAGTCGGTTCTTATTAATTATTATCTGTGGATCCATGGTTGGTGGAATATTCTCCTTCAATACCTACTTATAATTGTGTTCATTGACTGTGCCGAATCCATCATCTGGGGTTTTTTTTAAGTTTCATTCACACCTTTTATAGAAATGTATTTACACTGGAACATTTCATATTGCTGTTTTGGATATTTTGACCTGCTCATGTTGTTTCTATTTTCTACATTTCCACTTCAATGCTTTCCCTTCAAATTAGCAAGTTAACTGATAAATATAAACTGTGACCTTAGTGGCGCTCTCACCATACAAGCTTTAAAGATTGAAGAACTTTTCTAGTGCACTACAGATGGAGCAACCAAAAGCAATACTGAGCCCTCAGAGCTTTTCTATAGCCCTGTCCACATTATAGCTTGAACTTTGCAGGCAGTTCAGGAGTTACCTGGAAGAGATGCCAAGCAAAATTTGTGAGATTTCAACAAGGGTTCCAAATTGCTTGGGAAAAAATTATTTTTAACTGAAGTGTCTAACTCAAGCCACAGTATAAATTTACCCACTAGGATCTTTTTTTTTTCCCATGTTTTAATGTGGGTTTTGAGCATAGTGCCCCAAGGAGGAAAAAGCAAGGAAGACAGCTGCAGTGGTGGTGTAGTTTGGAAACGACACAGCCTCCACATATGCAAATGAAGCCTGTGAAACCCAGCCAGCACCTAAGCTGCTTCCTCAAAGGAAACCTTTTCTTCTGAATATTCCCTGGAAGCTTTAGCAATGCTCTTCCCTCTGTTTTGACAACACTAAAGAATTGCACAAACATCTTTTGTGGAGCAATATCTGAGCACGTACACAGGTATTTGGTTCCATAACAAACACATACAAAGAAAACCCTCCCTCAGCTGACCAAGTCTGCGGGTCCATTTGAAATGTCCTTTATCAGACCACCTCTTCAATCACTGCATTTCCCCTGTTTTCAGGTTAGTCTGTACCAGGTCTCAACAATTCCCAGGTTTTGCCTTTTCTTCTTTAAGGGCCATGACTAAAGAAAGTTCTGGTAAGCCTTCCAGCAACATTTGGGCACTAATTCCCAAATCCTGAAACATTTCTAACAGGACTGGAAGGTACAGCTGACTGCAACAACAGGAAATACAAATCAAAGACCAAAGCCTTTAAACCTTCTCTCCTTGGCTTTTTCCTGGATTCAGTAATCATTTTATCTCTTTTTCCTCCTCTTTCACTCACATTTTCTAGCTATGGATCAGGTTTTTATTCCCTGTAATTTAAGTTTCTCAAAGAAGCTACTGATTTTGGAGACTTCATGGCCAAAACTTAGCCCTTTCATTAGGGCATGGAAAAAAAAATATTTTCTTCCCTTGTCTCCAAGACTATGGTACTCTGATTTTCAGCAAAGTTTGCTACTTTCCAGTAGAGTAAGGACAAGCAAATTTGTACAGAAAAACAGTGCTGGAGTCTTAGACAGATGAGGTTTGCAAATCAGTTCTTACATTGATTCAACCCTTTCTACTCAACCCTTCAAGAGTGAATGGCCTCAGAGCAAAAAATCAGCCAGTGCTGTATGTAAAAGGGCAAACTGCACTCCAAAGGTGTGTTCACGTGAATGGTGTCTATATAAACTATATGTAGCCTATTAATTTTTTATTAAAAATCTTCCTTCTGTGCATCTTTACTCTCATTTTTTGCACAGTCCTGTATTTGTTCTCCAGTCCATTCTCTCTGTTCCACTTCTATCCTATTTGTTTGCCTTTTTTTTCCCCTGTCTCATCTTCTTTTCCTTATTTATCCAATTCATACTACCCAGAATACACCTCAATAGCACAAGCCAGTGAATCAAACTCCTTGAACTTCTGGGTTCATTGGTGCAGTAATTCTGCAATGGAATAAAGCCATCTGCTCTCTCTAGTTTTGTTAGGGCAGTTATGATTGGGAAATATTTTTTTTAACAGAGAAACCCAGGATAGTGCTCTGTACCAGCTCTCTGGAAAACTGAAGGGCTAAGTTAATTCCTGGCCCAGATCCGAGTCACAGGCTGCTGTCTGAGGAGCTGTATATTCAAGAGTCCAAAATAACTTTCTCCGAACAGCAGTGCATTACTGACATTACTGACACTAGGCTGAATTTTGCCACATCTGCCTCCACAGACTGAGAGCTCAAATAAACAGCATTGAATGCCAGGGGAAATCACTTGCTTGTTCATGTGCAACTGGACCTGACTATGACTATTTACTATCAGTGCAGATTACCTGATCAGTAGCGTTAACCAGGCCTGCAGACGTGTGACTCTAACTGGATGCTCATAGTAAAACCTTCCAGGAGTGGTCAAGTGAAGCAGGACAATCACAGGTATCCACTACAAGAAATCTGATAATTCTTCTTAGACTTCCCTTAACATCACCCTCTTTATAAGCATGTTTCACTTACTCACTATTATAAACAAGAAAAACTAACCCACTCCAGCTGATTACGTAAAAAATATATTTGTCACTTGTTTCCCTCCAACATTTGGAGCATTCTCCAGAACCCTCATTTGCTATGATTTGCAGGAAAATCTAGCTTGTCAGGCTTGCTAAAATGAATATGATCAATGTCTTTCACTTGGGTGTTACTGTTTTGTAGAAGGGGTGATCTGTAAAAGAGCATCTACCTTTAAATTTATGACCTCTATATGTCTGAGAAACAGCCATGTAAACACATCTGTTTCCTGAGGAGGCTGTGGTGCTGTCTGAGCACAGACACCCAGGCAGGCCAAGGAGACAGATTCCAGTTTTGCATTGTCTTGCAGGTTGGCAGAGCAGGCAGGACCACATCAAATTCGCAGACCGTTGCAGATCTTCATCATCTCTCCTTTACTCACCTCACTGCTGATATTTCCTTGGAACAAAAGAAGTCATAAAGTTCTTATTATCCCCTTATCCTTCCACGCATTCAAGTCCCTGGGAAGAGACCAAAACCTGCTCATATCTGATATTATCAGACCCAAGGAACTGGTTTCTCACATTCCTGTTCAGGGGCCTAGAACATCTGCCCTTACTCAGAAGTTGAGCCCTTTCTCTCCCACTCCCAGTCCTGCTGGGATGCTCATGCCCTTCCAGCGACAGGCAATTGTCTTCTCCAGCTTCAGCAATACAGGGCAGAAAGTGAGGAAGTTTCAGGAAGACACTCTGTATTTGGAACACTCTGCAGAGCTCTGGAACACCCCGCTTTTCTTTACGTGTATTACCCTCCCCCTTGCACCCTTTTCCCTGAGCACCCAGAGAATTACCCTGGAGCTCTTCTTCCCTGACTTGTTCAGAAAATGCCCATCTAGTTTTTACTCACTTTTGCCGAGAGGGATCTGAAGAGGATGACTCCATGAACAGCCACCATGGATTTGATATCTTAGGGTGCAGAAAAGATTTTCTGGTGCCACCATAAGCAAGTTTGTGGGAGGTATCAGCCTTCAAAGTTACCAGCCTTCACTGAGGCGGCCACCCAGCTGTCACATCACATCTGTGGTTTGCTTTGCCATCTGGCCATTTAGTCACTCAGACAGGCCTCCCAGCCTGAAGGGGAGCTGTGATGCCCAGGCTGCCCCAGCAGTGCAGGAGAGCACACTCCCTCACCAGATCCACACTGAGGCTCACAGTGGTTAGTGCAAGAAAAAACTCTCATTTCCATAACACAGGCTATCTCCATCTCACTAAAATAGCTGGTAAGGTGACTGCAGTAGAGCACACACAGGGCTGCAGCACAGCACTGCAAAGAACAGAAAGCTTTAAATACTCTAAAATCAAATCTTGTTTTACACAAAACCGCTATGATAAAGTCGATGTGAATGAAGCACCTTTGAGTGAAGGAACAGAGGGAAAGGCAGTGGACAGTTTTAGTGCCTCCTAGCAATTCTTTTTAATAAACTAGAGATGACAGACAGCCTTACCAACACATCCCTCATCTTCAAATACAACTTTCTTCAGACAGAGCTCAGTGGAACTGAGTCAGCTTTTTTTCTTGGGCCTAGCTCTTGGCATTTTTCATATTAAAACAAAGTATAACGTAGAAATAATTCTGGACTGTAGTAATCTGATGGGATTTTAGTAACACAGGCCACAGATTTGCTCTGCAACAATTTCAGGCAAACAAAATAAAATGAAGATATCACACAAAACACCTGGTGTGTGTAGGTTTTTAAAATACGCTTATGGATCAAGTTGCCCTTCACAGGGTTATGCCTGCCTGTGGAAGTGTGTGAGCTTTTGAGGAAACTCCTGTCAGCGGAGAACATAGCTCCACTCGTGCAGCAGCCAGCACTCACTGTTTGGTCTCTGAAGCTCCCAGGTTGCAGGAAAGGACCCCTTCCCCAGCTCCTCACAGCCCCTACACCCCATTTTCCTGAGTCAGCCAAGGACAAGACAAGCAGAGATGGGATCACCTCATTGCAACACCCAACAGTCTCAGGCAGACAAGGTTTCTGAAGGATCAGCTTTGCCTGACCTCTTTCTTAACTAGTAGCTCCTGCCAGCCAAAATTGAACCGTGGAGTTATTTTTAGCCAGATCCCTTCATGAATTGCAGTTAACTCACAATATGCTAACTAGTGACTAGTATGAGAGGAATCCCTATGGGTTTCATGGTTCCGCTCCCTGCTCAAAAGTCCAATTATTCATTTTTCTTGGAGCTGCAATATTAATCTTAAAAAGTTGCACAAATGGCAAAAGATGTCATCCTCCCTCTATCCCCAGTTCAGATAACTGAAATAAAGGAAGATAAGCATTTAGCCCAGGGCTTATTAGCTATACAAAGTGCAGCTGTAAACCTTTAGAGGCTGACCCTCCTCCAGCAATGTTTTTGACAAGAAATTTGTCAGTACTTTCACCTCTGACTCAGGGCCAAACACATTAGTGCTGAGATGGATGGGAGAACTAGCCATAGAAAGGTATGGACGAGTTACTATTTTATTTTAATTTTATTTTATTCTATCCAAATCACTTGCCTCAATACCTGTATGAGAAAATGCAGTGAAGTAAAAGGAGGGGTGGGTTAAAGTAACTGGAAGGGTTGACTGCTCTAAATCCTTTGGAAGGGAATGGAAATCTTTAAATGGACTTAGGCAGGCTTTGAATCAGACCTTATCACAGAAGGAGGGACCAAGACAGTTCAAAGCAGAAACTCTTCCACCTTTTTTCTTTCTTTTCCTTTTTTTTTTCTTTTTTAAATTTTCATACTATTCAGGCTTCCCCAGCTTTCCCCTGTGAATACAACAGGAATAAAGCATATAGATTGCATAGATTACATCAGCTATCACCATTTTAAACATCTTTGTTCCCAAGAAATTTAGTATTTGCTGAACATCTTTGCCCTGGGACACTGATTATATATCATTTTGTAAGTGGGTACCAGGAAGATTCATGCTTCCTCCCCAAAAGAGCTATAACTGTATTTTCATTACTTCACGTCTATCAACAAATATGGCAAGTTTACTACTTCTATGTTTGTCCCTAATGGATCTCTACCATTGTAAAATTCCCCAACAGTCTGGCTCAATTACACACTATTTGTTGTTTCTGCTCTTTTGAACTCCACACGTGGAAGTGCAAGTCAGGGCGATGCATTTAACCAAAAGCATTGAAAGGGCTATGTGGGATTCACACTGAAACAGAGAACTTCATTAGAGTGCACCTTTCCCTTTTGCCTATTGCAGCCTCCCCCCTTCACTCTGAGGAACAAAGAACCAAGTAAAAATAAGAAACTGTCGGAATGGAGATTCTGTTGCAAGTTGCTATGTAAAAAAAAACCTCTGAAAAAACAGCAAACCAACACTAAAGAGCACTTCATCATAATATTATTACCAATTTATTAAACCAAGATTGCATAGAATGCAGAAATGAGTGTGACACATCCCTGAGGGTTTTCTGGAGGTACACCTCCAGCTGTTTCATTCTCACATGCACTCCTGTTTATGGGGACATGGAAAAATATTTGCACTTCAGTTCAATGCAACACAATTTTATATTGTTTACTGATTTTCTTTAAGGAAGGGTAGAAGCATGCACAGCAAGCTGGAGAAGTACACTTTGGGAGATAGGGCTACCATCTTCCAGGGAGAGTGGGGGAAAACACATGGTGGATGTTAATTTATATCCTGGACAATGCTATAAATCGAAGCATCACTGACAATTCCTGCCCAGTAAACATGCTCAATTTCATCTCCCGTAAAAAGGTGAGCAGGCACTAAATAGCAACACATTTTGATTTTCATTTAGCCACTTTAATGATAGGTGATGTTAGTGGAAAAGATCATTTATCTTCAGATTTATTTTATATGAGATAAAAGGCCTTGCCAATTTTTTTAAAATTCATTTACACAAGTGAATAAATCTTCCCAAACAATAAGTAGGAAAGTCATATTTCTTTAACTTTGCTAAAATCTGAAAATGCTGATCTTGGAGTGAAATAGACAGCACTGGCATTTTAATCAAGATCATAAAGACTCCTCTTCTAAATAAGAAGCACAGCTATACTTCAGAAAAAAAAATCTCTGATTCAGAGATGCCTTTTCTAATGCATTTTGTCAAAAAATCTCTGATAAATCAGGAGAGACACGTGCAATTTTTATGTCCCCTTCATTTTTAGACCAGTTCCAATGTGAAGGCTACCTAAAAATAGACAGAACCTAACCTTTCAAATATCTATACTGCTGCATACCACGAATGCAAGCTTTCAGTGCCTCTCATGGCTTTCAAGAGCCTTGTGCTGTGCCTGTCTTCTCCTCTAGCACATTATCCCATGTTGTCTATTGCACCCAGGCATGAGACAAGCTGCAAGTTGCAATGCATTGCAATGGTGCACTGCAATATGTGACATGTGTCCATTTAAGACACACAAGCAGAAAGATCACGAAAACCAGCCTTACCTTTTGGCTATTTGATTTTTGCCACAAAAAGGACACTGACAGTATTGAACCTAGTAAGTGGGGATGTGAAAATGAAGCTGTGCTGGCTGCTCCAGCAGCTCTGTTTAGAAAGGACAGGCTGTCTGGTTTGCAGCACACCACTCTTAAAAATATGAAGGGAACAATAAGCTCTTTTATTTTTTCTACAGTGCTTGCAGACACAGATCTACCCATCTAAAGAAGAGATTTTGCAAGGGTGCACTGAACTGAATGTCTGGTGTAGAATTACAAGACAGCAGAATACTCGGTAACTATTTCTTTGCATTACACTTTCAAAACTGTGATTCTGCCTGGCCTTAACAGTATAGGTCAAATACATCCCAAGCACAATCCCAGCAATTTCAGATCAGTGGTACCTGAAAAATCAATAGCATTTAAGTTGATGAAGTTCTAACAAGGGGGATTTTGGCCCAGCCTGTACAAATATTTACTTTTATTGTACATATTCTTCACTTGGTATTATGCTATATTTCATTGTTCTCCAATGCTAAACACTTACTTAGCAGGTCCTAAAGCCACACTAAGAGCTGGAATAGGAGGAATCTGTACTAAAATCTGTTTGTGGGGCTGCCCTGGAGATTTTGAGTGACTGTGACTTTTGCTTACATGAAACAGAAAATCACCCTTGTACCAGTTGTTAGCTAGCCACTCCTAGCAACAATGAGCCCATAAGAACTTGCTTTTCTTTGTTTACTGTCATGCTCTGCTCTGACAGAGTCAGAAGTTTGTCAAGGCATTTTACTCTGTCAAGAAATAAATAAAATAACTTACACTGATAAAATAATGAAACAAAACAGCATCAGACTAAATGAATTCCTTCAAAGAATTTTGGATGGAAAATATCTTACCTGCTGACAGAAAGGCAAGAATAGCAAACAAAAGCATAGGAATAAAAGCTATTCAATAAAATATCGATTTCATTATCACCACCTATTCAACTTAATTTTCTTGGCATCCATATCCCTAATGCAGGTTTGTGATAGATCGTACAATCACTTTTTAATTAAGCCCTACTGTGCCTTGTATTAAGAACAAGACAGTATACATTATGGCACAATATATCTACCAAAATATTTAATGCTTATCCTTTTCATTTTGGTATTTAAAAGTTGTTCTCTTAGGAGGTGGTATCAGTATTTAACAACATTCTTGACAGTAAGTATAAAAACAAAAAGCTTCAAACTTAATCTAGCCATGTCAAAACTGAAACTCCTTAAAATAATTGCTTTCTGAATATATAGTATTTCTATTGCATTATTCCATTATTACTCAGCTTTCAATAACTTAAGATGCAAAACTTGTTCCTTCTCCTACATACTGATGAGATAGGAAGTGGCACAAGGATAGAAACCTCACATTTGACCAGTTGAACAGTACACAAGACACATATTATCATGTTACAAGAGATATTTAATGAGAAGCTGTAGAAGACTGGCAGCTTCTGGGTTGGTAGTATTTTTTGTTTCAGGTCTCATATGGTGTATTGCAGTTCTGCTGCTTGTGATGGGGCAGAACCTCTATAAGAACAGCACTGATCTTCCACTAGAGTGCTGGCACTTTTCAGAGGGCAACATTCACTTTAATTACTAAAATGTACCCACATTCTTCCAAGTAAGAAAAGGCAGTTCTGCCTTTCTTACTTGGATGAAGGTGGGCATGTTTTATTTTATTTATACATGTTGCATGTATAATGTGGTTTTAGTTTTTAATGCCAGAAATGAATCAGTAAACATAGTTACATTATAGTATTTCTTATTCTGTACCCATAGTAACCAAATTAATCGCAAGGCATTGCTGGCATTAATTCAATCTGAAGCTCATACTTTGGATTTCACATAGGTGCCTTCATCCTATTCTTCTTCTCAACTAATAAAATGTTAATATATGGCCATGTATTTATTTCGGTTCAGTTCAAGTTGAGGTGTGCAGTACTTTGCAGAAACCTAATTAATATGAATCATACATTAGAACACTCTGTTTAGTATACGAAAAAAATGGTGCTAGCTCATGAGGTTGAAACAGAAGACCCAAGAATTAATTTCAAGCTGTAACTTCTCTGTCTCTGGCATAGGGAAAGCCAGTTGTCCTTACCCTTCAATCTCCATTAAAAAAAACCCCCCAACATACAGTGTAGCTCTTCACTGAAGAACTACAGTAAACAAATCACAAATTATTGAGAAAATAACAATACTAAGGAGATCTTGAAAGATGAGATACTGACATCTCCTCCTGTACCACCATGAGTTTGGTGCACACTAGCAATGAACTAGTTCCCACAGTGATCCAGAAGTACTGTCTTCAGCAACACCCACTGATACACGTTCTTCCATTGGAAGAGCCTTCAGCCAAAAATACTCATCCAGCTGATAGTGAAAAACCATCTCCACACCCCAGGAATTGTGCCTGAACTGTTCAGGAGACATAAGCAGCTCAACAGCTGTGGTGTTGACTAGATCTTCTCTCGACCTCAGCAAGAAGACATCCAGTTCATTTGTCAGAACTTAATTTGGGCAATCTGATACCCTAGGCATGCTACTATCCCAAAATCTAATCTCACTTAAAGAGGTTTTGCAGCAACAGTTCACATTTCTCGGAGCCCTGCTTCCCTAGCTGTTCCCAGTCCCATGGATTCCCAGGAGCACTAGTATCCCCAGGTATTTTGGTGCTTTCAAAATGCCCAACTAAGAGAAATTACTGCATTAAATAGTGCCCAACTTGATCCAACCACTGTAACCAGGCCAGGTTCTGCCCCTGTTCACCATGTACAACAAGCAGTCCCATCAAAAGGGTAAGCTGATGTGAAGAGCTAAGGCAATGCTTACAGATGAGCAGAGGGAGTTCAGGTCATCTGTGGCTCACAAGGTGAAGATCCCCACTCTGAAAAGAATCACCAGTGCTGCTCTGCACAGAAGCTCAGGCCCCAACCTGTACATGGGCCACAGACCTGCAGCAAAGCTTGTATTTGGCTTACAAAGATCCCATGTTCTGGC
Organism: Anthoscopus minutus; assembly: GCA_013399455.1. Lineage (NCBI taxonomy): Eukaryota > Metazoa > Chordata > Aves > Passeriformes > Paridae > Anthoscopus > Anthoscopus minutus. The sequence continues at coordinate 55,422 of VWYI01027249.1, forward strand.
AAAAGCCACAGGGATGTTCGAGCAAGCCCACAAAGAGATTGCACTGGTAGCCCCATGCCCACCCCTGCAGGACACAGAAGACTCAGTAAGTCTCTCCATCAGGCACATCACTCAAGGCTGTATGAAGAGAAGCTCAAGCCCAGCCTTGGTAGAACAGCCCACCTCTAACAAACCTCCACAACACAGGATCGTATCAAACAGCTGGAGTTCAAAGAGCTCCCCCCATCATTTCAGGTTCTTGCCTTGGCAACCGAGGAGCAAAACTCTCAGGGGGCACACACTCCCATAGGGCTCCCACAGGCCTTGAGCCCTGCCTGCACACTGCATCCAAGGGCATAATACAGTCCTTCACTTTCACCAACTGCTACAGAGAAAGAATTCCTAGAACGGCTCAAACACATACCAGTTCAAATACGGGTACTTTCAGACTTCTCTCCTATTCCAAATTATGTGCTTTGCCAGCTTCAAAAAAACAGATGGAAAATACGTCCCTAAATGTGCACCCTTGTGAACATTCCAAAAGGAAAGCAGCACCAAGTAGCTTAAAACGTTTGCTAGAAAATATCTTTTCCATATCATGCAAATAGCAGACAAAAATAACTGCTAGGCAATTGATATACATACAAATATTGGTTATTTTAAACAGTAATTTGTTACTGAGGACATCTCACTGAAATATTATAATATTCAATTTCCTCTGCATTTGCATGGAAAAGGAGCTGGAGAGCACATGATCATTCATTTAACTATTACATAAATACGTCTATCATAAGATCACACGGTTTTCAAGCCAGAGTTCAAATATATGTTTAATGCATGAGAGTATGATGAAGAAACTTGTGAACTCACAGGTCTTGTAGCACAATCTCAATCAGATACAAGCGTGGTGTAAATATGTACAGTATCGTGTGCTTTCCAATAGCACCATGTCTCCAGGCAGCAGTCTGACATCAGCAAAGAAGACAGGTGGTTCCCTTTCCAACCCCAGAGGGGTGAAAAAAGGAGTTAAGACACTGTGTAAATATAGCAATATTTTTTCCTCAGTGTTTTGCTACAGTTTTCAACCCTTAATGAAACTGCAGTGCATGAACAATTCTCATAACATCTTTGCTACAAATCAGTGAGTGGATGTCATGTCCTTAGATATTTATAACCTTAAAGGTAGTGGTAAGTGATACTGTTTGGCAGCCTTGGTTTAGAAGTGCTGAAGTTATTTTCCTTTTGGTTTCATAAGAAAGGAGCTCCAAAAAGCCACAAAAACACAGTTTCCTTGCTCTAAATGTATCCCTTTCCTATAGCAGATCACTGTTACTAATAATGCCTGTAAGAATGACAAACAGTCAGTCACAGGCACAGAGCAGGTCACAACTGCTTTTAGCTAGCTCAACTTTGTAAACTCTAACAGTGTGAGATATGCTAAACCCTGCTAAATCCACAGTAGTTTGATTTTGAATCTCACATTACAGGAGTTCACAAGTATGCTAACCTGCATATAGAATAACCCAATTTGGCCTTTTCTTCCTATCTGTACATAAATAGATACTTTTTTTTTTTTACACAGTGACAGCCACTGCCTCTTAAAACATTTTCTTTTGTTGCATTTCCTTAGAAACACAAATCTTGTTCCTTGGCAGCAGTTGCTGTAAGTGCTGTACCACATGCCCAAACTAGTTCTCACTCACAGCTTTAATTCACAGTAAGTGGCACGAAAGGAGGTCAACACTTCTCAGAAACCACTTTCAGTTCTTTGCTGCTTCAGTATCTATTCTATAAAGCTATCCGCCCTAACAGAAAGAAAGTTGTTTCTTATATTGTGTCCCTTGCTTTTTTATTATTGTCATCTTTATGGAATGGGCTGCAGAATATATCTGATGGAATAAAAGAAGATTATTCCTGAAACCACATTTCTTGACTCCCTTTTGCAAGATCCTAAAAATATAAGTAAGAAGAAAATAAAAATTAATTCTTTCTGTAACAACAAAAAAAAATGGCCCTTTCTTTTCCCTTGCAGAAAGACTTTAAATAAATGGCATCTTGCAACTCAGTGTCAATCACTAGGTCTTACTTTCAGTTCAATTTAGTTGCTTACAGAATGATTATTTTTTTTTATCAATCCAACCAAGACATCATGGATGTTGAAAATCAAACAGCCTTCTTTTTGCCATGATGCATCACTGGCAAGAGGAATGGCCTCGCTGACAATATTTTTCTGTCACATTTGCCTCTACAGCTTCACTGCCTTCTCTGTGATCAATGAAAACAGATTTTGACCTCATCTATTTCATTTCAGACCATATTCTGCCCTGAGGCACATGAGTACAACCTATCATAGTTATAGTGGCAATTGGGGCAGAATTTGTTCCTTTCCTGACAATTCAATATGTGATTCATGAACCAGAATTGAATCCAGTTCTCCTTTCCTAGAGCTCCTCTGGTTTTTGGAATCAGTAAAAAAAGCAGCAAAGATGAATTTATGTTGGTCATATCAGCAGAACTGGCTGGGTAGTCAATAATCGGACTTCTCAGCATGATGCCACCTGACCAAAAGTTAGTTACTGTATTTTATTTACAGTTTATTCTGTAGTCTGCTTGCTTGCTTGCTTCACTTCTCCCTCTGTTGTTTAACTAATGGGATCATAAGACTTGGAAAAACATCTCCTAGTCTTGAACATTTCTAATTGGCTTAATAAAGCAAACCTAAAGAAAGATAATGCTCTCCACAACCATCACCTTAAGAAGCACACCCCTGCCACTGGTCATGGAATACATGGTGTATTCACAGGGTATGCAGTTGCAGGTAATAACCGGATGATCAAGTTTCTCATTAATCCCCAAGACAATGGACCACTTTTGAAAATACAGGCTCCATTTATATTCACACATGACTCTGTGTGCCAACACCTGCACGCACTCTTTGGTACAACTCGCTGTACAGCTGAGGCGAGCACACTCGAGCACACAGTGTCTCACACGGACACACAGCAATGCCATGTGAGGTGTGCAGCACTCCAGCACACCTGTGCTGTGGGGCACTCCCTCTGTACCATCTACAGAAGTAGCAGAGTCTGTTGTAGACCACCCTGGGAGCACTGGCACTCCAGAGTCCATACCAGGAGCTCTTTTTCAACCCTAAGAGTCCCCAGTGTCTCAGTGTCTCACTCAGGATGACAGGCATTGCATGCATAGATTGTGATTTTCTGCAGGATTCAGTTCTCAAGCAGAGGCAAGGTTGACATCACTTTGAAAGCCACATCCAAGATATCTAATGAATTGCATACATGAGCCTAATCTGTAGTAAATTTAATGTACAGTAAAAATAAATTCCTTAATATAAGAAATGCCCTAATCAACATATTGTGTATTAGGCCTGCAAAGCATCAATTATCTGATGAAGAGGAGTAATACCAGATAGTTCATTTCCTCAGTTATTTAACTATTTATGTCAATGGAAATCAAGGAAAACAATGCCTATAGAACCATACATGAAAACATACATGAAGGATTTCAGCCACCATTTCAGTTTAGATTTGAATGTAAGAAGAAAAAATCTATTCAACAATAAAAAAATCAAAAATATTACTCAAGACTGCAAGTCCTGCTGCATACTGCTATTGTACTGGTTATGAGAGAAAAATTTTTGGAAGCAAATTATTTTAGTTTCTCTCACCATTTAAGAAAAATGCATTCAAAGCAAAATACAGAGCCTGATCCTGCCCTTCTGCAACCCCATAAATAGCAGCCTTACCACAAACTGCAATGAAGTGAAGCAGGATTTATCCTTTCCCGTGGGCCATGCTCTGAGTCCTTAATTCAACACCTTATTCACCAACTTGTTCAGTGAGATTAGCTGTGGTTTCAAGTGTTATTCTTTCAAAGCAATGGGTCTACAAACACCCTCTTTCTCTGTACTGCCAGACTGAAGAAGATATGAACAATTTGGGGAACATTACAAAAGGCTCAGAGAGAACCTCAGTATCTTCTGTGGGTTTTTTTTTGGAGTGAGAGAGCTTTCTGAGTTTGAAAATCAGGTTTGCAATGAAATAAATAGAACTCCCTTCTCTTCCTTTTTTTTAGATAACATGACCTAAAAAAGGATTTGCAAATACACTTGGAGAGGAGAGAGAGCAATCTTTCGTTTATTGGATTTTTGTTTATTTTCTGCCGTTATTTCAGAGAGTTTCTCAAAATTTTCAAATGTCTGCCAATCTCATAAGGTTAATTTTTTCCAAGTGCAACGTGTCTAGATTAATTTTCTTTTATTTCTTAGTATATTTATTACACTTATTAATAATTACCTGAATGCCCACACGGTACTTTAAATGGGGCTGCAAATATCCCCTTGATCACCATCAGCAAAAAGCTTCTACTCCTAAAGAGAAGTAAAACCCAGGGCAACTTTTTGATCTGCTATTTGCTGGTTTTTTTAAACTGCAGGAAAACTTGTGCCTTAAGGGCCAAGCCCTGTTCCTTCAGCAACGAAGCAGCTCAAGAGGGGTCTGTGTGCCGCACCAGAGTCATGCCTGGAGGCAGAGCACGGGAGCCACAAGCCTGCCAGAAGTGCTGATTCACTGCAGCCACTGAAGAGGTTGCTTTGTAGCTAAGCTGGGGGAGAAAGATGGCACAGAGCAGGGGGGCATCTTCACTGGTACAAATAAATAAACAGGAGGGAATGCCAAAGCTGTTGCAGAGACTGGATTCCCTGAGATCTTTGCTGAATACATGCGTGCTCGTCCATTTATTGGAACAAAACCTGTTAATGCAGCTCTAGCCATAGGGGGAAAAAAATACTTGCAAATGCACAGAAGTCATGTAAATCAGAACTGCTGCTCTATTTTACAAGAAATTTTCTTCATTAATTAATTTCATGACTTAGAGCAAATGAGCATGGCTGGAAACAGGGGACCCTGCTGATACCAATCTCACAGCATAGGATACTTTTGTCTCTCTCTCTCTCAGATATATAGCAGATGTACTCCCTGGCTCAAGTCCAGGTGCAGACTAGGTACTTCTGTGGCTAAAACACCACCTTCTAAACCTGGTTAAGTCTACTATAACTTTCTCTGGTTTGGAGTTAGAAAATATCTCATAAACCCCCCAGGATTTTAAAATCTAAATTCTCAGAGTTGTCACATTTATAATTAGAATGATCTGATACGACTGGCATTAGTGTGAGGTAGGAACATATCACAGAGGGCCAAGCAGACAAACTAAAATATTTCTCACCATTAAAAAGGGAATTCTTCCAAGTAGAAATGTCAGTTGAGTCACAAGGGCTCTGTGCAAAAGTAGCACCTCTTCATCCTCATACCTACTGTTAGAAAGTCCTGAGCTGCTGCCTAACTTAGCCCAACAGACCACACCACCTACCAAAGCCCTGTCAACAGCTCTGGCTCCCTGTGCTAAACCCAGATCTTCCTCCAAGAAGAAAATTACTTTTCTGTAAGTGCAGGTTGTTTCAGAGCTACTTGTAACACCCTCGAACCCTACATAAAGACAGCATCTCTGTTGATACTGCACGCAAGAAGATACGCCTCCACACTGAAAAAAAGGATGTTTGATAAAACACTTTGTCACAGTATTCCTGGATGCAGAACTTGTTGCAAGAGTAACCTTCCTATGTGCTGATGAAAGTCCTTTTCAAATTGTTTACCCCTGTACTGGAGAAAGAGAAAAAGAAAGTAGGAAAGAAAGGGAAGAAAGGAGGGAAGGATGGAGGTTATATTATTGTAGTTACTGAATTGGCAAACAAGCCAGCAAAAGACAAAATGAGAACAGCTGTAAGGAACCTGGCAGTACCAGCATGTTGAGGGAAACAATAAAAAAACGAGCCTGGAAGACAAGAGAAACCCTAGATGCTGATACTAACTTTTACTTTTTTTTCCTGGAAGAGGATTTATGATGCTAGATTTTGGTTGACTCCTAATACACACACCTGGATAAATACAAATGAAATTAATTTTACAGCTGCAATCTTTCCACATTTTGAACATGGTGATTTGAAGTAAGAAACCCTATCACAAGGTGTCAAAAAGGAACATAAAACATAATATGCAATATTTTTTGAGAGACATCAATTGTAATTATATGAAATCTAAGCAAGCTGCTCCAGGGAGAGGTGGATGGAGTCGCACAGCAGAGTGCCTGGCTCATGGTGCAGATGGCAAAGCTCAGTCCAGGCAAATACAGTGGGAAGGCCACAGGAGCTCACATGTATCAAATAATAACAGTAATGTGTCTCTTCCTTCTGCCATCCGGTCACTGAAATCAGTGTGAAAGCAGCATGGAGATGAAAATGCTATGGTCCAGGTATTAGGTTAGAAATTCCTACATGACCTGAGATTACAACCATCATCCCTCATCCCTCTTACTTCCACATGACAACCCTCATCCCTCTTATATCCTAAACTAAGTCACTGTTCTCAAAAGTTTTACTAGCACAGCATGGCCAGTCTTCATTCTAATGTATTTAATTTTTCTTGAAAATCAGTAGTCCATGATCTGTAACACAGACTTGGTATTAAAACAGACCACTGATGTTTGAAGAGATGGTGATTCTCCTCAAAGAAAATATGAAAAATTTCAGAATACTATGTCTGAGAAACAAGGTGTGATACTTCAGAATTAGAGCAGGAGGAGTTTATCTGCTCACAGTCCTTCCTCTCTTCCCCCATGACCAGACTGGCAAATTCTCCAGTTCCAGTGCTTGGGAGAACCAAAAAGGGTGCTGTCCTTTAGTGTCTGTACCATATCTACAAAATACATCTCCAGGAACGTCACGTTTTCCTTGTAGGCTTTTGCTGGTGAGGTTCATATTATTAATGAATTTGGCTCACCTTCCTGTAGCCAGACATTCCCACAACAAGTGTGGAGACCTACAAACTGGTCACACTTGTACCAAAAAAAGCATCAGGTCCCCTACAGCATCAAATCCATGATTTCATAAAATGGGTCAGTGCTGAAGAAAAGTCTCTTTTCTGGGAATTAAAATAGGCAATTTGCTTTCTGGTATTTCACCTGCCTCCCATATTATCACAAGCATGACAAATTAATGGCATAGCTATATTATAGCACCACTATGCTCCACACTGCCATGAACACTTGGAAGAATATTGCCCCTGTGAGAGAGAAGGCAAACCACTACACCAGCTTTCCTGGATAAACTAGGAGTTAACAGATAACTTTCAATCTATGAAGAATGACAACTAATTTTTACAAATACACTGAAGAAAACTTTTTTTAAGGTTTGGGTTTTTTCTTGCTTTGGTTTTCAGTATTAACACTTTGGGCACCTGGTATTAATCCCTCTCCTATCTCTCAGCTCTTATGTAGAAAACACAGTGCATTCCTGCAGCTGCGGCATTTTGAAGTCTGCACAACATGCTGTACATGCCATTGCTTGACATTTTATTGACAACAAAGGCCCGCAGCACAGCAGCACTTTTAGAGATGGGATTAACATAATGAACTCCATCTTCATGGCTTTTTCATGGCATTTCTTTATAAGAAAGACTGAAAAAAGACCCACACCAGAAACAAACTTTTTTTTTTTTTTTAAATAGTCTTTTAGGACACAGTCCCATCTGAAATAATTGTATAGTCCTAAAGGACAGAAAAGTCTGCAAGTCAAGAAGCACATTTGTACTTGCAATGAAAATATAACTGCTGAAGAACTATGGTGACAAAAGATACTAACCTTTCTATAGGTCAAGAAGAGCTCAAGTGTGGGGCCTGGACTAGTACAACATTATTGATGGCAGAATAAGCTCCATCATGAGATAGTAACATGAACAACACTAAGCCTTCTACATGGGACCTTATACTGCTCAGGGATGGGCTGAAAGGGTCTTGCAGCAATGCAAACACCAAGATTTCAAAACCCCTAAAAATAAATGCACAAATCCCAGCAGATATTGTTTATTTCAGTCCCAAGTCAAATGATCCTAAAGCATGAGTAGCCCAGACAAACACAGCCACTGAACCCAGCCTACATTTGCCAGATGTCCAGCCCATATTTGCAAGATGGCCCTGAATGCAGGAACGAGAGTAGCACTCTGAACAGGAATCAGCAATTTTGTCTGCAAAGCTCTGATCTTCCCCTCTTAAAGCTACAAGAAAACTCTTCAATGAAAAAGTGCTTGGCAGAGTTTCCATCTGTTCTTGGCTGGACTCGCTAGCCAAGTCTGAAGCACACAGAGCTTTGCTTTATTTTTTTCCTGGTACATAAGTAAAACTCCACAATATTACTACTTTTTACGGAATGAAGGAGAAAAATCACACAGCCATCAGTCCAGCCTAACTGTAGTCGCTAAAAAAATAATTTAGACAATTAGAAATTATGGTTTCTGATTTTTGTGAATTTTCTTTCATTCTTTCCTTTTGGTCTGTCCTTTTTTGAAGTCCTGTACCCCAGCCTTCCTTTTTGTAGCCTTCTACAAACATGTAAAAAAGCTACCTAAGTACCTACATGAGTAACTTATTCAGAACCTTTTCTAGGCAACAAAAGAACACATCAATTTGGTATGACCTCAAACAACAATTTAAACAAATAATATTGCAAAGCTGCCTTAGTAAGAGATCAAAGAAAAAAGATCACAATAGTCACCAATTGCAGCAATAACCTGTCTGCAACTGAATTCTTGGCTTTAAGCTAACACATTAAATCCACTTAGAAATTAAAAGCTGCAACCTCAACATTGAATTCCTTGCAAAAATGAGGCAAATTACTCTGGGGACTGTCAAAATAACAAGTATTCAGCACCTGTCCTAAAAGTTCTGTCAACCTGCAGAATCATAACTCAATTTCTCAAGGAAGTTCTGAGATGCTTTCTGAAAACCAAACCTCCATCCTGGTTCACAAGCTTTGTTTAAGGAAGACAAGTAATCTACATTGTGAAAAGAGGCTGTGCTCATTTTCCTGACGTACTTTTCTGTGACCTGAACTCTTAGTTATGTAAGAGTGGGAAGCATGGACAATTCATTCTTAATGCTAGCTCAGTCCTGGCCTCTCCTGGGCACTGGCTGAAAATAATACTAAACCATGCTGAATCATTTACAGTAGCTTTATGATGTGGATTATCATTCAGCAAGGACTGATCTGACCCCATCACACTCATTTCATGCAGCAACACAGACTGGACTCCAGAATCTAACAAATGCCACCCACACTGGCACCAGCACAAATCATGCATTCATGCAAAAGGTTCACTCTAGAATAAAGTTGCTTTCAATTCATCCTGGTACTAAGCCTTCACTAATTGTCATATCTGTGGCCTCTTCCATCATCACAACGCTTTAAAACTATAAGCTGCCAGACACATATGCAGTTTTTTATTTCAAGCACCTTCCCCACTCTTTCTTTCAGAAAGGTACTAGCCATTGTGAGAAAATATTTTGTTAATTGATGTTTCCAGCAGTTACACAGATTTCTAATGCATCTGCTAAAATAATGGTCCTTTATTCTGCTTCTTCCTCCAGACAAGAGATTCTGTCACAAGGCATGGGAACAATTTACCTTCTCTTGGACACACCAGATACTGCACTACAGCACAATGCAAAAATGTGAGCTCCTCAGTCATGCAGGACCCGGTCATATGGCTGCCCACTGAATTCCGTCTCTTTCCACCATCATAAAAGGGAGTACAAGATGCTGTTGCCATTTATATTCCACTGATTACACAAGCTATTTTCATGGCAGGACTCTGCTACTGCATTCCATCTCACAGACTGAACAGATTGGGCTTTTTTAGTGGTTCTATTAAAATAGATGTTCATTCCGATAGGACAAATTCATCAGGTAGGGAGCTTTTACAAGGATTTATTTTAAGGTAGTCTTTGTACACATCCTTTTCAAATAGCTTGAACTCTTTGAATGATAAAAGTGCACAAAAACAATAGTGGCTGTGAGTGGAGAAGAAACGTTTTAAAAGCTGGGTTTGTTAAATGTTAACCCAGAATACAAAACTGTCTGATTTTAAACTGGATCTCTCTACGTGTCTTCCCATCCTTACTGTTTTCTTTCTACTTTTAAACTAAGGGAAACAAAGGCTTTAATTGCACTTTTACTCATGAACTGTCATTATCAATCATTTATGTTTTCTAGTGAACTCTTACACTAAATAAAAAGAGAATATAAGAATAAATCTTTTAAAAGGAATCAATTTGCTGCACATCAATCCCTGCAGGCCATGTGCTCATAAGTCAATAGTTTAAAATGAAAACATCTGATCAAGGTAATACACCTGTTAAAGGAGCATAAAATTCCAAACCCAGTGGTAAAATATAAAGATTATGAAGCCTCTTAAAGGAGCCATCAAAATAAACTATTACACAGATACATCTGCTTCATATCAGCGCCCGTTCCATCAGTGCCAGTCACGATAAATAAGCAATAGGACAAACATTCCATAGAACATCTGCAGAAAATAGTTTTTTCCAAAAGTGAGTAATTCAGCTCAAGAAAAGAAACAAGTAACAATTTAGCCTTGTGTGCACTTTCTAACAGAGGATCTCCAAGCAATGCAAACTACTAATGATCTGAGCTCACCATAGATCTGCACATTAGCAATTTATCAATCATGTTTTACAGACAAAGCAACTCCCATACACGATAGGCAGGGTGAAGTGACCAGCATGCCTGAGTGTGCTGAGAGATAGGCTCAAGCACCGAGTAAAGCTCACAGGGAATCAGTACTGTCACTGCTACTATGATTATTACTCTTACGCAGTTGAACCACTTGTTCTTTTGTTTTCTACTCTGATGGCTCTGTCTTTTGCAGCTTTGCTAGAAGAGGGAACAAAGCCCTTCACCAGCACAGGCATTCCTGCACTTTCACAGTGCAGGAATTCTCCCTACCTCTCAAGCAATACAAATCCCACATGGATGCTCTCTGCCAACATACTCACTTGTGCATGTGCTGTTGGTAGAGCCAAGGGGATTTTTGTTTGCCTTTTTTTCCTTTTTCTTTTTAATTTAAACACAGTGTGCTCAGGGCTCCATCTAAGGGATTTTTTAACCCCTTTCCAAAAACTTATGGGCCTTTTGAGTCTCAGCTATAATTAGTCTCAACTATGATTTGTAGTGCTTGTGATCACACTTGAGTTGGGCCTCATGTTTAAAATGGAGAGAATGATTGCTGCTTGGTGTTACTGCTTCAGACTTTCTCTACCTTCTCCCTTGTTTCTTCCCGAGGTTTTGCAGATATGAGAGGAAGAGAAACATGGTTTCATACAGAGGGTCAGGAGAGCAGCATGATTTCTTCTTCACACAATACCTTTCTGTTGGTCTTCCTTCTGTCTCCCAACCAAACCAGCAGCCAAACCTGGCTTTCTTCGGCTTCTCTGCCCCAAGAAAGGCTTTCACAATGCTGAAAACACTGATTTCATAATCTCCCATCTTCCCTTTGTGAAAAAGAAAGCTGATAAATTTATACCACCCTGCTCATGGACGCTGCTGGAGGAGCACAGGGTGGCTGCAGGCAGCCCCCAAAGCAAGTGTCACCTCTCCAGCAGCGCATGGGCCCACATGGGGAGGTCACTGTCAACTCCATCCCACCAGTGTTTCCCCTTTTACTACAGAAGCTGCTGGTGTAATGTTACCCTCTTTGTTATCACATAAGTAATGCCACTCATGTGATCAGGATTTCCAGGTGTGGAATTTAAGTTCTTTGCACCTTTGATGTTACCTCATGACAGGGAGACATCATGGCCCCAATCCCCACCAGGAGCCCAAGCTTTTTCATCCAGGATCCTCACAACATAGCTTTTAACACATCTGCAAAGAGGCTGAACAGTCAGGGCCACTGTCATGCTTTAAATACAATGCCACATTTTTTGCATTGTTTTTGAAATGCCTGGTGCAGGTGTCAGCCTGTTTAAAGGGTACAGTCGGTGTGCACACCTCGCCTTCCCCGCGAGCACACGAACTGTTACCTCTCGGAACACATTGCCTTGGTGCTGCTGACATTTATGTAGAACAGTGAGGTCTATTTTGCCAGCTATGACTTCAGCGTCATTCTCAATAACTTTAAAGATCAACCATAACAAAACAAAAAGGCTTCTGAATTTTATTGGCACGTGCTGACACAGGAAATATGAAATAGGAGTACCTGTCAAAACTGATCCTTCATATTCTGAAGAAAAAAAAAAGGGAGAAAAACCCAACCAACCGAACAAAATAACTAATAATAAAAGAACAATCATAGGGAACTTCTCTGAACTGTATGGACACATTGAAACAGAGGAATGACTCAAAAATAGCCTTGTCTGAAATAGAGCACCCAAGGTAAGTGTGGCTAGGGAGCACTCCCAGGCAGTGCAGGGCAGGGCAGGCCAGGCCAGGTGCCTGCTGCAAGCGTCGCTCACAGTGCGAGAGAGCTGCTCTGCAAAGAAAGGGTTAATATTAGCTGCGTGTTATACTCAGCGATGCCTTAAATAATCATCACATGGCTCCTGTAATCTGTTCCATGCTGTCAGCACTGGGTTAGTCATAATAATATCAGATAAGAGCTGTTCAAAGTGACATACTAACCAACATGAGAGCCACATGACTTTCTGGCTACATGGCTGTCCTTCACCTGAACTTTGGCTTAGATAGTTTCATACCAGCACAAGGTGCACTGGCGTCAGACCCCGCTCCCTGCACAGGCAGTGGGAAACCACGTGCCCCTCCAGCACCCCACAGCCATCTCCTGCAGAGAGATGTTCTCCTGCTGGGACCCCCTCTGCACATCCCCCTTCATTTTTTCTAAACTTGCTGCAGGGTAAGAGAAGCACTTCGGGCACGGGGCACGCAGGGTGACTTTTTCCTTTTTTAACACTGCTTCCTGCCTCTCCCCTGCCTCCTTTGTTGCAGGCAGCCAAGCAGAAGAGCAGAGAGGCACAGCAGCAGGAGGGACCCTAGCTGGGGAGCAGGAAGGAGGCAAGAGCAGGAGAGAGGAACATGGAGGGGTGCAGATGCCAGGAGCAGGGAGAGCAAAAGTGGGCAAACTGAGGGAAAGGAAATATAGGAAGTAGAGAAATTGAGTTTAAAAAGCAAAACAAAACACCAACAGAACTGGTTGTTGTATGCCTTGAAAGTCACAAAAAAAAAAAAAAAAAAAAAAAAAAAAAGAAAATGTAAGAGCTCCAGCACTCAAAAGGTGCCCACGGCCAGCCCCAAACACAGGGAACAACTTCCTCTGTACCTTATGAACCAGCTCCTACTCATCACTTAGCTGCCACGTCAGCCCAGGGGGAGTTAATGTGATCTCCCCAAATAGCTGTCTGCTGTTTTCTTTTTTAGGCAAGAGAGTGCCTTTTTTTGTCTGTGGGTGTAAAGTTTCCTGCACAATCATGCCTTGGTATTCCAGGAGGCTAAATAAGTACAAATAATTAATAACAGCAAGCCCAATCCAGCAGCAGGCTATAAACTGGTGCTGAGCAAACCAGGAAAATGGTACAAATACCCTGTTTATAGACGAGATGAAGGGAAATCCATTGCAGTGTTGTAAGAATGTGAACACATCTTTCTTGACAAGTATCATGTTATCCTGCCAGAGCTCCAGTGGCACAAGACTGCTCATGTCCTACAGCTCCAGTCCCAGGCTCTACTAGGGTGAATCTCAGTAAACAGCAAAGCTCCAGCAGCTGCCAGCCTGGCCACACAGTGTGGAGCAGCTCTCTGAAGAAGGCAAGGGGACAGAGGCACCACCAAGAGAAGAGAAGAGCTGAGCAGGCTAGTGCAGAGGATCAGCTTGGGGAAAGGGCAAGGGGAGGAAAAGGAAATGTAGAAAGGGACTGCTGTGTGAAGGAAGGGAATTCAAGGGAGAAAAGGTAAAATGAGTGAAAAAAAACTGGGGAAAGAAAAAAGATAGGGAAGCACAGCATTAGAGAGAGTTTAAACAAAAATGGAAAAACAGTGTCAAAACAGATTTTGCTTTATTTTCCTGAATTATTTCTTCCCTTATAAATTGCAACACACTCCATCTGTCCACCCTAAACCAGCAAGTTTTGCACCCCTGAGGAGGAGATGTGGATTTTGAATCTTACTGCCAAGTGTCCAGTAAGTGTTCATCTCTGTAACATTCAACTGCCATGGCACCTAACACACTCTAAGCCAAAAAAGGATGGTGTCAAACAAGCTTGGTGAAGCTAGGGCATTCCAAACAGAAGGGAGAAAAAGGCAAGTGTTTGGTACCCATCTGCCAACAGTCAGCTCAGGCCAGCTTCAGGATCTGCTCATACAGATCTTGTCCTGAAGACAAGGGATGGCTGGATTAGGTCCTGGCTTGCCAAGAATGATGATCAGTCTCTCACTCACGACACCTTCAGCAAAGAGAAAAACTGCGTAACAGAAAGACATTCCTTCCCTGGCACTTGCAAGTCTCTTGAGTATTACATAAATACCTGCTCTCCTTGGTATTGGAGTTAAAGAAAAGGGGCACCCACATTAAGACTTATGTACACAGACTGGGTTGCATACAGTCAGTGGACATAAACTGGCAACCCTTGGCTCAGTTAAACTTGAATCACTCTGTGGATGTATTTGTCTTGTTCTCTTCACTGCACAGGGAAACAAAACCAACAGTGCTCTTAAGTCTTTAAACTAAATTGAATAAATCTCAGGCCATAAATTTGTTTCCTAAGATTAGGTGGCCTCAGTTCCTGCATTGTTTTTATGACAATCTGGGTACCATGGGGAGTCTTGCTGGTGTCATCTCCGAAGCCAGCACTCTTTTTTCCCTCTCCAACTGAAACCCATGTGTTTTCTCTTCTGCTAATGCAGGTCAAAACCACTCTTACACAACAGTGAAATGGCTGGAAACAGCTCCCTGCTTTTTTAAGACCTCTAACCCTAGGCAGGGTGCTAAGGTGCACTCACATCTCCCTTCATGAGAGGTAAAAGGTATGTTTGCCCACTTCTCTTACTGAGCTGTGCAGAATTTGTTCCAAACGATGCTATTTATTATTCATTATTATTTAATGGGACCAAATAATGCAATATGTGTAACCAAGAAATGTGCCAAGTAATGTTCTTTCTTTTAATGGCTAGATCAAAAGGAAGTTTATGAGGCTGGTGCTGTCTAAGACAGTAGTCACATTTGCCCCTCTGCAGCACACCTTAGTCAACCACATGTTTTAAAATCTTTAAAATCAGGGACCAAAAGGTGTGTTAGACATCTTAAGTTCACTTGCCTTTGCAAGCTTTTTTCACTTTTCAAATAAATGCTTTGAGGACATTTCTCTAAGCCAACTTGCAGTGGAGTGCTTAACATAGCATCTCGAGTACTCAAACACTCCTCGGAGAACACTCTTCCTTCTTGCACTCTAAATGCATGCAGTGGGTGATGGAAAGGCTCTTAGACATGCCAGAAAAGGGACAGTTTTCTGATTTTTCTCTTTTCTCCTTGAGTTACCAGCTGCTTTGTCAACAACCAGATATCCCCCGCTCCCCTCCCTGCCTTGCCCCCAGTAAGATTTGTAAATGTCTCTAGAAAAGTTGTAAAACTAGCTCTAGCAGGATATGCATTCACACTAATGCTGAATACTCTCAACTGTGATAATTTAGCAGATCATTAATCCCACTCACTAAAGGAGGCTGTAAAGCAGAACTAAATATGCAAATCCTCTTGTGCTTTAAACTTGCATCTGTCTGTCCGTCCATACAACTATCTATCTACTGTAGTGGAATTCTCCTAAGATCACACTGTATTCTAATCCACTAATGTAGCACATCTGGAGTATACAAGATTAAATAATAATTTTTAAAAAAATATATAAAAATAACACAGAGGCCTCTTTACAGTGGGCAATCTCTCAGACTTTATGATCTCCACTGCACATGCAGAAAGGGGGTGCATCCAGCACTGGGGGGGAGTAAATTAGCCTTTTATCATCACCCACTGACATTCAAGTACCTATAACTGTAAGGCACAAGTGCAAATGAGGTGGGTGGCCTCTTTCTAGTCCACTTCACTGCACTGCAACGCAATCTGGCATGACCTCCAATTCCTATTCAGGACAGCGAACACTGTGGTATCAGGGGGTTTGGGTATTCTGGCATGACTGCAGGTGGTATGCTTGCACAGTAACTACCTGCACAGTGCCTGGGGCTAGACATTTTGCTCACATGAGCAATAAACTCTCTCAATCAAACGTAACTAAGTGTATAATTTACTATTTGCAGCTATTCTAGCATGGAACTATTCCTGCTTTAACTTACGATTCTTTTAGGTTTTTCTTCTGGCTTTAAATCAGAATCCTAAATGAACATTTAAAAATGTAATGATCTTTGCTCCTTAAAAATTGCAGTATCAACGTCTATGGGGCACCTTCACAGCGAGCACTGCAGTGACTTTTAAGATGCAGCACAAATAAGACTGCTAACAAATGTGAAGTAGCACTGCAGGTGAGAACTCAACAAGCAGTCCTGGACCCTACCATACGTGTGCAATGTCCAGGTGGTAAGAATGTCCCCCATCTCCTGAGTGGGTCTGCAGAGCAAAACACAGGGAAAAGAATATGCAAAGCTCACAGAACCTAACCCAGTGGAAAATACCAGTTCCTGCTTGAACCACAGGAGCTCTGGAAGGCAAGAGATGCCTTATTTGTGTTGAGGGGGGAAAAAGGGGCACTGTGCAGATGGGGAAGACCCAGCTTCAGCAGTTTGTGTCAGAGAATAACAGATTTATTCTTGGTTGGAAAGCCCTGTGGGGAGTTGCAGCAATCTTAAGGCTGGAACTAACACTATTTCTCCAACAGCCACAGGACTCCACTCCTGTCTGGAAGTGCAGCTGATGCTCCCATATGGGATTTAGCTGCTGGCAGAGAAACTCTCTGATTTGCTACAGAAATCTCCACTCTCCTCCCTCAGCCACTTCCGTGTACTGTGAGGAGAGCTACTCATCTAGGGAGACCTAATGGACTGTGTCTGCCTCTTACACCTTTATAACCCTCCTAATTCCCTTACTGAAAAGCTCATGTCTAGAATATTCCTCTGAGAGGCTTTTGGTCTAAGGAACTACTTGGGCTTACAGAAGGTCCAGCTCTGGCTCCCCACTGCTCCAGCAGAATCTGGCACAGTGCTATATGGAGCTTGCCACTGGCCTGGGTACATCAGAATCCAGCAGAATAATGGCTGAGAACTGTGGATATACCCTGGCATCATGAACACAGAAGAAATTACCTACACATGCCGTGGAGCATTTGTGTGCATGTGTGGGACGAGACACGAGAACGTCTGTATTTTCTTACACATACAATAAACCTGCAAGCACTCCAGAAACCAAGCAACACAATCTGAAATATCATCTAGACTTTTTTCCTTCTCTCCAGCCTGCTACAGGAAATTTCCTCTTCCTACTGTTCATGCTAAGATCCCCTGGGTTCAGCTTAGCTATTTGAGCTGGACCAGGAGCACGATTTGCTGTGCCCACTGGATGGTCCAGTGACCACTAGGCAATGGAAGCAATGAAATGCTTGAATCATTTCATGCCAGACATACAGGACAACACAAGCAACTGCTTTACAGTAGCCTATAGATGTAAACAAACAAATGTAGATGGTTACTGGTTTTGCTACTGAAAACACAGATTGAAGTAATACACAAATATGGGCCTTTGGTATATTGACACTTCTGGCTAATGAAGCAGGACATAGCTTTTGTTGAGTTTTTGATAAGACAGGAGAAGAAAAAATGTGTATATAAATGTATATGTATATATATATAAAATCTAAAAGTACACAAGATACAGCTAGTTTCACAAGTAAGAAAAGGAATAGCAGAGGAAAGCAATGTAATTAGTTTTGAAATTAATTTCAGTATAGAATGACAATAATGCTAAACCAGCTTCTTAACCTCTGCTCCAAACAATATGGCTATTATCTTCTGGTAATCCCATGGTGCAGGTCAGGAAGCACTGGGCTCTGTCAGTCAGAACTGATGTATGAACTCGCATGGAGTTTTGTATCTTTACACCTTGTATCTACATACACACAAAGAAAAGAATAGAATTTATTTACAAAATACTTTGTACTGGGGGGAGGTTAGTAAAGGAGAGGGAGATGGAGAAGGAAGGAAGTGCAGAAGTGCAGAAGGAAGTGCTGAAGGAAGGAAGTGTGGAAGGAAGT
Organism: Anthoscopus minutus; assembly: GCA_013399455.1. Lineage (NCBI taxonomy): Eukaryota > Metazoa > Chordata > Aves > Passeriformes > Paridae > Anthoscopus > Anthoscopus minutus. The sequence goes on from VWYI01027249.1 coordinate 73,527, forward strand.
GCGGAAGGAAGGAAGTGCAGAAGGAAGGAAGTGCGGAGGGAAGGAGGGAAGGAGGGAAGGAGGGAAGGAGGGAAGGAGGGAAGGAGGGAAGGAGGGAAGGAGGGAAGGAAGGGACTCAGAATTAGAAATAAGACCCCAAAGCAGCTGATCATATCTCAAGGANAGGAAGGAAGGAAGGAAGGAAGGAAGGAAGGAAGGAAGGAAGGAAAAAAGTCTGATATATAAGTATGCAGATCTCTTCTCCTACCAACTAAAATGGCAATAGAAATCCAACCAAAGCTGCGAATATTCAATGCCTAAATATTATTGCTGTTTCCCATTGTGCCTTGGTCTATTCTAATATGAAACAGCTCAGAAATTAAAAATAGGAACAATAGGGACTTAAAAAAATTAAATCCTCACTCACAATGCATACAAACACATTAAGCTATTTATTTTTATGATATGTGTCAGCTCTGCATTGAGATAATTTCACAAATAACTCTGAATGTGTCCCATGCTCTATTTCATGCATGGGGTATTCAGAACAAGAGTTTACTAACCAGACACCATTGTAACTACAAGAAATTATAGCATTTTTTCCTGCAATAGTTTAACATGATTTTAATTATATATGAACTAAAATTTGAATAATTAGCTTTATAAAAAGCTGGCATTCACTTCAGTAAGTGTTTAGCTCTTTTCCTCAGAAAATGAATCACATCCATCCAAATTTCAGACTCACAACAATGAGCTGTTCAAGAATACAATGCAACCTATTCTGAAAGCATCTTCTCTTTGCTGAATACCAGGAGTTTACAAAGGGGACAGTAAAAGTAAGCAAGCAGTCTTACTCAGTCTGCTATCGAAAGGATCATCCCCAAACCCATCTAATTCATATTTGTGTGCCACAAGCATTATATTGAGGGGGCATTTTATAGATTACTACAACATACTGCAGAATGCTGCATGAAGTATGGCTGAAAGCAAAGTAGAAGAGCTAATAAGTCTGCTCTTAGAACGCTAGCATAAAATGTACCCCTGCAAAGGGAAAGATTAGCATTAATTGCCTGTTGTCAAATTCATCATTTCCCACAATTTATTAGAAGTTTTGTGCATTGCAGCACCACTAGAACAAGTTTGTGAGTACTGCAATACACAAATCTTTATTCTCCCTTTGGAAAATTAATGCAGATATTTTGCCTTATGATAATTCCTAATTAATAAGAGGTTTAGGAAAAAGTCCCACTCATTTGGAACTCCAGTGCTACTATCATTCATTTGAAATTCAACTCATAATTTAAAAAAAATAAATAAAAATGCAGCTCTCTTTACCACATCCCATTTATTGCAAGAATACTTAATATTAGTAAATTGGTCCCTTTGGGAATCTAAATGTAGGCACATATAATCATAGAAGTTGAAAACCATAATTCTATCATAATCACTTCTCATTCTGGTTTGTTGGCTTTAGGTTTGGCGGGGGAGGTTTTTTGGAGGGGAGGAGTTGTTAATTCAAAAAGGAGACTTCTGCAACTGAGGACGTACAGTAAGATTTGCCTATTTACATAAACAGTTTAAGTTTGAAGTGCAAGCTCGTTCATGCACAAATAACCCTTTCACATATGAAACTCTTACGTGTAAAGCCAGAGAGTTAAAAAACCGTCTGGACTACAGACGCAGTTCAAGTAGACTGTACAATTTTCTGCATAAAAGACCTTTAGGTCAGCCTGAAAACCACTTGTGAATTATTTAAAATATAGGAAAAATAATACAAGCCTGTAGATCAAAGCCCAGGGCTATTTTTCCGAAAGGTGTTTAGTGTAGATGACTCATGTGCACAGTATGTTTTCACATCTTCCAGGTTTTTGAACAGTGGTAAGAACAGGCAATTTTAGCACGTTCTGAGTCTGCAACTTGAATAAGTGAAAAAAATTGTGAGGGGGACTCCACAGTGAGCGCAAGGCTCCCACGTAGCGCACTCCAGTGAGCAGGAAAGAAGGGTATGCGCAGAGGAACGACAAGCGTGAAGAGGCTTAACCTGATTTCCTAGTTTGTATTTCCAGCCCTGCTGACGCATGCCGAGCAGGCTGCTCGCATGAGATCTGCCGAGGTGTGGCTGCAGGGATCTCGTCCCCTGCCACCGCTCCCGCACCCTTGGTGGCACAGGGAGCGGCTGCAGCCCGTGGCCATCAAAGGGGGCTGCAAACCACCACTGAGACAAGAGTGCAGGGGGAGCACCCGGCCTGATGCGCTCCTCGGAACCACTCAGCACTCACATTTTAAAATAGGCAGGTTTTCCACAAGAGAAAAGGAGGGGAGGAGAGAGTATTGTCTTTCTTTAAAAGGATAGTACATTAGTGACGGTGTTTTTTTGTTAGATCCTGGTTTGTCTAGTTGGGGAATTTATGGACTTTTAAAAATAGATTTTGCCAAACAATTGTGTGGGCAACTGCTGACTTGCAGTCTGCAAGATATCTTTCCGTCAGCCTCAGGAAGATTAAAGCAGGTTCTATTTTCATCACAAGGGAGCTAAGGATGTAGGCACAAAGGAGAAATTCACTTTTTGTCCACATCAAGCTGAGCCTCTTGCCAGACGATGCAGCATTCACTGCAACAATTGCCAACATAATGTGTTGCCTTCTATAGCTCCTTCAGGTTGAAGAATAGCCTTGTACTGCTGCATGTAGAGAGCAGGAGAATTTCCCATCCCTGGGTCTATAGTTTAACACCAGGACAATTTCTTTCCTAATTTTGCATGCCAAAAAGCTGACAGAAAAGTAACATTGGCATACAAAGGAGTAACATCTCCCTGCATCACATGTGTGTGAGAAAGGAAATAGAGATGAAAATAAAACATCCTCTGAAAGATCACAGTGTTACATACTCTTGTATCTTCATTTAAGTCCTGATTCTAACCTCAGCGGTATGATGCTCAGAGAGAAAAACAAGTCATAGCCTGGTATCTACCCCTCTTAGATAGAAGAGGGGGAAAGGAGCCCTGCCAGCATATCTGTACAAGACAAACCTTGCACTAAATAGGACAATAGGGATTCAGGAATGAAAATTATCTTCTCAGTCATAAAATCCAGGCCCCTGGTGTCACAGGCTACAATGTGATGCATTCCCTCTTGGAAAGCAATCACCAGCTTCCATAAGAAAAATCCCCTGCTACCATCAGCAGCAGGCTCTTCCAGAACTTCACTGTTCATGGTCTGGACTTTCTACAGTTCTCAACCTGCCTTCACTCCTGGCTAGTTTATATCCTTTTATTCTTCTGGCAACATTGTTTTGTAGCTTGAACAGTCCTTTCCCTCCCCAGTGTTTATCCTTCTGAAGTATTTATGGTAAGCAATCAGATCCTCTCTCTGCCTTTGTTTTGTTAGGCTATCCGAGCCAAGCTCTTTAAGTCTCCTCTCACAAGACAGCCTCTCCATTCCTCTGATCTTCTTGGTACCCATTCTAAACTGAATTTATCATTTGTGCACACAAACGACCTGAATTTTACATAGTTTGTTTTTGTGGGGTCACATCACTAAATAAGCCATGGAAATAGCATAAGCAGAAGAGACATGGGACCAGATCTCTGGGATGTTCCTGTTATTCTTGAACACAGAGTCATAAATGTATTTGGCATTCACTGACTCAAAATAAAGACATAAATATATTAAAATGCAAGTATTTAGCAAACAAAGACAGGAAGCTCTTCCTTTGCTTAGCAAGGAAAAAATCATCATTTTACCCTGAACCTAAATGAAATTTTGGAGAAAAAAAGTTTACTGTGCAATCTTCTAAACTTAAACCACAGCTGTGCCCCCATGAAATATCATCCTCCTGTTTCTAACAAAGTAAGGGCTCTGTGCCACAGTTCCTATTTCAAGTCCTGATATATTTTGTATGAAGCGCAAAATGTAAAGGCAAACTTGGGGAGAAGACCAGCATCTCCATGTTAGCAGCTGTATCTTTTTCAGTTTTATCTGATCTGTTCTGCTGCTGCAAGAAAAGCAAACACAGAGACCAAAAAGCAGAGCAGCTCACCAACTTCCTGATGAGGCAGCTGAACCTCCCTCACTTGCAAGCACATGAGAAATGGGTAAATTTAAGAGCCTATTACTAAGGGCCCCAAGCATAAAACTAAAGTAAACCAACAGGCAGTACCATAGAGGTAGGAATTGTATCAAGGTATGCCAGAAGTCAGCAGGATTTCAGCATCATCCCACATACGGCTGCAAACACTCGTGCCAGTTAATTAGCAGCGGCATTAAACAAGAAAACAGACACTGAGCAGGACATTGGGGTTAACCTTACCCTATGTGATCTGTGCCATATGATCTTTTATTCCATCTGTTATCAACATACTTCAAGAGATTAATCCAATACTCATAATTTTGAATGAGAAGATACCATTTTGTTACTCCGTATCATACTTCACAAGTCTCAAATATTCAGTGTCTGATTGACAGCTTGAAGAGGTGCCACAAGGTTAAATGACAGCCTATAAATTTTTCAAGGGCAAGAAACCCTTTATGAGACATTCAGAGGTTTTTCCTTCTAGCATTTTTCCATTGCTTGCCTAACCTAAACCTCAAGCATACACCAGAGTTTAAGGACATGCTGCTGTAACAGAAACCATCAGTCAACAATGAAAAAAAAAATCTCAGGAATATGTACCATATATCCATCCTGAAAATACACATCAATTATGGCAGTCATACGAGATCTTCTGGACTCTGTTTCTATGGCAGAGCCACCACATTAGTTACACCATGTCCAGTGCTGGCACCCACTCCTGAAGTCAAGCACAGTCCTCCCAGCAGTTCTAGAGGGGACTCCTGTGGGCACCACGCACCACAAAGACACCTCGCTGCTCTAACCCTGATGAAAAGCTTTACACCACACCAAGGACAGCACAAGGAAGCTGACAGCCTTACCAGCCATGACAATGCAAGGGGAAGATGAAGCTATGACAACCCCTATGCTCAAGGAGCCACTCTACTGGACTGTGAGCAAGGGGAGCCAGACAGAAACACACAGTCAGGCACAACAAATGCTGCTTTTCTTTACAGGAGGAGACAAGTGATTTCCTGGCATATGTGCAGGTGCCTTGGAAAGTACCAGCAGGAACATATGAACATTTCCTGGTAGCTGGCAATGTCTGTGAGTGTGGGACCTCTGCTGGAAGGGAAGCTGGATGGTGCCCATTGTCCACCCAAGTGAGAGTCACTTCTGGCATGCATGCTGGGCGCTGCTTCCTGCCTCGTCCTGCCTGGCACCCAAACCGTACAGGACAAGAGCTGGACAAACATCAACAGCAGCTTTTTATCAGCCACTGGAAATAGGGCCAGTTAGTATCAGCAAGTCATTAATCTGGTGTTTTGTTGTAGGTCAAAATGTCCTTCTGTTTAGACCTTATTGTCAAAGTCTTCTGCTTCTTCAGCATCATGATTTAGTGTTTGAAGCAATGTAACTTCATGTCACTGTCACTTTTTCTGCATGTGTTCTGCTCTTTGCCTCTGAGGCATCTTGACACATTGATATACAAACCAGAGATGCAAAGATGGTTGTAAATACTGCACTAGGATCCATTCCTAAAATGCTGAAGAGAATCTAACACAACTAATTGCACACATACAAGGAAGAGATTGATGTGAGAAATTCATAAAGAAAAAATATTGCATTAATAAATTAAGAGCTGCAACCTGTCTGAAGTTCAGCTGTATGGACTGCCAGAACATCTGAATGATTGCTATAATTACTGTAGATACCAGTGCCACTGTGCAATGTGGCTTTGTGTGTGCATTATCAGTCCCATCTCTGCAGCAGCATTACAGCTTCAAAGGCAACTGTTGCTGAATTTAAGCTGGAGTGCCTGGAAGGCAAGTGCTGTATTTTATACCACTATGCTTCTGGTGCTTAATTGGGTCCTAAACTAAATATGCTGAATATATACTTAATTAAATGTGCTAAAGAAATATTCTAGGTGCATTTAGAAAAGATTTGTTTGGTCAACTAAGATGTTTTGCAACTGTAATTGCATTATTGTTATTGGCATTTCTAAATCACTCTCTGCATTTCCTTTGGAATAAATGTCTTAGTAGCTCAACAGTGTAACGTATTGCTATGCTACAAAACTGGAGGAACACATTATATATTCACGTACACTTGGCTTTAACCACTTACAGTATAACAATGAAGTAAGGATTATTATGCAGTAAGTTTGCTGAACCATCATCCTTTTAAACCATAAATATACTTGGCATAAACCACAACATCCACCCAGTAAGAAATTGGGTAAACAGAACTCACTTATATTTTGAAATTGAATGGACAGTTAAAACTGATTTAACTGGGCCAATAATAGCATTTTAAAAACATAAAGTATAGCTCACAAACTATGGTGTAACACAGCCTATTTCTCTTGAAGTACAGGCAAGAGAGAGTATCATGCATGTTTCTGACACCTATACATTGAATCAAAACCAGGTTTTGACAGTGGCCTTAAATATCTAAAATTATAAAAATATATAAAGTCCCTTTATATTAAATTTCTGAAACATCATCAATACTGCAGCAGAGTAAGGGAAATTCAAATCCATTTTATCAGTTTCCAAATGTAGCGTATGTTATCTCTGTGATAATATCTTCTGTCAAACTGTATCCAGGACGTTTACTTTCTCAAAAAACCACAATCAAAAACCAAAGCAAAGAACACAGGACATTAAAACAGAAAAGGGATGGCCTTTAGAACAAACTGACTATAGTGAATATCGATTGGAAAAAAAAAAAAAAGCATGTTTAAATTCAGCATTCCAGCAGCTTTGTAATGTACAGGGATTTTTCACTGTTTCTATGTATTGCAGTTTTGGTAGTAGGCAAACTCCAGGCATATGCTTACATAACACAAAACATATTTGGTTTTAGTATTAATAATTTCTTTAATTACTTTTTTATTACTTGTGTCCAATTTGAAATTTTCTCTTCCATCATTCACATTTTTATACTTTTTAATCTCTTGAGAACCTTCTCTTCAATATTTTGGGGTATTTCACATAGTACTAATAGCTACAATATAAATTAGCTGACAAGATTCAAGTTCATAAGGCATGGGAAACAATTCTGCTGGATGTGTTACATCTCTTGACAACAGATCTGATTTTGTATGGTGTCTGAGGGAGGGGGACAGGCCATGCCCCAGCCTAGCAAAGCTTTTAAGCACACACTTAACTTTGAGCATGATTAAATTACTTCAATAGGATTATTCACATACTTAAACTAAATGCTCTTCTAGATTTCAGACCTTATTCATAGCACACAGGCTGTCTCTGCAGGGGCTCCCAAAATGCAGAGGGTATGTGGGAGAGGAGAATGAGGCACCTGTAGGTGTTTTCAGGACCTCACACAGCACCCAGGTGAGACAAGGCAAAGATTCTTTTACCATCAGTTGGAAGCTGCAGCTGCTTTCCATTGCTGTGATGGGTGCCTCCAGGGTGGTTTTTTTTAAAGCCTATTAAAAATGTGTTCATAGAAAGCCATTCTTTTGTAGAAGAAGAATTATTGATCAGAAATCTCTCTTTTCAACTCACATTTTATCCAGACAAAACCCATTCTTCTTATGAAGCTACTCACTTCATTGTTTGGTACTGGATGCTTTTCAATAATTTTGGGATGGGGAGGTGGTATGTAGCCAAGAAAAGAAAAAAAAAGGTTCATCTGCTGTTAAGAGGAAAACTTTTCATGTATTATGATTTTCAGGACTTAGGAGTATTAAAAAACAAAAACAAAAAAAAGCACCTTTTTTCTTTTGCTTAAGACAGAATAGCAACTGTATAGTATTTCATGGCTAGCTTTTGATTCCTGATTGTTCACAGCAGCTCTGTTAATCACCTGTGCATACCTTGGCAGACCAAAGGCTGGGTGGAACTGAGAAGGAGAGCTTTAAATAGACAGCACAACTGCACATAGGTTGATTGGGGATTTCTGTGGCAACCCCTGTAACTATATTAATAGGAATTTAAGGTGTCAAGAGATTCCAGAAATCCAAAGAGGGGAAAATATTTGATATTTCTTCAGCATCAGGATAAACGCAGAACAACAGCATGTACATGGTAGCTTTCACAGGTAGAATGAAATATTTTTATCCTAATATACTTAATTTCTCCCCATGAGAACTGCCATCCTGAAGATGGTTCTAAAAAACAAAGACATGTAGCCATTGCTGCTGAGGGTGATTTAAAATCAGGCCTTATTTGTCTGTGCCAACATTTTAAAGTACAGAGTATGAAGACATTGATAATTCTGTACTACTAAAGATCCTGGAAACCTGCAAGGATCCATAAGCTTCTTCAGTCTTTACAGAATGTGCCAAAAGACCATGTTGTATTCCCAACACCGAGACAGAATCATACAGTTTTGCTGCAGTCTTGGTACTTTCACTATGTGTCACTGTGCATCAGCATTAGCTGAAGAACCAAGAGCAAGGCTAACAGCAGAGAGAAAAGTAGAATCAGTGATTTATTTTTTTTTCTGAAACATCAAATCTCTTTTCTATGTATTAGGAAAAGGTTATGCTCCTTTTGCTCATAATTATAAAACAAAAATGTTAATACTACAAAGGTTCAGCATAAATCAATTTCAAACTGCTAAATTTATCAGGCAGTGCTTGTAATGAATTATATTAAATGGGTTACAAATCCAAGGCTGGGATTTTTTGCTGATACTTTCTAATTGTATCAAAAACCACTAGACAACATTTATGTTTCTGTTAAGAACTGCTAATTTGTTTGCATCTTATAACCCTTGGAAAGACATTTCTTTATCTGCAGTGAATACTAAAGAAAACTGATTTATACAACTAGAATTGCATTTAAAATGAATAAAAATTAATTATGATGGCATAAAAATCTCAAATGAAACTATATATAGAGTTTCTAAATGTGCAGGGGAGCTATTTTAAAGGCTATCCTAGATTACAGTTGTTACTACTCCTGTTCTTGTAATTATTGCATTGATATTAGTAGCATCATCATAATAATATACAAAGAAAAGCTAAAAAACAAACAAAAAAAACACAAAAACAAACAAACAAAAAAAGAAACCAAACCAAAAACAAACTAACAAAAAAAATCCCAACCCAGAAATCCTTGAAGTTGCCTTGTTTAGGGTCAGAACCAATCCCTACTAAAGAGGTCTCAAAAAATATTTCAGATACACTATTAAGAATGAATCAAAAGATCATGGTGATTTCTTTTCAATTCTATAATGGTATTTTAAAGAGTAGAGATATACTTCTATTATACAAATATATATGTGTTTATACATATATATCCTTTTCTAGTTTAGGGTTAAATCTTGAATGCAGCAGTTCACAGAAAATCCCTTTAACAGACAGTCCAGCATAGCATGCTGGCTAGGCTTTCCCATCTAAGAGAGAGAGAGAGAGAGAGAGAGAGAGAGAGGAAGGAAGG
>VWYI01027249.1:83023-121437 GCA_013399455.1 Anthoscopus minutus
AGGAAGGAAGGAAGGAAGGAATTTTTTCTGTCTGATATAATGTTTTACTGCAATACTTTCATTCATATGTGGATATTTTTAAATATATTTTAAAAGATAGAGGGTATTCTATTAAAAATGCAAAGGTCTAGCACAGGAGTTGTGCAGAAATCTCAGGAGCTCTAATGAGATGATACCAAACCAGTTTGTTGCAGGGATTTATCCAAAACCCAAAACTGCTGTAGCTTGTCCCAGTATTGGCAGCTACCTGTTGGGCAGACTGACAGGAAGAAAATATGCAATATAAAGAACTCTTCCTCCTCTGTCTGATCAGACAAGAAAGGTAAATAAATGGCATCATGGTGACTGAAGGGGAGGTATCACACTCCATGTGGTCATACAGAATGCACTCTGCAGAGTGAGAAGCTCCTCTTTTTGACAATGAACTGGGCAGGCAAGTGAAGGAACACCTGGTCATTTAAAATGCAGCAGGACTGGAATGTCAGACCCATTTGCCAAATTGCTGGTGCAGTTCAGAGCCAGAAGAAGTAAAATGTGTTTCTCTTATGCATTTCAGCTGTTGTGCTGTATTAGAAGGCACTCTGAGTTGGAATGTGAAAACAAAGCATTGCACTGGATTGTTTTCCCATAGTTCCTACCAGCTTTCACACTGTAAAAACCCATCTAACAAATACTGCCATTAGTGCATTACCTTCAAATTAGGACTAATAAAGTCCTGTCCCAGCTTGATATAAAAGAACACATACTTTTTTGTAATTGCATAAAGCACAGTGTTAATTCCAGCAATTGCAGGGGCAGATGACTTTTGGGTATGGTAAGTACATCCAACCTGTAAAGCCCAACATGTACTGGTAATGAAGAAAAGCTTGCAGTTTTTCTTTGTTTGGCCCAACTCACATCAGCAGTATACATAACCCATAAAAGTCCCTTCCTGCCTTTTTTTTCAGCAACTCTTTCAACTCCTCTGAAAGCTGATTACACAAACAGTGCTTGACAAAGACCACTAGCACCCCACACAACCTTCTCATTACCCCTTATCCTCCCAGTCAGAACCACAGCATGACATTTTGGTGCTCTTGGCATTTCCAGCCAATGCTTTATCTGTCTGGGCTGCTCCCGTCTCCTGCAGTACCTCTCACCTGGCCCTACAGCGTTATCCTGTGTACTCTTGGTGCCCCACTCAACCTACACTTTATATGGCTTTGCCAGTTCTCTCCAACAGCTGGTCTCACTAACGACCAGAAAGCCCCAGTTAAGTCTCTTTCCATACACAGACACTGCTCACACACTTTCTGTAGAGAGAACCTCTTCACTATTCAGTTTCACAAGCGAATATCCAAATGCAATGGCATTCATCAGAGGGAGTTACGGGAAACATTTACACTAATTATGCTTCTGTCTAAATTAGTTACTAGTCTTAGATTATAGTTAAACTACCAGAAGGATTTCTAAAACAATAGATTTTTTTGCTACTTAGTGGTTTTTTATCAGACAGATAATGAGACACAAGAAATAAATAAACTTAGGGAGGTACAATTACATCATCTTACTCTTTCAGCATGATAAAGAAAATGGTATTCACTTCCCTCCCCAGAGTGCTATGAGGCTTATTCCATTAAGGTTTGTCAAGTGCTTGGTTGGAAGGCCTTGTAAGTGCATAGTGTTATTAGTAAATATTAAATAGAAAATCAGATTCTAATTATCAGGATAAACAGGCTAAGTTCTGCTTGGCTAAATGCACTTGGGAGAGGAACCCAAGACCACCAGTGTGCCGTAGTACTGTGCATCCTTGTCAGATCCAACTCCTCTTAGCCTCCAAATGATCCAGTTTGCTCAGGTACAGACCCACCAGAACTAAAATTCATCATCCCTATCTCTTCCCCAACACTGAATAAAAGTTTTACTCCTGCTTTAGGGTGTATTATATGTAGCAGACTGATGTGATTTATTTTTCAGACATCCCCACACCTGCTCATCACCCTGTACAGCTGGGACAGAAACACAGCACACAGGTAAAGCACACAGGACTCTCCTCCTCCATGTAGTGGGAATGTCTGCCCCTCTGACTACAGGTTCACAGTCTCATCTGTTACTGGGCTTGTGACTTCCTTGCCCCTTACATCCAAGCACCAGAAAGAAATTCCTGTTTCATGGTCTTTCTGCCTTTTGCCACAACAGAGAGAGAAAACATATCACCCTGCAAACATTTCACCACTGATAAAAGAGACATATAAAGCATTTGTGTTACACTGCATTAATGAAGCACAATTAGAGATAAAACTGCCCTTAATATCATGTGTGGATAAAGGCCAAAAATATTTTTGCATTGATCACTCATGATTAAAACTAATGTCATCTAGTAGCTTTGGTGGTGGGTTTATTTTCTACCTTTGCTGTCAAGTCAAGTCTGTGCTGGGCACAGCCATCAAGGGCTTTACATCTTCCTTGAGCATGCTATGCAGTCTGATGGCATCTCTTGCATAAAAGGCAAAGACTGACAGGGATTCAAAGGAGACACAATTGCTGCTGTAAAGAAGCTTCTTTCACATCAGGGGAAGAAGGTGGGGATGGATAAAACTCTGGAAAATAACCATTCTGGTGGGTAGAATAGGAATCCTAGTAAAGATAGAAGGCCCTTCACAAACAGGGTCATCTGGTTTTTGGGGAGCAACAATTTTGCCATCCTCAAATGGCCTTTAAAGGGAGCTAGGCAATCTGTGCCCACAGAACTTCTCCCAAAGACTACAAACAATGCAGAGGCCCCAGACTGCAGGTGAGATGTATTATCTAGTCCCTAGCCCTGTATTTTGTTTGCAAGGAAAACTGCCTTCACTGTGCCCAGCATTGACAACTTGACCACTAAAAAGATAGTAAGTTTTTTACTACCAGGAGTAAGATCGGAGATATTTTGAAAAAGAAAATTTTGGATTACAATGGCCTCTCACTAGTGGGGACTACTTGCTGAAAAGCAACATTTGCAAGACTGATGGTTTGGGCTTTCATACAAAAATCCCCTATTAGAAACAGGACTTGAAATACCAGCAAAACTAGAAGCACAGACATTGTGATAGTTTGGAAACTTTCTACCCCTCTTCCCCAAAATCTGTAACAACAAGCTTAATCCAAACAAATAAACAAACACTCTGTGAAGATATAACATCAGACTCCATCAGTAATCTGCACTGACTGATTCTCAGAATGGAAGACTTTCAGCCACCCCCCTTCCCAACTGAGATGGAGGGAGACTGGGAAGCCTGTTTCAGCCACACCCTGGTAGCCAAGTTGCATGGAGAGCTTGGTTTTAAGAGAGGAATCACCACTGATTCCCATTTATTATGTCCTCTATTCATATAGTAGCTATAGATTCACTACAGCTCTTGCAAGCAAGCCCTTGTTCTGCAGCTATTACATGGTTAGGCATGAGCTGAGGCATCCTGAAATGGTGGCACCATGTCCTGCTTTTCAGAAACCACCTTCCAACACTAAGCAGCCTGAATCAGGAGTATGGACTGAATTGGAACCATGCAATTTTTAATGCGTCTACTTATTGAATTTTTAATCTGCAGATTATTGACTGTATGGACTGTAATGGCTTTGAACAACAGGGTGAGTGTGTATGCCAGACATCTGAAGTAATTCTATGTGAAAAGAGATGGCAAATTGCTGGAGCCTTTAATTACACAATTATTTGATAGTATTAAGGGTGGGCCTGAAAAAACAGAATACTCTCCCTCTGCACATTTATCTACATCTCAATAAAATAAAATATGATTTGTGTGAGGGGAAGGGAGCAGTGGCTCTGAATATATATAGTGGTATGCAACATCTCTGAATGGGTTGGTATGAAAAGATAGACCATAAAGAAGTGATGGTTTTAGTCCATGGGATTTTAACACTTGTTGCTTCTGTTGTTTCCTATAAGCCCTCAACATCAAGAAGCCATTAAATGGAAAGTAATTCGTTTTCTGACCTGCCTTTTTCTACATATATGAAGGTCATAAGAAAGAATGACACTGTCACTGATCCCTACATTCATCTGCATGTTGCGTGCTTTATAGATATAGGGCGTGCTGCCACCACAGAAATGTGGAGTCCCAGTTTTTTTTGGGCAGGCTCTTGACAGCACATTCAGCACGCAAATGAATCCTCAGCAAAACAGCAGAAGCCATGGGCTGGTCTCTTCACCACAGCCAGCCTGTGTCACGCCAGGCACTCCTTCCCCCCCTGGCTGCAGGGTACTGCTCTTCTTTTCTTTCCTCATGATTTTATTTGGAAACAAAAAGAAACAACATCCTGTCATCGAACATCAGTAAGGCATAATTATTATAGCTATGTTTTACCTACCACAGTGAATGTTATTACTATGTGAGGATCACAAATATCAAGCCTCCAGGAATGTCATATGAGAATGTCATAAGTAAGCCTATGTCTAAAATAAACACTCAGGAAAACCCTCCTAAAAATCACTTTGTCTACCTACATGCAAATGCATGTTACTAAAGGCTGTCCTTTACAAGATTAGAGAAATAAATGTGGATGAAGAAGTCTGTCATTTCAGGGGCAAAACCAGCAACTGTGCAGAGCTAATATTTTACTGTGATTTCTCTCAGACTGCTGCTGTTGGAAGAAGCCCTGAATACCGGCAGGCTACAGCTCAGCTGAAACCCACTGCAGCTGCTCAGGACGTGCTGCCATCAGAAACAGGTCTGAGGCCTGGCTCTTCTCTCTTTCATGCCACCGACTATGAGCCTGACTCGTATTTCTGCTGCCCTTTGCCAACAGCCACATCTCAGGCAAGGAACTCAAAGCTCCGTGATAAAAAGCACCTTTCCTTAAATTTAAATAAACTGTGCCCAGCAAATGAATTTAAAATGAGTGAGTGTCAGTGGCTGCTTTAGATAGATACATTTTTTACTCACTGCTGACCAGCTCATGCATTTAGGTCTAGCAGTGTTTAAAGAAGACACAGGAATATATATCTCACTGGAAACGGAAATGGCACGCAGCAGGACAGGGCCTGTCAGTGCCAGGATGAGCCAGGGAAGGGAATTTTACAAATTCCTTTCAATGTCAGGTCCTTAACTTTGCAGTGTCAGTTCTGTATGCTGAAGTTTTGTTTCATGCCCTATATATATTCCCCTTTCATGGAGAGAAAGCTGGTGACTGTGCTTACTATTCTGGGAGTGCTGTCGTGAATGGGTGGAATACTAAGAGAACCACATCTGAAAATGTACACTCACAACGTCTTATCAGTATTGGACATACATAATTTTTTCTTGCAAAGTTTTTGCTATGAAATTGGTTGTCACACAAATTCATGTGCTTCTCCTTGCTGGGTTTTTTTTTTAAACCCGCTACATTACTATATTTTTTGATGTCCATTTTAATGTTCCTTACAGATAAAGCCAACCGTCTATACCAAAATTTCATGCACCCTTTTCTTTGGTTGAACAGAACTGCATTCTCACTACACAGTAGTATTTCACATACATTTCAGTAACACAGTTGAAAATATCCACCTGTAAGCATGCAAGATTTCTAACTTAATTGAATGTAAATGCAACCTTCCCCAACACACTTTCTCTAGGTGAAAGGAAGTGTGAGCTCCTTTGATGTAAAGCACCACTGCTTAACTTGCTACTGTGGGAAGTATGGATGGTTTAGCTGAATAACTGAAACACTGGCCCTCACTTTGGTCTGCCCTTGGAAAACGGAAATCTAAGAGTGAAAAGAGTTTCTCTTAGCAAAAGTTTTTGATAATAATACCAGCATTTATCTATTTGATACAGAGACTTCATTCCATGAAGTCTCTGTACCAAATAGATAAGTGCTGGTATTTACAGGAACAGAATGTATGGAAGTTTTAAGTTTTCATGGAGAAACACAACCTGGAAACTAGCACTGATGGTTTGTCTACCAGGCATACTGTTCTTTTAGTGAACTCCATTTTTGAGCTGAAAATCACTACAGATTTTCAACCCACTATAAATGAGACAATGGCAGCATTAGTTTGCAGTTTTGTTTGAAAACATGAACTATTATTGATTAAATGTGGAAATGCTGAACAATGAACCAATAACTTTGATAGATAGCATTTTAATCTCTTGAGTTGAGCAGGGTGCTCAACCAAGCCTTTGCATGCTCTCTGCAAGACTCACGTGCTACTGGCGCACAGTGCAAAGAGCTGCAGTGCTCAGAGCACAGATCTAGGTAAGCAGTGCAGAAGAAACCACCAAAATATCCTTTTCAGTGTACTGAATGTCTGAAAATGAGGATTGTTTTGAGCATGGTGTATATTAAAACTCTTTGTGGAGGCTGGCTGGGATCACACCAGCTTTGATAAAGCAGGGCTAAGAAAAAATGTACAGGCTTCAGTCACAGAAAAGCAAAACACAGATGCCTTCCAGAAAAAATTTAAGGTAAAGGACTTGGAGTAGAGCTGGCCACCTCTAGGTCCCAGGATGATAATGATGGTGATGATTATGACAACAATGATCCTAATAACAATAGCATCAACACCCTGAAATTATTTATTACAGGATAGATACTAAAGCAACCAAAGCCATCTAACATGAAACTGTAAGTTGTTTTCCTTAAAAGTGAAGATGAGGAGAGCTGCTTCTGCATCAAAACATAGCTACTCTAATTTCAGAAAATAGGTACATTGGACACAGCAGTCAGCAAAGCACCTGAGAGAAACCATGAGAAACCAAAGAATTAAGACAGCTAAAGCACAATGGAAAGACATAGTGCTCTATTAATAATGCTCACCTTTAAAGAAGTATGATAGGACTGTGGCATTTAATATCAGTGCTTATCACAAGCATCTCAAGAGATTTCAGCTCTTTTAATGTATGTCTTACAAAAGAAACACCACTAAAGAGTGCTGACTTCAATGTTTTCCTACTGTTAACAGCTGCCTTTCAGGCAAGATCCCATGAAGCTTTCCTCTTCCACATTTAACTGACTGTGGATTTCCACGTTTAATTGAATGGGATTCAATAGCAGGAGCAGACAGAGTTCAAATTGTCCCTTTGGGGATTCGCTCAGGAGAAATTACTCATTCATGCCATGACATTTTGAGGGAATATCATAATGTCGTTTTGGACACAATGTCATAACTTAGAAGAACAGAAGAATAAGATGGAAACATCAATTACTATAAAAGAAAGTGTCTAAAAATTCATGGTTTGCCCTGTGTCCTCCTTTCACAGGGAAGTCCCAGTCTGAAAAATGGCTGCTGTGCATCTGAAGCTGCTACATGTGTTCACCACTGGGTCAGCACCCTCACCCATGAAAGTCCACAGGCTGTATCCTGCTGACTCCTGTTCACCCCAGCCACTCCAAAATCCTGCATGGCAGGACAGAGGACAACAGTGTGTGGAGACCAATATAGTAGGAGACTGGTACTGGCTGGGTCTAGCCCTTTCCCACAGCACAACACTGGAAAACAGAACTGATGTGGACATGGTGGGTAGAGAGGTATGATGGTACCACAGGCTGCCACTAGAATGCAAAACCTTTCTATAGACAGATAGACATGAATAAGTATACATGTACATGCATATACATCATGTGCTGATACTGAATTACATCAGCAATACCATCCTACAGTATAACATCACATCCTAAAAACATGAAAAATAAATGTGAAAAATAAGGCAGATGTAGAACTGTCATGGGAAGGCTTGGAGTTTGAGGCCTTTAATACAGGGATACAACATCTTAGAGACAATCCACCAAGTCCTGTATGTCCTTTGTCAGGACAAAGGCTCAAAACCCCTTTCAGAAATACTCCTGCATAGCTGATAAGCTGGGAGGTAAAAGGGCATCGGAATGTCCTAGCAGGTTATGTATGGCTTGATGAGAAAGTTGACTCAGCATTAGCCTGCATGTAGAAGACTGTATCATAATCCCTCCACCCTGTGTCTTCAACCTGCTATCTGACTTAATTAAATATAAATGCAAATAAGAATCAATTGTTTTCATCATGATTAAATATGTTAAAATGAATCCATCTAGTTATGTGGCAATCAAACTTCAAGGAACAAGAGTTTAAGTTTGCAAAAATTTAAACCAGTGTGAAGCGACACCTTTATGTTTGATGTCTGATTTTAAATTAGTTTTCATACATTGTTTCACCTATCATGTAAATTTTCACTTTTCATGTACTACAGCTGCTATGCCAACATTAAAAAGGCACTAAACATTTTGCCACAGTGCACTGAATAGCATTAATTGGAAAAATTTCAATGAATATTTTAGAAATGCTCTTTACAGGTTGAATGGACTGCCCAGTCCCACTACCACCTGTCCTGACTGCCCCACTGGCAAGCCAAGCAGTGGGAATCACCAGAGGCCAACATGCTCCTGACCTCCATGAGCAGCTCTATGCAAAGAGCTTAAACAGGAAAGTAAACTTTCACACTAGGGTTTTGTCTTCAGGATATTACCATTATTCAGTTTTTCAGTTACTGCTGACACTTCAATTCATTTAGCAGTGGGCTTTTTAGATTACAGTCCATTTATTATCAACGTGTTTTTTGCACAGAAGGTTACAGCAGTTTATTAATCCATCAGTGGGCTCCCTAAAAATATGATCAATAATGCTGTATGAAATGCCATTCTTTAGACACTTTAGGAGGTTTGGCAATTAGCACTTCAAAACATTATGACTGTATTGAAGGTTTAAAAAATACTTGTACAGAAAAAACCCAGAATCATATCCCTGAAGAATTCTGCTGAATTAGAACAAAACATTGTAAATCCTACCACCTGACAACACTACTTTTATGAAATTATTCAAAAAATGCATGTTATTTGCAAAAGTTATAAAAAAAAAGTGTTAGAGTTAGGATTTGATTAACAAGAATGTGTCTAGAGTAACTCCATACTGCTGTGGTTTCTCAGAGTCATGTTTCAGACATACCTGAAAGCTATGCTTTCAGCACTGCTATTTTCCAAAGCATCTTTTTAAAAGAAAACAATCTGACAGGGCTGCTTGCTCAATACAGTGCAGCTCTGAACCAGGAGAGAACTATAAAGTATATGAAACACATTATAGTTCACTTTTTTTGGATGAATAGAGGCCTTTCAATTATAGAAGTGTAAACAGGTGAAGACTGAATCACGGTGGTGCAAGTCCCATAAATACATGTCTCATCACTCACTGCACGCCGTGTGCAGATACAGCAGCAGGCAACACCTTGCTACAAGGTGAGAGAGAGTTAATGCTATCTCCCCTTCTGCACGGCTTTCACGTTACATTCAAAAGACAGCACACTCCTCTGAGCCTTGTTTTAAGAATACCACTTACTGCAGCACCGTGCCAAATATTTTGGTTGATATTTAAATAATTTATGAATGCTAAACTCATCTTTTTTTTTTTAATAGAAGAATAAAACCGTCATATTCGGAAGCTGACCTTTTTACTCTGCTGTATAAACCCATTAACAATACAGAAAAACATATCCCTAACATAAAAAGCTCTGAAATATCAATTTTAAGACTACTTTCTTCTATATCCTTTATTGTAAATGCTACCAAGAAAAAAAGCAGAAACCAAAAATCAATTTTTAATATATTTCTTCCTACCACAGGGCATCGGAAACATTAATGGTTTCTGTATCTACATGGCTACTCTTACAAGCTCTGCTCTTCCCACATTTGCCTTTAAAACAAGATTAATACATGCTTGCATATATATTTGAAGTACGTCTGGATGTAAATTAATTAACAATAACACAGTATAAACAAATTTCCCGTTGTTTGATTACCCAGAATAACAGTTTGATATTTATATAGCTGCTGCAACTTAGGCAAGAGAAAATGTTGCACATTTTTAGTTAGCTAACTGGATTGCAAACAAACTGGGAATCCAGGCAGGAACCAAACTTTGGAAGTTAAGTTTCAAAGCCATTGTTGTTCAGCAGAACTCAAATACCTCTAGTACTACTTTCTGGCGAAGTTTTCTGCCTTTAAACTTTAAACTGGTCAAGGAACAACTCATTAGAGTAGAAGTTGCAACTCATTAGTTGTAGAAGTTTCACTGAAAATAGGCATCACAATAAAATTATCAAGCAGTAGCTAAACTGAAGGGAGCCTTTGAGTGATGGTTATGAACAGCCTTGTGCAATCTGAGTGTAGAAAAATTCCCTTTCTTTCTCTTTTTCCTGATGCTTCTGAAAAGTCTCCCCTTTCCATCATAAACCCATATACACATACACTTCTGCATAATTTCTAAGTTCCATATTTTAAATCAAATTTCATTCCCTTGTTCCCAGTTACTCCAGTTTCCAGGCTTTCTTCACCACTATTGCTCAACCCACTCCATCATGTTTTTGGAGATGAGGGTGGAAATTTTCTCTGTAATCAACAAAGAGAAGTAGATGCCTTTGAAAGCCTGCACAGAGGGAGATCTGGATTAAAAATCTAATTAATTAGGGATTAGGAACCTAAATTACATGGTCTTCTCTTCTGTTCATAATGCATGTATTTACTTCAGGAGGACTAGTTCACTGTGTGCTTAAATCATGATGACAAGATATAATCTAGATATTTTCCTTAGGTTCACATCACGTCCTCTATCACAGGTTTCATGAGACATTTTTCTTCCTCTCTTTCCAGATCAGCACTATGGTATATATATGTATGTTATTAAAATAATACCACATGCGAATCAGTAATATCAACCTTAGCCTAAAAGTAGCACACTGGACTGAGAAGCAGAAAAGACAACTGGAGAACACTGAGAGGCTGTGAAACCATTGCAGAGAATCATTAACCTATGCTTGTCTGGGGTTCTGGTTTTCCTCTTTTACCTACTTAAAAATAGCATCCACCTTTTCACATTGTCCCACACTCAGAAGTCTTGGTCAATCTGGCTGGCTAGTGAGAAAGACTAACCCTGGTATTATTGGAAAAATCTATGTGAAAATATCAGTATTTCATAAATATACCGTGGTACTGTCACAGTAAAACTGCAATATTACAGAAGCATTAGAGAAAATTCTCCTGTTGCCTGTAAATACATCATTTTAAACCCACAATGCAAAAGGCTCTTCTCCAATCAACTAGAACAGACTTAGCTCCACAAATGCAAGCTGGATAACTATTACTCTTAACATATTAAAAAGAATCAATGACATAACCAATTTTTAATATCATATGAAAATCATCAAAGCATGTCATGTCATTTTAAAGTCATCTTTTAAGTGTTAAAACAAACAGCAAAAACCCACAAGGCCATGAAAAGTGGTGGTGTTCCTTTTTAGAGAAGGACGAGAATAATCCCAGGGATTTACAACTAATTGTATCGTTTCAGCACTGAATAATTGGAGTAAGTAAAAGTCTATTTGACTATCTCACATTTGTCAGGTCAGTGCTGTCAGCTGCAAACTGCACTCACAGGATATCACAGCTGCTTTCTAAACACTGCAGCATACCGTAAATGCTACTGGAACACCTTGGTGCATCATGCTAAGTTAAGAACAGACTTGTCCCCAGTTTTAATGATAATCAAAATGTAGATTTTATTTTTGTATGATCCCTGTCACGCTGCAAGCATGGGAAAATGCCTCGGGGAAATCCTATTGATAACAGAGACCTATCTCTGACAGTAAGGAGGGAGCAAAGTGTTCCTAAAACAATGTGGAAAATGTGAATTCTCTCAAGAGAAAAAAGATTTAATTCACTTCTTCATGTTAATCATTGCTACCTATTGATGTCCTAAACCTGCTGCTGAATATTAGGGAATTCAGAGTAAAAAAACATAAGGTAAAGCTTTTACCAGCATGTATCTGAGCATTAATTGAAATGCCTTAAGGCAGAAGAAAACTGCTTCTGAAACATTTACATGAGATGAATAGAGCTTGGATAAGGAGGAAAAAAGGGTATTCACAATAGTTTTCCTTATGGCTATCCCCGTCAGTTAGTCTTTAAATACGAGGACTTTTTTTTACTTAATTTCTCAGAACTAAAGCCCTTTGTAAAGAACCGCAAGACCTGAGAAAATATGGCTGGATGAAATACCCCAGAACTATTTTTAACATAATAGTGCTTATAGGATTGGTCTTTTTAGTAGCAGGTTTAAAAGGCACTGGTTTGGGTTCTTTCCTATTGGAGACTCTCACAGAATGTTTGTCAGGGAGCCTTTGGGGATACGTAATTTAGGTACATCATCCTCTGTGTACAGTCCACACCAAACATGCAATTATGACTGCATCTTAATCCTCCTTCCACTCTACCTTTTGAATACTAACCTGTGTTATTACAGAAAACATTTTTTACTGTAAATGAGGTCACCTGCCAGGATAACTTCCTCTCATTCCATTTTGCCTGCAGTCCTCGTGAGTCACATCAAGCCCGAGGTAATATGGGAGACACAGCATGGGAAGCCTGCCCCCAGGTCCCTGTGGGGCACAGGGCAGAGGCCTTGCTACTCAGCAGGGAGGGACTGGCTGGAAAGCACTAAACCCCACCCCATCTAAGCAGTCTTTGGGGAGGAAATTCTCATTCTGGAGGAAATTCTAATTTTGCTTTTTCAGAAGTGATGTGTCACTCACTGAAGTGTAGTAACTGCTACCTGCTGGCCCCTGATAACAGGCAGGTTTTGGGACCATTAAGCTTTGGGCAGCCTAGCATAGGTTGGTCTCACCCACCTGCATTTTAAGTCTGCTTTTCTAGCTACTCCCTGTCACCTCTCTTGCCACTACCATGTGCCACATATACCCACATGTCCACAGCACAGCTGATGGGAATGGCACTGCCTGCCATGAGATTTGATGTGGCTGGAAGCTGCAAGGCCAAAACTGATAAAACTTCTTCAGGGAAAACTTCTTCTGTGCACTTAGCATAGGGAGACTTTCCACGGGTCCTGGCACCAGGATCCCAGCAGGGTCCTCCACTCCCTGGGGAAACAAGGCCCTGAAGTTGTAATCTGACTTAAAGCTCCCAGCAAGGAACTCACTCCCCTCCCAATCAACTCATGGTCACAGAAGTTTGGGATCTGACTCCTGAGAAAAAGTGGCCAATTTCTCCTCTGAATTTGTTGGGATCATCTTTTAACCTGGCATCTCAGCCTGCCTTTTTTCACCTCGATTAAGGAGCCGTAACTGACCGTATCGTCTTCGGGTAATACCTTGTAGACCATCATCACATCATCTCACATCCTCCTCTTGGACAAAGTAAGTAGATTGTGCTTTATAAGTCTGTAATTGTAGGACCTATTTTCTGGAGATTGAGTGAATTCGCTGCTGACTTTAATGCTGTCAGGATTTACTCTCAGAGCCTCAGCTGGGGTAAGTTCTGTGCTGAGAGGTCAGAAGAAAATGTGCTAAACCATTGCTGAGATTTTCTGATTCCAAATATCTCCTGCAAATCTCTCACTGTACACTTAGTATTTTGCAATCTGCTTTAATTAAGGCTAAGCAATCAGAAGGAAAAAAATCTTTGAAGTTTAACAATTCAATAGTGTGTGAAAATGTTAAATGCTAAGCCCTTTTGTATAAGCCTTATTCTGTTCGTTAACAAATTTTCAGTATATGAAAGAGTTTGTTCAAAGCAGATAAAGAAAAAAAAGACTGGTGTGGATAATACCTTGCGGGTAGCACACTTCTTAAATTCAGTTATTTACCAAATGTTACAATGGTGACAGTGGAATGCTTGGCAAAACAGTAAATCATATAAAATTATACTTCCATGCAACCTTAAATTTTGCATTTTAACTGTCTTTAAACAGATCTTGCCAGTGTTATAGCTTAAAATATGCAATATAGTTCTAGGTAACAGTAAAACAAACAGAGATCAGAGAAGAGCAATAAGAATTATGGTTGGATTTGTTTCCTCCCAGTGCATTTCATGCCTCTGAAATAGTGAGTGGGCAAAGTGGAGCCTTCCTGTACCTCCAGGTGGAATGATCCCCTAAGTACAACTCCTGCCTGGAGTGGCTCCTGGCAGGGAAGGACATGTAGTAGTCCATATAATGGACATCTTCATGGCTGAAGAACTCAAAGTCTAACGGGCATGTGACAAATCAGATCAAAGATCTCAATATTTGAGAAGCCTGGGGCTGCTTTATTTCCCCAAGAGTTGGGCAGAGAGCTATAACAATACAGAATGCCTAAAGCATATGGAAGGAAGTACAGTGCATTAACCATGGGTTACATTTGTGGTATTTCTAAACATAACTTTTGTTTTTCGTGTTTTGGTCTGTTTTTGTGGGTAAAAAGGTACTTGTGAAATCCTGCCTGGGTTCTCATGAAACATATGCTACCAAGTCTAGTTTTCTAGAGCATCTGAGTACTCTCACAACCAATTGAACCTGATACATAGGAAGAAAAACCTGGTCAGAAACTTCAATACAAATGCTGTATTATGTATCCTAATAGCTTTACTGCTGAGACACTGGTGTTTGGTTTCATTGTTCATAAAATTTGTATTGGTATCTACTTAAGCTATACTAATGACTCCCACATATGACTTTCCTAATAATCTACAACAAGACATGAAATCTACTATTTGTAGTAGGACCCACCCATGAAATCAGATAACTTTGTCCAGAATTTTTTAAGTAATACTATCATAAATGTTATGGTAAAGGATGCAATATAAAAGCAATTGTACCAAAATACCCACAGAGTATGTATTAATGCAGAATAGTATTGCCACAGCGTTAAACAGAATAATGCTGCCACAACATTAATACATTTTAGATTATAGTAGCTGAATTAATACACATTAGGTTACAACATTTTCCTACAGTAATTGCTGGAATACTACATTATCCATAAGAAACTGCCATCCACTTTCAACAACCCAATTTGTCTACCCTTTCAGAGCAGCAGGAGCCTCTCTGGAGACAGAGCTCCAGCTGAGGAGGCATTTCAGGAAGAGCCAGAGGTTCGCCAGCAGTGTTTTGGTGATACTGACTCTTTGGAGCCATGTAGGTACCACTGAAACAGGTGGCTCTTTGGGAAACATGTGCTGCTGAAGCAGTCTCTCTTGAGAGCTGTGCATGCCTGGCACTTCTGTATTCTCTAACTTCTATTCTCAGCCAAAAAAATCTGATGAAAATGCTGGAGGACAGGACAGGAGGAGTTTTGCTTTGTGATGGTGAGAGGCAAAGGCGTTTTCAGATTAATTTACCTGATTAATGTTGATCCTGATCAATGAAGATGATGAAAGGCCATAAACTCCTCCTGCGATACTCAGGGCTTTTCAGCTTACAGAAAAAGCATAAATATTTATTTCCCTAATAATGTAAACTGAAAATCTTCACTTCCCCAGTTTTAAGGGCTGTCCTAAGCCCTAGCTAGAAGCAATCCTAATTTCCTAAGAATCTCAGTTCTCAGGAAAAATGAAATGACAGTGTGATGGGTCTGATGTGCCTGCCTTTTTGAGACTGAACTGAGCATCTTCTGTCGCCAAACAGAGTCTTTGTTTCTCACTGCATGAAATGGAGAATCTCAATGCCATGGAGTATGTTCACAACGGAATAGGCCTGCTAATTAAATGGCTTTCTGATTACCCCAACTGGAAAAGTAAAAACTATTTTTCACAAAACTACAGGAGAAGTACTCTTTTCAATACAGAATATTTTCTACTTGCAGAAAGCGTGCAGAACATGAAGGGACACTGGGATGAGCCGCATGAAAATTCTAGTAAACTAAGAAATGTGTTACATGACCTGGAGAGCCAGGTTCTCCATTCCAGCAGCTCACATTCCCATATTTGACTCCAATATTTTTATGTCCCCCATTTGTAAGACATCCAAATCAGTAGCTCAAGACTTTCTAGTGCCTGCAAAATCTTGCATGATATTAAAATGCTAGGCATGTGCAAATACCATTAATTACTAACTTAAGTAATTTTTTTTCTGAGTCTCTCAGAAAATCTTTCTACTTCCATTTTCTAGATGAGTACTTCTTAAATGGGCACTGCATTTCCAGAGCAGAAATGTGATAGGTCTGGGTCAGCTCAGGCATGGGCTGGGTTGTAGAGAAAGCTTTATGATGGAGGACAAAGCTTTGCTTACATCTGTGATTTACCCCTTGCACTGACAAGTCCTTCTCCACTTCCAAAAGAACTCTGAAACACATCTCATTCCTTCCTCCTCTGAAGAGGCATGTGAAAGAAGCAGCTGAGGACAAGGATGGTCATGATAAAGTGTCAGTTTGCCCCTTCCTGCTCTTCTCAGTACTCCCTGCTAACTACTATGGAGTGTCCTCTGTATCCCAGTCACATCCAAAGGATGACTCTTGGCAGGGAAACTGCTGTGAGAAAGTGCAAGCAGGTGAACATGAGGAAGTGACTGAGTTAGGAATGAAGTTGCAAAGGCAACTAAGTCCCTCTGGACTCAGGTGGCATCTCTCCACTCCATTCCTGCTCCATTATCTAATGTAAAACCGGTCAAAGAAGAGAAGCAGAGACAGACAGTATGGAAAAAGAAAGACAGTCAAAGTAAAGCAACTCTGAACAGTATCTGCTCCAAGAGAATCTGGCCCCTGTAACTATTACTAGCAAGCCTGTAAAGCATAAAAAAGTCCCAGGATGTAAATTGAGTCCTTCACACCAAGGAACAACTCCTTGGCTGTTACTCAGTTGATAACACATTCGATATACAAGGAGAGTTGATATCCTGAAATAAAAGGTGTGCCTGAACTAGAGTAGCTCCCTACCACGGTACAAGAACACTCAGGAGGGCTCAGGATACCAAAAACTGTACAGGATGCCGAGCTGCTCCGGGCAGCCAATGGGGAAATCCCACATCACTCATGCTGCAGAGCACTTCAAGGATGCCCATGTGGAGTGCCCCTCTACTATCCAAGTTTATCCTTGCCCTTGGGAAATAAGATGAAGCACACACCTACACTGAGTTCAGGAAGCTCCAACTCACCCCTTGTTCTCCCCACTGCTTGAAGTGCTTATCTGAATCACAGCATCACAGAATATTCTGAGTTGAAAGGGACCCACAAGGATCATCAAAGTCCAACTCTTGACCCTACACAGGACAGCCTCAAAAATCACGCCAGGTACCTGAAAGAGTTGTCCAAACACTTCTTGAACTCTGTCAGGCTTGGTGACCACTTCCCTGGGTAGACTGTTACAGTGCCCCACTACTGTTTTTCTAGTATGCAATCTAAACCGCCCCTGAACAGCTCTGTCATTACCTCAGATTCTGTCACCGTCACCACAGAGCAGAGATCAGTGTCTGCCCCTCCTCTTCCCTTCATGTGGAGGTTGTAACTGCAGTGAGGTCTCCCCTCAATCTCCTCTTCCCCAGGCTGAGCAAGCCAAGTGACCTCAGCTGCTCCTCGTACAGCTTCCCCTAAGGTCCTTCACCATCTTTGTTGCCCTCCTTTGAACACTCTCTAATAGCTTCCTATCTTATACTGCACTGCCCAAAACTGCACACAGTGTTCAAGGTGAGGCTGCCCCAGCCCAGAGCAGAGCAGGACAATCCCCTCCCTCACCTGGCTGGCCATGCTGTGCCTGATGCCCCCAGGACACACTTGGCCCTCCTGGCTCCAGGGCACTGCTGGCTCCTGTTCAACTTTCCATTGACCAGGACCCCCAGGTCTCTTTCTGTGGCACTGCTTTCCAGCTTCTCATTCCCCAGTCTGTACATACACACAGGGTTACCTCATGTCAGGTACAGAATTCAGCACTTCTCTTTGTTAATCCTCACATGGTATGTGAGTGCCCAGCCCTCTGATTTGTTGAGGTCTCTCTGCAGGGCCTCCCTGCCTTTGAGGGAGTCAACAGCTCCTCCCAGCTTTGCATCATCTGCAAATGTGCTCAGTCCCTCCCAGTCCTGCATTAAAATCATTTCTGAAGATGCTGAAGAGCACAGGGCCAAGGATGGAGCTCTGTGGAACCCCACTAGTGACAGGTCACCACTCTGATGTCACCCCATTCACTGCAACTCTTTGTGCCTGACCTGTGAGCCAGCTGCTCACCCATCACATGATGTGTTTATCCAACTGTGTTGGACATTTTGTCCAGAAGGATTCTATGAGAGATTGTATCAAAAGCTGTACTGAAATTCAAAATATTACATCACCTGGCTTCCCTTAATCAGCTAGGTGGGCTACCTTGTCATAAAAGGAAATCAGATTTGACAGATTTGAAGATGGGAAGCTTCCAGGTGACGTACAGCCAGCCACACCCACAGCACACAAAGACGCCACCTCACCGGCTCCTTCTGAAGAGGAAAAAATTCAGAGGAGAGAGAAGATGGGCCCCTTTATGAGACAGATATCATTAACCATACCAACAATTTATCAAGGTTTCTCAGGCATTTCCAACCATGGTGATTTTAAATCAAGGTTGGATGCTTTATTTCTGAAATAAATGCTCTTGTTCAAGCAAGAATTATTTCAGGGAAGTTTGATTATATATGTTGTAAGACGAGGTCAGACTAGATTATCATAGTATTCCCTTCTGGCATTATAATCTATGAATCTATAAAAGAGAAAGGATTTAATTGATGAAGTTTAGCCCCATTAGCCCCTCATTACTAGATGACATTCTCATCATTACTCTCTGACTCCAAATGACTATAGATCCAAATTCAACCTTTTCTTTCCCATTTTATATACATTTTATATCTATGATATACACACATGGTTTCAAGGGATTATAAAATCCACCCTTTACCCATCCCCTGCATTAAGTACATGGAAAACATTACAGATTTCAGAATTATCCTATTTGCGGGGCTCTGACACTTTCCTTTTTCCTCAAAATGAGGGTGTTTTTTTCAGTAGATTTCCAAAACAAAGGAAAGGAAAATTGATTCAGGCTGGACAAAGACATCCAGGAGTTGATGTAATCTGGGGGTCTGCGGTAAATTAGGTACAAATGCCATGCCCAGGTAGATTATATAAGTTACTTTTTTTTTTTTTTTTAGCTCAGTGATAACTTTAAACAGATATCCTCATCTGGATATGGAGATGATCCTGATTTACAAGTCATTTTACATTGTTTACATTTCATTGCTGAAGTCTGGTTTGAAATATCATGTAAATTCTCATCAATTTTCTTATAGCCATTTTTAAATCCCCTCTCCCCCTCCAAGTTTGCAAAAGAAACCAGGAATAATGGAAAGTCTTCAGACAGTCCATTAATTTTATACCCACTCATATCAAGTAACTCCAATTAATTTCTCTGTCATTTACTTCAGTTTTTAACTACTCCTCCTTTCCAAATTCCATCCTCAGATAAGAAACACTACTTAAGAAACTGGACTGTAGTGGAGGAGATATTTCATTTGGCAGTTACAGGCAACAAAAGAAAACAATCTGTTGAGTTCACTTCTGTTTGGATTCACCTGCTGCTGAAAAACTACTGTAATTTAAGAATATCTGAGACATGGAATATTATAGATAAAGAAAATGCAGATGAAATATTGAGCTGACAGTGGCAGAGCTGTTAATTTTATGTCATTCAAAGCATAGTCTTTCCCCTACTCCTTTTCTTTATTTTATAGTG
This sequence comes from Anthoscopus minutus, assembly GCA_013399455.1. Taxonomy (NCBI): domain Eukaryota; kingdom Metazoa; phylum Chordata; class Aves; order Passeriformes; family Paridae; genus Anthoscopus; species Anthoscopus minutus. The sequence goes on from VWYI01027249.1 coordinate 102,515, forward strand.
CTATTTTTATTTTTAGTAAATAAGAATTATTAAGAGAAAATGTGCAATATATATTTTTAAATGTTAAAACAACGGTTTATGGGGACAATTTCTTGAGGTACAGGTGGAACTGTCTTAAACCTTTGAAAACAGAGGCTGAACCTTCCTGATGCTCAGGGGCAGTCAGCACTGGGTGCTTTATGCCCATGGCTGCCTGGGGGTTAATAAGGCAACAGGCAAGCTCTACAACAGGATGCACTCACCAAGTGGAGGGCTCACACCAAAAGTCTTGTCTTTATTTTTCTCTTTTCCAGATTAGAAGTGGTTTTTTCTCCCTTTCTCGAAATGGGCAGCTGAAGAATCAATCAGTGCCCCATTTTCAACAGTTTGCTTCTCAGAAGAACAAAGTAAAGAAAGATATTTATAGCTCAAATCTAAAGTAAACCATACCTGAGAAGCCGGATTAGACAAAAAGTCCTTTTTTATCTGAGGTTTTTGCTACAGATTAGGGAGGATTAAGAAAGCATCCTGCTCTCACTGTTGTGTGAATAACTACAGCAAAGTGGAAGTTTTAGCAGGCTCCCATTAACACGAAAGGCCAGCAATGCTTAAGAGTAGGCACAAAAGAAGTTTTTCTACCAGTCTGTGTCACTTCCCAAGAGCTGACAAAAGAGAGAGTTCAAAACAAGTAGTTTGGGTTAATAGTGTACTAGCATGTAAATACATAAAAGCTTCAGTGCTGTAAAGCTAATTTTAAAAAGGACATTTCTCTTTATAGTTCCCTTGAGTATAATAGAAGCTATGATATTCTTTCTACCATAATGTACGTTTCATTAAAGAGCTGGAGCTATAATTGTCTACATCAGTACGTGGCGGCAGACTGGATAAATTGTCCACATAAATTGCTTAATACAACTCTGAGCCCTGTTCCAGAGCACTGGTGACTCCTACAACTGCATCAGTGAGTCCTGCCTGAGGTTGTGCTTCCATCCACATCTTCACGAGGCCTCAGGTGGACTGAGAACAACCTCTAACCCCTAAAACCACCTGGTGCTGAACCCCACAAACAACATCACATTAAACATTCAAACTCATTCCCTATGTTCCACAATGGACATGACTACATGCCAGTAATACTGCAGATTTATGTGACAGTTATGTATATGAAGTGATGTGCAGGCTATAATCATTCTTAATAAATCAATAAAGTCAACTGAAAAATTAAACTGAGCATATGTGGAACATCTGACAGCGAATATATTTCAGTCTCTTAAGAGCTGTCATTTCCATTGCAATTTACTGCCTAACCTACAAGAGGGTTAAATCAGAAAAGTGAACAAAGCAAGAGAAGAGGTCTCAGAAAAGGAAGTACAGTTATTGAATTGCAACTTACCAGTAAATCAGCATGGGAGGAGAAAATTTTTGTCCTAACAGGGCTGTTATTTTTTTCAAAGCCAGTTTTGTCTTTAATTTGAAGCTAACATTCATTAATAACAATTTCAGGACTGTACTAAAATATAAAATTAGTACAATTATATATATATATATATAAAAATAATTATACATCTACTATATATTTTATTTCTATAAAATATAAATTTACAATTATAGACGTGCAATTTAATTGGTTTAAGTTTTCTGTGCACTATTCCTCACAAAATATAAATGCTTTTATCAACTTAGTTGGTAGGATGCAAAGAATTTCCTTTTTAAGCCAAAGAGAAAAGAGGGAAATCTTAGAGACAATGCGTAGACTCAGCACTCTCACAACTGAGTTTTTTTAATCTTAGCCACATTTTGACATTCTACAGCATGTTTTTGCATGAAAGATCTAAGTTTGTCCATTTTTCATCCTGAAGCAAAACAGATACTAGAATCATACAGAATGTATGGTCTCTCAAATCCTACACTAAAGCAGCAATGAACGGTGGGCACTCATACACAGTACTAATATATACATATACATTTTTATAGGAATGCTACCCCAGATAAACATCTCTAGCAAACATGAAACGTTTGCTGCTGTTAGTTCACAGTGTTTTAGGCCAGAGAGCAGTAACTAAGTAGGCAGCATATGTAAGCACATTCATATGTACCAGGATATTAAATGCTGCTTCGGGAGCACCTTTACAAGCCTCTGTATCCCCTGCCCTCTTTTGTGGAAGTTATCGCTGTATTAGATGTTGTTGAACATATTTGATATGAAAGCATTGTCTGTTTGCTACCAGTATCTAACGAGTATCTCCCCTAGAGTTGCCAGCAAGGTGCTGATTAATTAACTGAAGTAGTGAAGCTGAATCGTACAACAGCTGCTAAGAGAATTGTCATTACCTCTGTCTCTTTCCCCATCTATTCATTCCCTTGTAGTGCTACTGTGAAATTGCAATTTGGGAAACTTTCCATTGCTCCTACCTTCGCTTGTGAACGCTCCATACCAAAGGGAGAGGCAGCTGGTCAAGGCTTATTTATAAAAAGAGAAGGGAAGCAAAAAAATAAGGGAAAAGAAGAAGATAAACTTCTTGCTCTGCTGTCACTTGTCAACAGCAGCTGACAATAGATGGTCCTCCAGGCAGAATGTCAAAACAGGAGTCACATATATCCTCTGCTGATTGAGAAGTTCAGCAGTGTGACAGCCCTTCCCTGGGACTGCAGCACGTCCCAGGGAGGCGGCTCAGCTCTCTGGGCCAGCCGTGGCTCGGACAAGGGTGGCTAAGTAGCCCCAGCCCAGTCCCATGGCGTAATGGCACTTGGCAGAGGATCCCAACCTGCGCACCTCAGCTGCCCCGCCGAGTAAAGATGATTATTCAGGAGAGTATAATCGGCATTAAGTGGAAGGCGGAGGGGTGGGGGAAGTGGTGATAGGACACACATTTCTCGTTGAAACACACAGGATAAGCTTTCTGCGCTTGGAGTAGCTGCAGATTCCAAAGGAGAAGGTGTGATGACCACTTTTTTCATTACAGCCTGAGAGAAATTAATGCAAGGCAAGGTTTGGCACACTCTCCTTGGGCTGATCACCTGATCACCTGAGTAACCTCAGCTTATTCCACTTGACATGCTCTGCTGTGACATGCTAGAGATCGAAATGTTAACACCAGCTGCATCTCTAACTGCTACTCTCTGCAATTTAATTTAATATTATGCTTCTTTACATAGGCCTCGCTTTATTATGCTTGAGAATTATGAAGACTAGAAATTACACATGTGATTAAACACCATCTAATCACTCCATGTACTAAATAAGCCAAACTGCATTGGAAAATAGATCAGGTACAATTTTGGTGTGAAACAAATGAATGCAGGAATGTACTGCATTGATATAGATGGAGCATCTGCCTCGTGATAAAATTAAGTCTTGTGACAGAAATAAATCACTGTAGGGGAGAATGCAAACCATTATCCAATAGGATTTTCTCTTTTCTTCTTATGTGATGGGAGTTATTGGATTCCCTGATGTTAGACAGCCAAGTGCATCCATGATATGATGATAAATCAGGAAGGCTACACAATTTGAAATTTAACAGCTACTTATTTTTGAGATGTTAAGATAAAGGGAAAAAATACTTTGATTTCTGCAAGTAACTATTAAATTGGGAATCTCCTTTTCTGAGAATCTGATACTCCATTACTCTGTCATATCATCAAACAATGCCAGCGACCAGCAGTGGGTAGAATAGATTTTGGACTAAGATGGATACAGGAACCACTTATCTTTCTTTTTTTTCTTTTCCAATATTCACAGTTTTATCTAAAGAACCATTTAAAGGTTACTGTTGACATAAGAATGTACAGTTCTTATTACATTTTCATTTTTGCATGAATATGTACTTAAATGGAGGAGGGAAAAAGGGTTTTGTTGCTACTTTCCACATTTGAATGAAAAAATCCATAGAGTATGTTAAAAAAAAGACAGAATAAATAACAGAACTTCAGCATGTATAGTGGTTGATAAATGTGATTCACAAAACATACCTTCATGTTTTAATAGCTTTCCATTGTTAGAAGAAAGCTATTAATTAGTGGAAAAATGGATTCATCTATCCAGGATGTACTTGTATTTCTTGCCTTTAACCCTTTTTTCACTGTCATGACTTTTGGCTACTCCCTCAAAACATTAGCAAGTTCTAGAAGGGATGTGACTAAGGGAAAACGGCTGAAAAGGACTTCTGCACGCATTCTTAAGCAAACCTGTGAGGAATGCCACTTAAAACAAGAATCACAATTACATAAACTATGAGTTTATGATTACAATACAAATGAGCAGATGAAGATAAGGAGTATCAGTACAACACTGTTAAGCAAAGTGCCATTTCAGTTGCCTTTGGTGGAAATACAGCAATAACCTAAACCCTACGGTCTTGCAGGTAGGCAGTGATGTCACCCTTCGGGCACAGTGTCTGAGCATGGCTGTCACCGGGAGGGCACTTTCTCCAAGCAGCCTCTCTGCAGCCTGACCTGAGACAAGCTGTGCTGGGAGGGAGGGTGGGGGGGAGAAAGCACTGAATGTTGATCACTTGTAATTATGGTAATCTCCATCAGAAGCTTTAACTGCTCTTAACTCCGGCTGCCTTCAGACAGACCTAGCTCCATGAGACACCACGATAAAAGCCTTCACAGAAATGCAAACTGCTCCGGCTGGGTACCAGCTGTAACGAGCGCACACACACGGGCACTTCACGCCAGGGAGGGAGGTGCTGTGACTCTACTACAAGCTGACAGGAGCAATAGCATCGGCAGACCCCTCCCTGCCACAACACAGAGTGAGCTTAAAATCACAGACTAACCGAGGGTGTTTCCTCACAGATGAAGCAAGGAAAAACCAAGTTGTTTTTAATTACTTGTGCCACACTGTTTGAGAAGCACCATTCTGCACAGGTGAAAGCTACTTATTATTTGACATCTTTGGCAGACAAGGACATGATAACTGGCACTTGCTGATGTACCTCTGGACAGAGATGGCATAAGAGCAGAGAGTTAAGCATTCCCACAACATTCTATGTTAAGAAACCCCAATACACACCGATTTCTGCAAGAGACATGAAGGAGGAACACAGAGGATGAAGGAAGCACACCAGCCATCCAAGGCTTAGTCTGGGCATTAAGAGTTTCCATCCAGGAAGAAAGTTTTCTATGGGAAAACAAATGGAGGATGGAAGAGAGAGCACAGTTGAGTTTGATGTTCTAGCCCTTGGTGAAGTACAGACTGTAGGATAGGCAACCATGCACGTGAAGGGAAGAGTAGAAAAGTACAACATATGCTGATATCAAGGTTTTTGGAACGATGTAGTTTTGTAAGGCTACCAAGCAATGCAAATAGGCTGATTCTTTAACTGGAGGGAAACTTTTGCTTAAAGATGTCACTGCTTAGAGCTGTCATTGCTTAGGGCTGCAACAGCATATAAACTGAACTTTGAAACCAATAGATAACTTCAATGACTTCAATAAATGACTTCAACCCCTTTTTGCTTAGACTTCAACTTGAACTCCGACCTCTTGATGGGGCTTTGATTTCTTTTTACTACAGTTTCTTGCTTAGGCTACTTTTTGCACCCCTCCTTTGGAGTCCCGTCTCTCAGTTGTGCAGCATTTTTCCCAATTTTTCAGCACCACAGGTACATTCAGACTAAGGTAGTGAGCCCACTGGCTGCAAGGCTGCCCTGCATCCAGCCTGACAGGAAACAAATCTACTTTCTTGGTCAACAACCCCACATAGTAGCTGGTGCCAGACACACAGTATAGGCAAAAGCAGGTTGTTTAGATCAAGTACCATAGCTGAAAGCCATGATTATTGTTTGAAAGAAGAAGTGGACTTTCTCCAGCCATGTTCTCAATCTCTTCTTTAACCTCTTTAGCAGGCAAGTTTGACAGATGTGTTCAGAAAGAGCACTTCTTTTAAGTGAGTGCAGTAGATTATCCTATTTGTATCACTACAGGTGTAAACTTTCCAATAACCTCATAAGGTAACTTATTTTTAACCCTGAAATAGTGGCTTACTCCTAAAAGACAAATCTCTTAAGAGTTGCAGCACCAAAGACATCAAGAGTTTCAGATCTGACAGGGCAAGAGCAATGCCAGATGTAAGTGTAATTATCTGTCTAAAATACACACAATTCCCAAGAACACTGTGTTGTTGTTAACACAAATGTTGAAATCAAGCGCTCTTAAAGGCAGGGAACACAGTGCTTTAGTAGATTATTCAACCTTACTTTTTTCTATGCTTATACCTTTCAATAATTTGTATTTCTTTAATTAAACTAATAAACACCATTAAGAAATCTCAATAGGAAATACCATAGGTTGACACAAGAACATTATTATCATGCACTGTTTTGCACAGAAAGAAACCACAACAGTGTACCAGAAAACACTGAGATTTTTAACTCATACTTGCTGAAAATTACTCTGTCTCGTGGAGGTTTTTGTGTGTTTGATTGTGGCTCTTCATCTCTCTGCACTGACTACCCCTTGCAGTCACCTCCCATGGCTGTACCACCATGAGCCCTGGTGAGAGCCTCAACCCAGCCAGCTACAGGGAGATGGAACCATGCTGCCATGGAGCCACGGATGGAGTTATGCTGCCATGGAGCCAGGAGTGGAATCAGGCTGCCATGGAGCCACGGATGAAGTTATGCTGCCATGAAGCCATGAGTGGAATCATGCTGCCATGGAGCCATGGGTGGAGTCGTGCTGCCATGGAGCCATGGGTGGAGTCATGCTGCCATGGAGCCATGGATGGAGTCGTGCTGCCATGGAGCCATGAGTGGAATTAGGCTGCCATGGAGCCATGGATGGAGTCATGCTGCCATGGAGCCACGGATGGAGTTGTGCTGCCATGGAGCCATGGGTGGAGTCGTGCTGCCACGGAGCCATGGATGGAGTCATGCTGCCATGGAGCCACGGATGGAGTTGTGCTGCCATGGAGCCACAGGTGGAGTCATGCTGCCATGGCATTCGGTCCCTGGGATCCCATCCCACTCTGCCTCCCCTTACCATGGGCAAATTCCCACAAATGCAAAGCCAGCTAACTTAGAGTCACCTCAAAGCTTAGTCCTATCTTAGAATTGGGGGAGGTAGTGTCAACCACTGAAGTGTTTGGACTTCCAAAATCACTCTGAAACCCGGCATAGCAGGATATTGTATTTGCAGGCAGCCTAACTCAGTTCCAAGACTACTTTTACATCTACTAAATTAAGGCTGCTAGCCCAGGAGCAGAGATGTGTTTTCTTGCAGATCCTTCGTTTAGATAGCTTAGAGTAAGCTCAGCTGGAAGACTGGATGGTGAGATGGGCCATGGTGGAAATTGGTGTGAGATAACCTTTTTAATCTGCTATAATCAATATATCAATGGAAAAATCTGAAGAGCAAGAGGAGAGAAGATGAATACATGCATAGCAAATTGCATTTCAAATTATTTCCACAGAAAGTTTAAGACTAAATTTGTTTTAACACCCATCTATAAAATCAGGGCATAAAACAACCAGTATTTTATCACCAAGAGCATACAAGTTTGGTTGCCCTTCAGAAATGAGGAAGATCAGACTATAATAGCTTTATATGTGAAAACAGTCTTTGATTGACAGAATCTAATCATTTGAAGGGCAGCAAACCCACATTAGGAAAGCAGAATTCTCTGTTCAAGTTCTGGCTTGCAACATCTATTAGCATCTTAACATTCGCCTGTATGAGTTTTTGCTAACTGAACATATTATTATTCCGTTAGTGTGGTAGAAAAATAGCAACCTTTCTTCTCTATGATAAAAATTATGTGGGTACTTTTCCTGTAGTTTATATATCTTACACTTTAGGTCATTTTTAAAGGGATTTCTTTTCTAGGTCCACCATTTATCTTTTTATTCTGAGAAAAAGCTAGTTTGTTTAGCACAACAAGACCTTCACATAACTTTCCGGTATCAGTTATTACAGCGACACAGCAACTCCTGTGTGAAAGGTTTCCTGTAATGTGTCTTGTGCAGACAAACACAGGGGGAAAAAAAAGACAAAGCACACATAACCTTCTTGTTGTCTATCTTACAAAAAACACCTACAAGCAAAGAGAATTAACAGAAAGTTTGTAGAAGCAAAGCCTTGTACTGGAAACCCAACATTAACATTACAAAACTGATCTGATAAAAAAATCTGGAACAAAAGCCATGATACAGCATGTTTTTCAAAAAAGAACGTTGGATTGGGTGTAGGGGTTTTCTGCTAAATGTGTATAAGAATAATAAGAGTTGAAGGAGCCTACAGAGATTCTTGTGTATATGAAGAGGTGTTGAGACTGGGAAGAGGCTATTTCTTCTGGTGTGCCTTTCTATTGTTGGCTTTGTGCTGGTGGCCCCTACAAAGCAAAACTGAGCACAAGTGTCTCATTCTGGGACAACAAAGGATTTAAGTTAACTGCATGGGAGTAAGACTCTGTTTTAAATCCCACAATTACCCCAGGATATGAGCCCCTCCAGGCTGGCACATCCTCCATCCATCAGGACTTGTTAAGAAGAAACTAAAGAAAGGTGAGGGCATCTGCCATAACCCAAGTTGGAAGAAGCACAGAAACTTCTACCACAGGAGAATACAAGACAGTGCATGTTGGTTTTGTGAAATAGTACTGGGACACCGCAGGTTTGGGGCAACAGCTTGAAATTCCAGTATTGCTGAGCACACAGGTTATCCAGGAACTTGGAGCCTGAGCAGCTGGGCTGGTTTTGTGGCATACATTTCATGTGAAACACATTGCAAACTCTACCTTTTAGAACAATTATTGCCTTTTTAAGGACAATTATGTATTATGTACGATGTATAATTTATTCTGGAGGTTACTGGTTTATAAAAGAGTTGTGGGCAAACTGCCAAGTTATGGTCTGAACTGTAGTTATGAGTAATAACAAGGGTTATAATTTATATTCGTACTCTGTTTTTAAGCTAATGAGCTATCCAGTATGAAACCCAGCACTTGGCTTTTTGCTTCTGTGCTTTCTTATATTCATAAATACAGCTAGGTTTTATAATTTGCCTCTTAAATTTGTGGCACCCAAAATACCTCTGACTAAACAGTCAAGGGAGTGACATTTCCCCAAACAGAGACACCACTGTGTGCTGACCCATGGCTCTTACACAAAGACCTCGACATTTGTACTTGCTCTGGTCAAAAACAAAATACTACCAGGACAATAGGAATATACATTCTTTTTTAGAAAGAAAAAAAAAGTAAAAATCCTTCTCTGGGATATTTCCACTTCCACTTGGCCACCAGCCACCAGAACAAGGTGCTTCAATGCAGCATTTCATCCACAGTGCTGTTCCTCAAGGAGCCTGGCACTCAGCTGCAGCACTGGGGATGAGCCATGTCCTGGTGCAGGACTAATGGAAGTACAACCTTCTGGCCCAGGGGAAAGGATGCCAGTGACATAGCCACAGTATCACTGCACCTGATTTTCCCAGCTGACCAGATAGCTCTTTTATATTAAAAACCTGGAATACAGGTTTTCAACCTGCAGCGAGAGACTGCAATAACACAGCTGGTAAACCATCTTTTTCTTTCTGACAATGGAGCAATAAAATAGAGTTGAACACTGAGGACAAGACTGAAATCAAGGAAGTAAACTCACTGAGCTCAACAGAGAAAGAGCTACCAAGATGTCTTGGCAAAACATTAAGAGATAGAATTGATATGAAGGACAAGAACAGAAGGGCAGAAAATACAAAAAGGCTTGTTGTTAACAGGGCCACTTATGTCTGTCACCAGAGAATAATATCTATAAATCCTAAGCCAGGCTTTGTTGAATGTAAGCCTGGCAAGATCACCAAGCTTAATTTGCCCTTCATGCCCATGGCACTGCTAATGGTAGCCCAGTGGTACCATTGTGCCATTATGCTTCCCATAAGAAACTCATAATCACTTCCTCTTCCCCTAGAAGAAGAAACAAATTATTAACTCCTTGGCACATACAAAAGAAGCAGTAATTAGATGATGCCAGGCTAGACTTTTCATCAGTGATCTTCCAGTCATGGTTCTAAAGTGCTACTGCAGAGCCAAGTATTAATTATCTGAAAATTACTGCTTGGTGATGGACCAAGTCTTTTCTCATTCTAACTCAGTACCACCAGTGTATGAAAGAAATGAGACCAAACACTAGTCAAGGAAAGGAGGGCGGAAGAAAGCACAGCAGAACTTTCAATGGAATATTGGTTCATTTGATTTTTGCTTATTCTTCTCTCTGAGGCCTTGCTTTATCCTCTCAACCCGAGGACTTGGCTGACCTATCTGGGTCAGGATGCGGGCAGCAGGAGGATCCCATGAAGTTAAGGAGAGCCAACTGCAGATTGTGATTCTTTCCAACTAAAGACTGAAAGACAGCTCTGCAGGACCACATTCTGTCCACTGAATACTCAGGGACTCAAAGACTGCTCCATGGTGGGACCAGGTTTGCTGCCTTCCCTTTCAAACCTGTTGAAGCCATCATCTCCAAGCTAGAGGTAAAAACTGTGTCTCAGCCATTGCTCACACTAAAGCAAGAAAAATAACTGTTTCAGTAACTAGCCCTTCTCAGTGGAAGGGACAGATGAATGCTAGAAGTGGAATTCACCTTTATACAAAAAGAGGCTTTCTTCTCCAGCTTTCCCAGTGCTGTGGCAGCCCTGTGGACCTATGGCAAGCCAGAGAGCAATACTCAGGCAGCAAGAATGCACACCCTGGCTCAATCCTCCATTTTCACAACACAAGGTGAATGAAGGAAGCTGGAATGCTTTCTTCTGAAACATCCACGTTCCAGAATAAATCTCTTTCAAAGTTATTGGATTACCCACTGTCCTTTTTGCCCTTTTGCTTTAGATTTGCTAATCACTAGCGCTGTATTTCCACAGGACAAAACCTTCTCCTTCTATGAAGCCTTCTACAAGCAAAGCAATTTTAGAGTCCTACAGCCCAGGCATAAGAAAACAGGGAAAAAAGGATTTTCATGAAGAAATGAAGGATCACAAGCCTTCCACAAGACAAGGTCAAGGGCTTTAGGTTTAAAGACCTGACTAAAAAAGTGCCTAATTGAGAATATTTTTCTCTGCTTGCTAAGTTTTGAATAAAGATTCTAAGGCTTTGGAGGTTTCCCAGGACACTTACTATTACTGTTCCACGCACAGTCAAACATCATTAAATACTCACTAGAAACCTGGAGAACACTTCCAGACTGGAACCTCAACTCTTAAGCTATGCTTGAAAAACAGTGCAGTGATGAGAAAGATCTACCATAAGAGCTGCCACATCCTCTGGCTTTATGACCACCAGGGGAGATGCAGGAGCTGGTCAGTTGATGCTCCTTGAGGTTTTCAGCCTCCCAGCCTAGTCCTATTTGTTAGGACTCAGTGCTGCTCACTGTTGGTGCTGCTGTGGGCATCCTCCAGAAAGTCATTTACAGGAGGACACACTACACCTGGCAATGAGCATATTAAAGACATAGTAGACACAGTATTAGGCTAACATATCTGGTGAACCCCAGCTGCTTCAAAGGAAAGAAGGAAACTTTGATATGATGGAAGGATTGATGAAATCTTGGAGCAGCAAGAGCAGGAAATCATGGGAATGAGGGAGGAGAAGGGTCCCCCTGAATTTTGCAAACTGATGGTGTCCACTAGGAGTGCAGCTGGCTGCTCCTTAATCAGAGAAACCCTGAAGTTACTATCATTTATTTGGTTTCCTGAGCAGTAATTGCTTGAGAAGCATGTTGTCATAAATAGCTCCCTGATGGTCCTCCCACTCCGTGCTGGCTACTGCTGGAGCAGCAGAGAATCCTGTACTTTTGATATTTACTTTTAAAAGGTAAGAGCAACAGAAACACCCAAACCATTCCTGTTCACAAAATAGGCTTACTAAATTAAGAGGTGCTTTTTAAACATAAACATAGCAAGACTTATAGATTAGAAAGACACAAATACAAACAATCTATATTAAACTGAACTGCTTAGCTTTTGTTCCTCAGCATACAAGATGCCTGTATTCCACACACATGTGGCAATATATGATACTGAAAAATAAATTAAAAATGTAAACTTAAATTCCTCCCATGATAATTGCATAGTAGGGATGTATTAGATCATATCCCCAGCCTGCTTAGCTATAAAAGCAAAGCAGTTCATCAGACACTTTTCTATGTTACTCAAATTACAATATGGGAATTTTTATGTCACTTATATTACTCCTCTTTAGATAGGTTTAGTAGGAGCCCACCTAAATATTAATGTCCTCCACTGATGCTCTTTATTACTCTAAACCAGCTTCAGTGTCTGACTGCAACATCTAGCTGTCATCACCCTCAAAAGCAGGAGCAGCTGCAGAGTGATGCCACACTCTCAGAAACTCATTTCAAACCACTACAGAACATTTTGCCAGTTTCCAGGCAGGCAACTATTTGGGCTTTTGCCTTTCATTACCCAGGATGTCTGGATAAAGCCCTTTGTTCAGGGCTTACATGACTGATTTAAGTTGGCTTGGGGGGTCAAAGAAAGAAGATACTTAGAGAACAGCTGTAAAATCTAACAAGGAAGCAGACGGAGTTTCTGTAACTAGGAGTACCCTGATACTTCAGGTCAGACTTTGGCAGAATAAAGAAACACAGCTGAGGGGTAAATGCAGATTTTACATCCAGTCTGTTGGACACCAGTAAACAGGAGTAGCTTTGGTAGCTTTACCAATCACACCATGGTACTGCCATTGCAGGGGAAGTGTCCCAAGCCTCTTAGAGCAGAGAAAGACATTAGTAAAGAAAAACACAGGAAGGTGAATGCTTTCTAAGTGATGGTACTGGCACAGTGTCTCAGTGGTGTTCACTGAATGCCCTTTGCTGGTGCCAGTATTGCTCACCCATGCAGCTGTTCCTGAACTTGAAGATAAAACACGCTGCCCTGGTCTTGCAAAGTAGCAGCTTGTTCAGCAGTACTCATAGACTACCCCAAATTTCCCTGATTTCGATAATTCTGTGCAATTGTGTTTGAACTGCTGGGAAAAAGACCTGAAATGAAACCATTTTCAGGTATTTCAAGTTCTCTCCGTCCCCACAGCAGTGCAGCTCCATATCCATGCCTCTATAGACGTAGAACAAAACAAGATTCAGCAAAGTGTTTAAAATGTCACAGGTTACTTTTTTCATATTTCTACACAGATGTGAATGCTTTGCAAGATGTAACCAGGCTTCTCCTTCACCCCAATTTATGAAAACTTCAATTTAAAAAGAGGGGAAGGAAATCATGCCTTACGCTGCCCCTAAATGTCAGTCAACCTTAAGACTAGGGAACCGGTCCCTGCTTTTCAAATGTCAGTAAGACTTCTCATAAAAAAAACATGGTTGAGATGTCTGTATAGTTCACATGCTGTATGATCTCATTTTCAAATATTTCTGATCTTTCCTTTCTTTCACGGTTTGGCTGTCAGAGTAAACCAATTCACAGCTCCTTCCTATCTGCAGTTCCATCATAAAAACAGTCATATGCCCCCTGATATCTGTCTTTTAACACTGGCTTTTTTTCCTCTCCCCTTTCCCCCCAATTTTAAACAATACCCTAAAGTTAGCTTTTACACCTCAAAAAGAATGCTATAAAAATAAACAAAAGACCCACGACAAAAATTGAACATAAAAGTTGCTGAAGATATTGTTTCTTGACAAATAGCCTCTCCAAACATCATAAATTGTCCAAAACATCTAAAACCTTTGCTTTACATCATCGACATCGGACTGCAAAGGGAATACAGCCAAGGAACTGCAGGCTAATTGAAAAATCATTCATTTGAGATACAGTAAGTATCACACTCCAGTTCTATGAAAGTATACAGAAACTTGACACAAGTGACATCCTCCATGAACTAAGCAATTGAATAATCAGCAAATTCAAAAGGAAAATAATCTTTTTTCTCTTTTGCATTGCTGAATTTGCATTTAATAATTCATATGAGATTAAAAAACAAAAAAAAGGTCACGATACACAATGTGGCACTGATTCTTTCCTTGCCTCCAAGACTGTTGCCTCTCAAAATGAAAACTACAGTATTGACTGGTAAAGCTGGTATAAGGACCCAGGAGCTGCTATTTCTAAACCCCTATTATTCAAAGATCGTTATCACAGTTTTCCATTAGCAGAAGTAAGTAAAAGCTCTGCTGTATAACTGACAATGTTATTTTGAGGGAAGGGGAAAGAAGGTTCAATATTGTACTGCAAAGAGGTATCCTATAGATCCTGACTCCTTATAAGATTTTTGTGCCTTTTTTCTTGAGGCCATTTAGCATCGACTTTGCCTATTATTAATTTTACAGTCAGTAGGAGCTTCTGGATTTTACAGGTTCAGTAGAAACAGAAACACCTGCAGAAGCTGTTATTTACATTATATTTTTATTATGCACTCTGTCCCCCCAGATCCTATTTAGTAGATTTAGTATATCCCTCTATACTACAAAAACATCAGACACTCACATTTCAAGCTCAGCCATTCCACAGGGTTCATGACGCAGTGAAAACAGGCCACTATGCTGTGATTCCCAAAAGTCTGTTCTATGCTCTAACAGCATTTACTTTCAGACTCTCCTTTTATGCCTCAGTAACTGAATTTTTCACTGTCACTAGTTGCCTCATCCTTCTACTCCCTTTGAAGCAGTAGGTGAGTACACATATGCTTGGGCATGTACTTCTCTGCCTTGTGCTGAGATAGTATAAATGTAGTCATACAGAGAAGTACATCACACTGTCCATTTTGAAATCCCTAAGAAAATAACATCAGGGACACTGACATCATCTTCAGAAGATCCCTCCATTATCTCTTTTCGATGAACACAGCGTGGGTCATCCTCTCAGCACAGCAACAAGCTGCTAACATGACAAGCCAAAATATTCCATTTCTGAAGGTTTAGAATTAACTATTGATGAGGTAATTCCAGTTAAAGCTCAGTATATCTTGTGTCTCGCACTTTAAAATACATACAAAAATGTACATCAAAATTCTATTAAATAGCCAGTAAAAAAATCTGCTTGGACAACCTCCAGAAAAAGAATACCCAGTACAGATATAGCTCAAGCAAACAAACAAAAGAAGCCTCAACAGAAAAATTCTATTAAAACTACCACTTTACATCATGGAAAATCATACTGGTTTTTAGGCACAGCATGAGTCAGCAAAGGAGACAGATAAAAAAGGAAGCAGAGGGAAGAACTGGATGGATGAGGGATATGTAACACATGGTCTGGGAAGGGAAATGCCAGATGATGGCCACAAACAGACTGCACAAACCTGGGAAGAGGATTGACTCCAGCTTGAAATCAACTCTTTCCAGGTACATTAAAAAAAGCCCCTGAACTTTCCAGAGTATAAAGCAAAAAGGACAGTCCCATAGCTCCTGTAAGAAAATCCTTATGCAGCTCAGATGTATTTATTGTTCACTTAGGCAATACAGAGTTTCTTCCTTAGAAATGTTTCTAGAGATTCAGCAGTTGCCAACTCTGTAGTTAGGCATGGCCCTTGAAACAGACCTTTCCAAACTCCTCAGCATCTCCATTTCTAAGGACTTTAGGAATGATTATTAGCAAAGCTGAGACTGCTAGCTGTGGTCTTAATGTTTCTATGCAAAGTTAGTACATCCAACTGAAATATTTCAGGGTCATTCATATAAAGGATGACCAAAGACTATCAGGGTCTAGAATTCATAAATTTATTTACCCATTCCTTTTGACTTGCAAAAAACTGTCCAAATGCAGCACTTGAAATTATAATCTTGGTTCACTGGAATATCAGTTGATTGATAGTTTCTTGCTTTCCTTTCTTCATATGTTATATTTCCTCTCCTTTTCCAAGTCATGACCCTGCAACTATGCTTGTGAATTTGGTGCTCTTGGATTCCAAAGAATTTGCCACATATCACAAAGCCTTCACAGCACTGGCTCTGACATCCTGGGATTCGTTTCTGTGCCAGACACCAGACAGTGCTGGGTTAACAAGACTGTTATTTATTACTGTAAGTGTTGAATGTTGAAACAATAGAAGCTGGGGTACATTTGGGTTTCTGAAAAAGCTTCTACAAATGTCTAAAACTGCACCTCCAAAAATACAGGCCATTTTTAAAATAATGAAGTCTAGCTTTCTGTGCATTGCTTAGCATAAGCTAGTAATACAGAAACTTCTGTAACCCATTTTGAAATTTATGGTGGTAAAAGAGACACAGTCCAAATTTTAAACTGTGTATTTCATGATGAGAAATCATCGTCATCTTACACAAAAAAAAACTTGAGAAACAAACCAAAGGAGAAAGACACCCTGACCTCCAAGCCCTGTTCGAGCTTACCCATGTCTCACTGCACCAGCACCCTCAGAATGCAGCTTCCCAACAGGAGACACCCAACTCCCAGGGAGCAACAGAAGAATCCAAACCTGCTGTCTCCAGGCTGACCAGTTTTCATACTCAGCCACTGAAACAAACAAACTGTATTTGTCCTTTTTTATTATTATTCTGATGTCATTAAAAATGAAGAAAAATCAATACAATTAAATACAAAAATACAGAGAAGGAAACTACAAAATATAATGCTAAATATTTAAATAGACAGAGTTGACCACTAAGATCTTGAAGGTTTTATTACTCCCAGATGAGAGTGTAAATGGATCAGTTATATGCATAAGACAAGTAACAAAACTGTCTTAACTTGGCAATGCAAACTGGTAACTACAAATAAAACAATAATAACTGAATCACATTCTAATTCATCCTGATGCTTTCTTCTGATTCACAGCTTTTAAGCTGCAGCAGTTTCCAACTTGAATATTCAAATGGAAATAAAACACCAAAAATTGTGGCTTACTAAGAAACCATTTGGCTTGGGCAGTCTCTTTTCCCAGGTGGCCTAAAGGAGTTAAACATGTGTGTTCCCAGCCTTCCCAGGCATGTGCTGTAATGGGCTACATGGAGCATAACACAAGGACAGAGAAACACTGACAAATATTTGTTATGCCTAATATTTATGTATATTTATCTAATCTTCTATATAATACAGGCTGACAGTATAAACAGGCCAGCTGAAGCTAATCTGTGCATGTTCTTAGTGTATGTAAATAGTCTTTTTCTCAGTTTGTTTCCTTAAAGTATGGAGCCTGCAATTTCCAATCACAGCAACAAAGGCATGGCATGTTAGTACTTAGTACTTTTAATAATGATAAATTCAGTTCCAGTGACAAGGGAGTTTAAACCTGCCAGGCTGTAAGCTGCAGCATAAGATTTTCCAACAGACCCCAAGAGAAATCTTTTGTCCTACAGGCTCACTCATTTTAAACCTTTCTACTTGTTCTGTCCTAGCCCCCCTCAAAAACAGAATTTCTTCTGCAGTCATTCATTAAATCACTTTATGAAGACTGTTCTTCAGGTACTAAATCAGATAAATTAATTCAACTATTAGAAACACTAAACATGAAAACTGGGACTTGAAGAGAGAGGAAACCAAACCACAATAAAACCCAAAAACTAAACCAAGAACCTACAGGGCCCATCTCTGCATTTCATTAACATTAAACTTCAAATAAACATCTTTGAAACTGTTGATACAGTCAATTGCACATCATCATCTTCATGTCATCATAAATCATTGTGTTTTGAGAATACAACAGCTATCTAACTAAAATGGGAGATTCTGAGATTAAACAACATTTTTCTTCCACTCCTCCTTTTAAAATTTTTCATGTTTTGACAGGAACAAAATGTCACCCAGATCTTCCTGGGACTTTTTTTGTCTAATCTTCTCTGTTTAACTTAATTTGACATGCCTGTAATACCTATTTAAAACTGTATCTCCCTCTGCCTAATACTTCAGCCTTTAATAGATGGATATTTTCTCCTGTACATGGTTACAGGCAAAGCATCTAAGAAAAATACAGGGCATATGGTATAGGGTGAAGTAGTGGTTGAAGCAGTGCTTCAGCAAAATCAGAGAGCAAAACTAACTGGTCACAAAAATGCTTTAAAAATAAAAAAGGAAAAGGCAAGCAAAACCTGGGATTAGGATGCTTCAGATGGCACAGTGAGTTTATTGGATTTATTAGCTATTTGGGCTATGGCTGTATGCTAAAGGTCAACCTGGATGGTTGACAATCACATCTGAGCTCCACAGCACAGCTCTAGCACGACCTCTCCAGCTGCAAGCTATTTTGATGTAGCTGGACGCTTCAAACTTCTGCTCACGGCTATATTGAAACACACCTCATTGTTTTTTGTGCCAAGACACAGCAAGACTCTTTCCCCAGGTGACTGTGTCCATCATGAAACAACCGGCATGCCCCCCAGGAAAATGGTAGCAGTAGATCTGCGGGTTTGCTGGTCCTCAAGGGATGTGGCTGGCCCCCACATGGCAAAGCAAGCAACTTCTGCTCAGAACCCAACCCTTGGTTGAACATTTATCCCATGTTTGCACCTGGGTAAACTTTTTCCTGTTAGGGTGGAAAGAGAGTATGTTTAAAAGTGGAATAGGAGTGAGGATTAACAAAGCAGGGTATTAATAAACCAGAGTGAAGAACCAAAGGCTGTGTAATATTTGCATGTAACTAACCTAGCACAACTGATCTGGCTTACAAGGGTAAGCCACACGGGTTCAGTTGCAGTGCTGCGGGTTAGGGCCGGGTCCCCTCGTTAGGAAGGGGTCCTGAGGGGGGAGGCAGGGTTAGGGCTGGGTCCCCTCGTTAGGAAGGGGTCCTGAGGGGGGAGGCAGGGTTAGGGCTGGGTCCCCTCGTTAGGAGGGGGTCCTGAGGGGGGAGGCAGGGTTAGGGCTGGGTCCCCTCGTTAGGAAGGGGTCCCGAGGGGGGAGGCAGGGTTAGGGCTGGGTCCCCTCGTTAGGAGGGGGTCCTGAGGGGGGAGGCAGGGTTAGGGCTGGGTCCCCTCGTTAGGAGGGGGTCCTGAGGGGGGAGGCAGGGTTAGGGCTGGGTCCCCTCGTTAGGA